>VXAC01006148.1:42142-104256 GCA_013399225.1 Rhipidura dahli | reverse complement strand
CCTTCCCGCACCTTCCCTTCCCGCACCTTCCCTTCCTGCACCTTCCCTTCCCGCACCTTCCCTTCCCTTCCCTTCCCTTCCCTGTGTCCTTGGGTTTAATGTTCATCTCCCATGTAGGAGGTGAACCACAGAGCACTGAGCCAGCAAGGAATCTGGCAATGGCATGAACAAAGCACACTGTAGGATCAAAGTCACCTGGTGCATAATGATTAAAACTTGTTCAGGTGAAAACATCAGAATCAGGATTTTTTTTTTCACTTTTTCATATTTTTAATTGCTGCAAAGCTGTGTAGTCAGTTCACATGGGATGCAGTTTAGTCCGTGTGAAAGGAATGTAAAATATAATTTTCAGTATGGGTATTATTTGTTACATTATGTATTTTTAGCCTAGAGGATGAATTATAGATCCTAAATACCTGTTTCAGCACATAACCTACTAATTCACAAGCATGTGGCAAATGCTGGAACCTTCAGGTTATGTACAAACTGAGCTGATTTTATTCCTGTCTTAATGGTTGGTGAAAGGGCAACATAATAGCTTCCATCGAGGAACATTACCAGAAACAGTTTTATGTAAAATTCCAGACTTTTTTCAAATGCACTCCTTCTCTTTTAATTTCCTTTTTCCCAGCCAGATCATATGTTAAGTTGGTCATGACAATATTTTTCTCCTTTTTTTTTTTTTATAAATGTAAACACAACTAAGCAGCAAGCAGAAATTCTGTGCAGCCTTAAGATGCCCAATTTTTCATTTGACCTTTATAAAAAGTCAATTTGTGCTTTGTTTCTTTAACGTGAAATCTAAAATGCCCTCCAGCCCCTTCCTCACAGAACTCATTTTTGACCATAAGTGAAGCAATTCTGCCTTTGCTCTTTTCAGGCGCTGCTGAAGCTCGGGAGGCAGGAGAGTCGTTTCTGCTTTTTTTGGTTCTGCTGGAGGGTTCAGGTTGCAGAGCTCTGCTGTCACCCCCAGAAGGTCCCTCCCTTTGCAGATAACTGAGCTTTGCAGAACATCAGCGGGCTCCCTTTGGGGAGGGATGAGTGTGGATTGAACGGGGGTGAAAACCCCGGGGTGCTGCTGCTGACAAGAACGAGTCAGGCCAGTTCCTAAATTCCTTAGGCCAGAAGTGGCGGCTCACTGCGGGTGACTCACGCTTTGGAGATCCCCCAGCATGGCACAGACTGGATTTTTGGAACAGGGAAACACCTCTGTCTGCAGATGGTGGCTCACAGTTCTGCAGAACTCCTCTATTACAGGCAGGGAGTTTGATAGGAGTGGGTGCAAAGCGTCCTCTGAATTAATTTGCTTGTGTTCCACAAGGCATCACCCGGTGGTTTTCTCACAGTAATTTGGATTCTGCCTCTAGAGGTTCAGTGGCAGATTCACACCCTGTGATTTTTTGTGCCTTTAAACACTCCAAATCAAACTCAATGCCTTCTTAACAGTCCATCAGTGACTTCCAGGGTAATGTGGTATGGAAAAGCCTTTCCAAAGAGCTCTGCAGTGCCTCACCAGGTAAGCTCTCCTGCACCTGGGAGCACTTCCCAGCTGGAACCCAGGCTTGAAGGGACACGTCCCTTGACCTTGTTCCTGGTACCACACTTGCAGTGCATAGTTTTGGACACAAGGCATGCATGCCTTATCATGCCAGCTGAGGTCAAGTATCCACATGAAACCCAGGTTTCCAAAGTAGATGCTGCAGCCTGGAAGTGCTGGTGAAGAATCACATTTTCCTGTCAGTATAAGCACCCAGTTTATTTCTGGGTTAAATTTAAATATCAGTACATTCAAGGGATGGGGCACTGGATGGAAAAGCCCGTGGTGGTGTGGTTGATCAAACCAGGCACATTTCTTTTCTGGCTGAACCAAGGTTCATGATTTACAGGCTGCTTTGATGCCTTAGAGAGGCTGGGAGGTTACCCAAACTGCCTATATTGAACATTACCTTCTACAGACTTCTTTCAAATAACCACGATTTAATTGAGGATTACATTTTTGGAAATCCAAACACTGTGTAGTACCCCCTAATTGCTCAGTGTTCTAAAAATAAAGTTAACACCAAAAATCAGCCCAACAGAATCAATTTAGTGTCGCCTCTTTTCAAACTTTCTAATCTGTGATAATAAAAATTTTTCTTGTAAGGTATTTTATGTATTTTGTGACAATGTGAGGCATTTAAATTAGGACCTCAAAATGCTTATGAGCACAGATTTGTTAAGTTTTCCAACACTCAGTGGAAGAAAGTGAGTGTTACTGCACTAGACGTCTTCAACAGAGTTGGAAAGAGAAAAAATTTAGGGCTCTGGATTCCATGAATGCTTTTACTTTAACCACATCTGTGACTCAAAAAAAGAAGTTATTTTTCTTCATTGTAATGAGATGTAGTAATTAGAATCTGTGCCCTCTGAAGCTGTGTAGAGATGTTACTACTGCATCTTAGAGTCACTTGGGGCTTTGTGGTTAACTGGAGATAGAATTTGAACTGTCCTGTTCCAAAAGCAAAGGCTCTTCACTGCTGGGCTAAAAAGGAATCTGTGCTGTAAAGGCACTGTGATGTTCACATGTGATAAGGTTTGGTTCTGACCACTGCAAACAATATTATGTCATCTGTTTGTCCACGGGAAGGATGGAGCAGCAGGAGTTCCTGGGCAGTGTTCAGTAGCTCTTGATGTCTGATTTACTCATCTCTTAATTCATTTACTGCAGCTTTGTGTGTGCAGTGATATGGCTCAGTGTTGTGTAATTCATCTCCCTCTGCAAGGGACTCACTGTCCTGGTTTACAATGAGACCTTGGAATTGTCTGAGTGTTGCTTAAGGAAATTTCTTTTTTCCTCTTTCTTCTCCAGTTCCTGTTTTTTCCCACCTGCTTGACTTTACTGATTGCCTTTTGAACCTACAGAACTTCCCAAGGCAGGGAAAACTGTACTGTCCAACTCTTGTGTCAGTCTCTTCATTCCAGTATCACCCACCCACATGGCCAGGGAATAATAACACACAGAACTGTTTGAAAGCATCTTCATTTACATGCTCTCCAAAGTGCCTTTGTGTCTCATCACCAGGATGCCATTTAAGAGTTCATCACACCTGGAAACCACTGTTTTGGCCTTCATCAGAAATTGGTTGAATCTGTGTTGCTGGTGGTCTTAGGGGGTGTAGACCAGGAGGGCATAACAGAATAATGGGATAGTTTGGGTTGGAAAGAACCTTAAAGATTATCTGGTTCCCATGGGCAGGGACACCTTCCACTACCCCAGACTGCTCCAAGCCCCATCCAGCCTGGCCCTGGACACTTCCAGAGATGGGGCAGCCACAGCTGCTCTGGACAAAAGATTACACAATTACACTCCTTAATGATTTTAAAAGCAGTCAGTACTGGAAGGCTGCCTTTCCTACCAGATCTGCAGAGAAGAGTGAGTTATCTGGTTCTGTGGGGCTGGCCTTGTCCGCACAGAAACTTCTACTAGCTGATCAGAGGTGTAATTCCAATGCTGCAGCCATTCCAGAGTACCTCACCATATGGATATGCTTATTCCTGTGTAAAAACATTTGCCTGTGGAGTAATATTACAGCTGTAAGTCTGTATCATACTTATCCTTGAGGATATGAGGTCTTTAAGTGCTGAAAGCTTTAAGGAAGGAACAGTGGTGGCCAGTGAAGGGACATAGGAAAGAAAAATTCTGTTACTCCAAGGAATCCTGAATCTGACCTTGCCTAAGCAAAGAGTAACTGCTGTATTATCCCCTTGTCTTAAGACAACCCATCTATGTGTGTCATATTGACTATGCCTTCTTCCCCCCCCACCATCCAAAATTATATTTTTGGGTGGTATTTGAGGATTTTCTCCATTCCTCTGGAGTTTGAGCAGTCCAGCAGCAGGGTCAGAACAGGAGGTACTGCAGCAAGCAAGATACAATCAAGGATCTTGCACCCCCCAGACCTGTAAATCTCACTGTGCGTGTCAGGAGCACACAAATGTGCTATTTTTACTCAGGATTTCCCCAAAGTACATACAGCTTCCTACCTTCTTTTGAACTCACATGAACTCTCACATGATGCCCAGAGGCTGCAGCCACAGTTAAACCCGAGTTTTATTGTTCACATGTGGGAAAAGCAGTGTGTCTCCATCGCTATGTGAGCAGGAAGTTTGGGTTAGCTGGAACTCGTGGCTGAAGGGAAGGGATTTGGGATTGCTGTGTCTCCTTTCTCAGGAATTATGCCTTTCCCTGCACTTGCCAGCAGTGGGACAGGTGGCCTACAGTGTCCAGATGCAGTCCCTGAAGATTAAAGCAACAGACCTTTCATCTTAACATTAATTCAAGGACTATTACCCATCTTGCACTTTGGGCCTATGTAACCAGAGGAAGGAAAATCGATGGAAACGAGGCCATGGCAGTTTTTCTCATTCTATATTTTAAATAACAACTGTCTTTCTAACTGTTCCTGCAGCCTGGAATAGGATAAATCCCTGGAGAGAAGGGTTACATACAGAACACCAGTGATGTGGCCAGGGTTGAGTGAAAAATATAATTTATTGTCTGTTTTTATGGTTTATCTTGCTACCATTTTATATACACACTTTATAAATTGCCATTATGTTTATTGCCAGCTCTTGTCTGTATGTGCTGTTTAGTTATAAAGCTCAACAAGGACCTGCTACAATTCTTAGAATAGCCAGACGTACTCTTGCTCCAAAGAGTTCACCATTTCTAACTACAAAATAAGTTTTAATTACTTCCTACATCTCTATTGTGGCTTTTTGGTCACTTTAGCCTGCTTCTGTTCTTTCTTCATGGATAGATTCCAGACAGTAAAGGCAGAGCAGCTCAGGGAAGGCTGGATATGGTTTCTGTTTAACAGCCTGAAATGTTTCCACTGGGGTTACCAGCAGAAACATCCATGGGGATGATTAAAAGGGAATTCTCTCCATGTAGAAACCTTCTGGGGATAACTTGTTAGGAGAAGGAAGACAAAGAATATTACAAATAAACTGTACCCATCAGCAGGTATTATGTCAGCAAACCCACTTCCAGCTGAGATCATCGCACAAAGCCCCTGGTTCTTCCAGCTCCAGAATGGAATCAGCCTTTTCCCAACAGAGCTCTTTGGGTGGAGAAGTGCTCCTGTCTGCATCAGCCCTCATTGCCTCTGGAAACAGCCTCAGCATCGAGGGACAGCAGTTCAAGTACTACTCAAACTGCCAGATTTCCAGGATTTTCATTGCAGTCTCCTCCAAACCTGGAGTACCTCCTGTCTCTGGTTGTCTGTAGGAGTGTGCTGCCTGCACTAAAGGAGTGCTCATGTGCACTTGTGAGAAAGCCCAGGCTCACAGGTAACCATCAAGGAGAAGGCAGCGGATCCTCTGCTCATGGAGAGGGGACAATTTTATTGTCTGTTATCGAGCTGCTCTGACATAGTTTTTAAAACAACAGCTTTCTGCTTTTAAGACTGTAATCCTCACCAGGAAAAGATGAGGAGTCTCACTGCACCCTCTTGAAGCTTTTGTTTTTCCAAGGAGTAATAGAAAACTGAGATTATTAATGTGGAAGAGAAATATTTCTCTTTGCCCCTTTCTTTTGTGTAAGAACAGACACGAACCCATTCACATTCCTTTATATCTGACAATGGTGAGGTTTCATACTCTTCATAAAACATCCCAAGTTTCTTAGCTAAAGAAGATTAGAACATACCTCCAAAGCTTCATTATAATTGGAGACTCTTCATTAAGAGGTTATTGGATATTAATTGTCTATTGATACTGACAAATATTTCATAAGCAAGTCCTTTTCTGCCTGAAGTCAGATCTCTGGTGCATTTGCCAATGAGAGACCACTAATAGAGCTACAGCCTGTGGCCAAGTGCTACAGAGAATATTCTGGTGGTGTGTTACAGGAGAGAGATGTAATTTGAGGGCATTCATATCCAAGAACTGTCATTTTTGATCAGGCAGGACACAGAGGCAGGTTGCACAGTGCCGTGGAGGTGACAGTGAGCTGGAGGTGCTCTCCCAGTACAAACTGGGGAACCAGTCCAAGCAGCCAGAGATGGCAACGAGCCAGGTCATGGCAGATTGATTTGTCCTGAAGCTGGGAGAATCCTTAGAGGGAAAGGAGCCTAAAGAAAGCTGTTGGTAATAAGCAGAATTGGGTTTTAATGGGGTTCACGGAGATGGAACAGAAGTAAAATCTGTGTTTGCATAAGATGGAAGGAGAAGCAGAGAGCACAGAGCAGCAGTGACTGTCTTGAGCTGAAAGGATCAGCAAGCAGTGCTTAGGCAGCCAGGCTCCATTAAAATTCTATCCATAATGCATGAGGTTTGGAAACCCAGGGGACTGCCCAACAAAAAGGGAAGAATCCTCCAAACTCGCCTTCCGAAAGCGCTGGGTTGGCTGTCCCAGAAGGGGCCCGTCAGGAGAGCACTTTGGGTAAGTAATGGCTCGCTTTGGCAGAGGTGATGGAGCACTAATGCATCCCGGCCCTCCCCGCAGTCACCGGCTCCTGTTCAAGGATCACTGCGGGCAAACAGCCCCGGGCTGATTTCATCAGTATTACTCTTGTTTTTTGTCTTATTTGGGGCAGATTGCGGGATGTAATTCCTGCCTTCAATTTTCTGTCAGACTGGGAATACCAGTGTCCTCCTGATAACTCAGCTAAACCTTAAACCTTTAAATGTTAACCCTTTATTTCTCTGGTGTGATTCTAAAAAGATTAGGTGTCCAGTTCAACAGTTCTGGAGTTTGGAAGAATTCACATGAAGAGTGTTGGTTCACATGACTTAAGTACTAGAATAGAGTGGCCAGCCTGAAAATGTGCATTTGCACTTTCCTTGAGACACTGACACACTTTTCTCTCTCTTCTGCTGAAGTTGTGTGCCAGACCTACTGTCAGTCACTGCAGTCCTGTATCTCATTTCTCATTTGTGTGGTAATTTTGAGTCCTCAGCATAAATACAGTATTGAAAAAAGCAGAATTATTAATTGAAATAGTTTCCTCATTAGAGTTATTTCTGCTGGAACAAAGATGCAACGTGCACTGATTGGAATGACTGAATAAAATTGACCTTGGAAGTGAGGTCTATGTTTTGCTTCCCTGTGGGCTTGCACTTTATAATGATACAGATCTGAGCTGATCTTCAGGATCTTCACAAGGACTGCAGTGTCCAACCTTTTCCATTCCAGAGAGGAAGAAGGATCTATCAGTTCACACATGTCCTATTTGCAGCAAATTACAGAATTCTGGAGGATATAAAACCTCCATCCCAGACACCACAAAGTCTCCAGCTGCCTTACACTTTGGCACAAGCTGAGGGAACAGCTGGAACTGCAGCGATGGAAGTTGCAGTACCAGAAACAGCTTTGGCTCCACTGAAATCAAACTCAACAAAGTATAATGGTAAATTTGCTCCTCAGGCCTGAGAGGTGCCAATTCCTTCTTCTTCCCCAGTAAGGCCTCCTGCCTGGGATTCAATTTTACAAGTAAGATTTGGGGAGGTCTTCATGGTCTTGAACTGGTGGAGTGTGTCCGGAGTACGACAAGGAGAGGATACCTGAATGTTCAGATTTACAGCTCAATAGCTTGGGGGAGACTGCAAATAATGTTGGTCCTTTTTCTGAAGCAAAAGCAGAAATATAATTCTTTACCCAACTATAAAAGGGACCTGAT
This sequence comes from Rhipidura dahli, assembly GCA_013399225.1. Classification (NCBI taxonomy): domain Eukaryota; kingdom Metazoa; phylum Chordata; class Aves; order Passeriformes; family Rhipiduridae; genus Rhipidura; species Rhipidura dahli. Next base: position 96,595 of record VXAC01006148.1, on the reverse strand, counting down.
ATTAATCTTAGAGTATATAAAAGGCTGATGTAGAGAGAGAAGGGATCCATTTTTCTTTATGGTCGATAAACTAAGAGAAAACAGTCTACACTTAGGCAGGGAGCCTCAGACAAGAGTTTAGGAAACCTTTTCAAACAATAATGGTAATAAAGTACTGAAATGGATTTCTTAGGGAAGCTGAAACACTTTTTAGAAGAATTTGTATAAGGAGAACAGATCTTGCCGCAGAGCAGGGGGAAGGACGAGATTGCAAGGCTCTTCCAGACTATGATTCCATAATTTTACAGTTTGGTTAAAATTTGGGCAAAGTCCTGGGCTTGTACTGCAGAATTTGTTTTGCAGCAGTTCTATTTACCTGTCATAGACAGAGTGGGAGTTTATTCTTGTGCATCTGTCCATTTAGACACAAACAGAGGGTTCTTGCCCAGCTGGGAATGTAAAACCCGACTCAATGAGTTTGAGATGACCAAGAAGTTTTTAAAAGGCTGTTGCTAAACTCTGCAGTTACACACTTGGCCTGTTCCCACACTGGCACACAATCCACATGGATCCTGTGAGGTAAATGCTGAACAAGCCTTTCTCAGCCTTTGTGCCAGCACTTGGGAGTCTGGCAGCACTGGCAGCAGCCTCCAGTGAGGCACTGTCCATGCAGATGTGCTCCAGGGCCAGCACGTGCCAGGTGGTTCCAGCTGCACACCACACACCGCTTGCTGGGTGAAGTCAAGACATAACTGTGCTTCCCTCTAGGACAAATGGATTTATTAATGCATGGTTGCCAGTGTCAGTGACCCTAGGGAGGGTCTGATGAATATATGATCTATATGGGTTTGTGTTTGGCCCTTAAAAATTATACTCTTTCTACATATTTACACACCTGCAGAATCCCATGTGACATCAGCTTCATCTGGGCAGTAATTTAATAATTTTTTGTCTCAAGGTAACTTCATTTAATGTATTAATGGAAAATCTCCTCAGTTTTGGGGAGCTGTAGTTATATCTCTAATGTTTTTCTCAGCTGTGCTGTGCACTTTGGCAGGGATTGTGTTACTTCCACTTCACGAGAGCAGAAAGTCACCTTGTAGGAGGAGCCCTTGCAGGCAGTGGGCACTGAGCTGCCTGGTGATGGTAATATTAATATTTAGTTATCCTAAACCACACTCTCCCCGTATGCAGACCTCTCTCATAGAGACACTCCCACCAGGGATCAACAACAGGGACCATGGTCAGAAAATTCCCAGGAGTTTGGAGAAGTTCTTGAACATGGACGTTTCAGATTGACATGGAGACACCTGTATTCTAGTTATGTTTGTTTCCTTCAAGACTTTCCCAGAAAAGCACCAGAAATCCTGAGGAAAGCTTCTGATGGGATCTGTTATAAGGAGCTGAAAAAAAAATCATTTTTCAAAGATGGAGTCTAAAGTACTTTTTTTTTCACTGTGGATCTCTGCAGTTTTGCAGCAATGCTTCATGCCATCCTTCAAAATAGGTCTGTGCCAGGCCTGGATTTTGCTGTGCCCTGGGCAGGATGCAGGGCTGTTTGTTGTTCCCATGACCTTTGTCTCTGGACATCTCTTTGTGGCACTCAGGTTCTGCAGCTCCTGGGGGCTTTTCCCTTCTCACCAATCCCTGAGCCGGTGGTGGCCCCTCTTCCAGTGGCACTGAACCATTTCTGCTTTTCCATCTCTGCATCCAGCCACTGGGAAACAGACCACAAGGTGTGAATTCTGAGTGATGAGAGGGTGTTAATTCATTTTATTTCTGTTTGAGCTTTGTCTTCCCCCTTTTATCCACCAGGTTGTCTGTACTTTTTGCCATAGACACTCAGAGAATATTGTAACAGGTTTCTGCTCAGATCTCTTGGTCCAAAGTCTTTTCTTTCCATGTTGAGATACTGATCTGACAAGCTCAGAAGTGAGTTGTTGGTCTCTCCAGAGTATTAGGAGGGTCCCAATTAGTTAGTATTAGTGGGTTAGGGTTAGGGTTAGGGTTAGGGTTTGGGTTAGGGTTAGGCTTAGGGTTAGGGTTAGGCTTAGGCTTAGGGTTAGGCTCAGGGTTAGGGTTAGGGTTAGGTTTAGGTTTAGGGTTAGGGTTAGGCTTCTCAATCGAAGGTGTGATCATATGTTTCTTTTTGTTATATATTCCTTTCAGTAGATTCCCAGACTTCTTTGCAGGGAGGTGCTATTTTGTGCAATGATCTTCAGCTTTTGAGGAATTTGTCTCTGTCTTGGAGGCAGCAGTTCTTTGGAGGATCCAGACGAATAGCTGAAATAAACCCAGAGTCTGGGAGAAGAGATTCTGGATTGGTACAGGATCCTTTTACCACTGCAGACATGTTTTTTCATCAAACCCCGAGTCCAGCTTGTTTTCAAATCAGAGATAGTGTTCAGCAAGTATTGCTGAGCTAGGTAGAGCACAGTTTAGATGGATACACTTGTCTGCTGTGTCAGTTGTGCTGATGGAAGAGCAGAAGGGGCAGCTGGATGGGTGAAAAAGACCTTTGTGTTTGAGATGCAGGTAGTGAGGTGGTTCTTGCGTAGTGCTGCATAGTTGTTGGGGGTATCCTTGGTTCTTATGCTCCAATTCCACAATTATTACAGAAAAGAGACATGAGTGATGGCTAAGAGGGTTGTATTATCACCAGGAATCATGCTTGCTGTTGGCAACATATTTTTGTAGGCATGTAGGACTGAATCTTTCAGTTTTTGCTCTCTGGGGGATTAGTTGGGCTCCTCCTTCTGCATCCTATTGGTTTGCTCGTCATCCATATTTCATATTTATCTCTTCAGAACTATGACTTGCTGATTTTCTCCAAAGGTTGTTCATAGTTGTGACTGATAGCTATGTCAAATGTACTTTCTCAGGAAAATCTGGTGGTGTAGGATTCTAGGACATCTAATTTGAGACTGGCAGCTGAGCCAGTCCTGTCTGGCTTCTGGACTCAGGTTGTCTCCATGGCTGGTGGGACCCCCTGAAGGGTCTCTTGGAAGGAAGACTGAATGGTCCCAGCAAGAGTTTCCTTTAAATGTTACTTTTGTTATTGTATACAATTGATAATAAACACATTTTGGTCTTGTAGGACCTGACCAAAAGAGTCTCTTGGCTCCAGTGTCTGGGAACCAGCAGAGGGAGTGTGAGTTAACACTGAACATCCCTGGGCAACGAGGGATGGAGACACCCAGGGAAAAACCTGGGGCACCGAAGCACTGCACATCGTATTCCTTTCAGGTCCCATTAGGAAGGAAGGCTAAATAATCAGCCCACCAAACAGAAAAATATGGTGGTAGTAGTAACAAAACCCATTTTAATTCCGTGCTTCTAAATGGATATTAGCAACAATAACATTAAACAAAATTAAGCCATAAAAAAGTACTCAGGAGTGTCGTATTCCAAGAGAGCACTAGAACCTGATGAGACTTGGGATGTGCTCTCTGCATTACAGATGCTCCCAGGAAGGAGGTGAAAATCTGTGCTTTGCCCTTGGCATGTTCAGACTGTTGTGTTTGTTTCTGTGTTGCTCTCTTTCTCTCCCCCTCTCAATAACTTCTGGGTTTCAAGCACTGTTTTGCTCAGTCACAGTGAAAGATGTTTAATGCATCTTCATTAATATACATGAAATGCTGTTCCTGTTTTCTGCTGAGGAGGTAACTGGGGCTTTTCCATCTCAGGTCTGAGCTGTGTGAGTGAAAATGGGAGAGACAAAGAGCGAGGGAAGGGGAAGTGGGAGAGAGAGTTGATTTGTGTCCAACTTGTTGGTAGTTTAAAAATACCAATCCTTTTTGTTTTTGTAGAGTATATGTTACATATCCAGGAGACACTCGAAGCAGAGACTGGTGTCAAGCAGGGTGAGAAGGGGAGCTTTTTTCCAAATTGTTGAATTTTCAGGCTTGTCAGCCAGCTTTTAATCAATTTGGTGTGTGTCATGTTCTGGCTTCTTCATCAGAATTTCCTATCACAGAAAATCAAACAACTTCTACTGAATTGAAACTGGATGGCCCTTTTTTCCTCCTCCTTTTGCATGACAGATCACACTGGTGTAGAAATCAGAGCGTGAGATTCCTGTGTGTCAGTGTGTCAGGAATGGTAGCAAAGGAATAACAAAAATAACAGGACGTACACTTGGATTATTAATCAATCATGAAACTAATTACAGCTCATCAACCACTTGGCCGTGTCTAGGCCATTTCTTATGCTGATAAAGGGAAAGATTTTTGCTATCAGCATAAATCCAAGTGTTTTCACTGCTCAGAACAAGAAGATTCACCATCAGGTCACTTTGAAATTACAGTGGTGTGATAAGAATAAACTACCTGATGAAAATAAAACATCTTTTTCTCTGTGGTACAGAGTCAAGAAAATTGACTTTTCCTTGGAAAGGTTGTTCCTTGCTCAGTCAGATCGTGTCCAGTGATTTTCTCCCTAAAAATGTATGTATTATAATCTTTGTGTAAGTTCTAGTCTAAGAAAAGATTTTTACAAAGCAGGGGAAAATCAGCATAAACTCCAAGCATGAAATATCTGGAGGTTTGACTCATGAAGGCAAATCAAAAGAGTTTTTTATGTACAACTTGGTAGAGAAATGTAAGAGAGAAATGGTCTGATACTGTAAAATGTTTCATAAAGTCACAAATTCTGTGAGGTTGCAAAAGAAAACCCAGAACATGTAACATAAAACCCTAAGGAAAAAACTCTGGGGAAAAACCATTAAAGATGATACAAAGGAGTGTAATTTCTTGAGGTAAAAAGAGATGATGAAATTTGTTCTTGACTGAGTCAGCGCACAGAGGAGCACATTTCTAAGAAATACGATACAAGTGCAGCCACTGACTAAGACTGAGTATCATTCCTAGAATCCTTTAATTGCTGTCCTGCTCAGGATTAGGGACTAGAGAGTCTCTTCAATCTCAAAGATTTGTTCACTGCTCCACTGCATGGCAGATAATAATATTTCATATTCTTGCAGCTCCTTTCAGCAAATGATTTTAAAGATGTTTAATTAAAGCTTCAAGTTCCCTTTGTGATCAACAAGTGCTGTGCTCCTTGCACAGGTGGGTGGTGGGAGAGGAGTGGGAAGTGCAGCTCTGCAGGGATGGGCCTTTCCAAATCTGGGCACTGCTGAGCCCCTGCTGCCTGAAGAGAAATGGGAGAACACCTGGTCTGGGCAACACCTCAGCCTCAGCTGTACATGAGAACTGGCCACCAGGACCTGCCAGTGAAGATGTTTTTAGATTGTTCTGATAAAAAATACATTCAAGAATTTGATGTACAATATGTGAAGAAAGTGAAATTATTTGGCAACTTGTGCTGAGCTGTGGTAGACATCTGTTCAATTGTTCTTGACAGAGAGATCTTTATCCCAGATGACACCACAGAAGCATTATTTGTTCTTCATTTTATATAGTCCAGGTGAAATCCAGAATGCTGGAGTGAAGAATGCTGCATTTTGACCCAGAAGTAGAGAATATCAGAATCTGAATCAATGTTTGAAAAGAATCAAAAGCTCTTTTGTCTACTTTGACACCTGATACTCTGCGGCAAAGATTTCCACTTCCAATGAATAAAACTGCCCTAGGCTTGTTTCTTCCTCCAAATATCCAGGGAGTAAATCTGTCCAATTGTTCCAAACTGCATCAATATACAATATCAGGAGGAATGTGCAGGAGAATGGATATAATGTGGAAAATCTACAAGGCTGAAAATAAAAACTAAACAACCCTCTGATCTGCAGCCTAATCCCATGGTGCAGCTGACCCAGAATTGTAATGCAAATATTGTAGTTCAATCAGGCTATTTTAAGACAGGATGGGAATGAGGCTTCTACTTTCCCCAGAAGGAATGTACATCATTGCCTCTTCTTTAATTTCCTTTTGATTAAAAAAATATTAGACTGTCTGAAGAGTATGTGCTATCTTTTCTGTGTGTTGAGGAAAAGAGGAAAATCAAAAGGAATGAGAAATACAGGTGAACTTGTCAGTTCAGGTTCACTGGGAAAAGCTTAGAACTCTTTGTTAGATGCTCTTTATATGCTGTAGTTTGGCTGTTTAGGAAATGCAATTTCTTTGGTTTTGCATTCTAAAACTCTGAGATTTACCAGGGAGTTTCCAGACAAGAGGATAAGAGTCAAACTTCTGTGTAGTTCTTTCTTCCCTCCCCAGTTGTTGCAGATTTATTTGTACAGCCACTAGTTCAGTGAGATTCTATTCTCTTCTCTCTGAGGTTTGATACCTAGAGCAGGCTGAAGCTGAGCTTTATTGCCACATTTCCTGCAGCCAACCCAAATAACCAGTGGCAAACCCTTTATTTTTGAGCTCCACTTGTTTTTTTGAGGTTTGCAAAATATTTGCAAAATGAAGAAGGTCTTAAAAAAATTTCCAACTGGTTTGCTATGTTTTTATTCTTGAGCTGATTGTGCTGGCAGTTTTCCATGTGTTCTTTGTCTGCTTTGGAGCCAAACGGGTTCACTTGTGTGGCTGACATGCGACTTCTGAGCAGCTGCCAGAGCCTTTGAATAGCTGATGGCTCAACCTAGCCAGCCCCAAGAGATTTAGTGGAAACCATTTTTACTGCTTTTCACATTCTCTCAAAAGTGTTTGGGAAATGTCAGTGGCAGAAATGACTCTCCAGGACACGATGGGGAGAGTGGCTTTTCCTGACAGCGTCTCAGAGACTCCAGAGAACAGCCTAATATTTAGATAAAAACAAAAATAAAACCCAGATGATGGCTTTGCTATTAAGAAGACAATATCAGAGAAGGTTGAGGAAAGAGAACTGCTGACAGAGAGAGTGAGCTAAGGGCTTTATCAGGAATATCCTTAGGCAAGGGAATGTTGATTAGGTTGAAGCTCTTGAATTTCTATTCTTGTGTTTGGTTTTACTGTCCCACGGCTGGTTTGCTTTGTGTAGCTGTGGAATGGCAACAGGGTGAATCTGGGGCTGAGATAATGATTTTACCCAGAGATTTGCATGTGGCAGTGGAAAATCAGACTGCACTGTGTGAAAATGCATGTGCACACAGGTTAAAAAAAAAGGCTTAAAAGTTCTTTAAAGCCTGACTTTGGAGAGCCCCGTGTTCCGCTGAGCTTCCCTCCCTCGGTGGGCGCTGTTATGTAACAGTTGCTGTTACTTTGGGTGTCGATCTGTCACTCCCACACTGCTCTGCTACAGCCAAAGACTGTTGCTTTACACATGAAACTTGAAAATGTGAAATTTTAAACTCTTCATGCGTTTCAGACGCTCATCTCCCGTGAAGATGAGGATTTGATGCAAGCTATGGAAGTGTTCATGGATCTGAAGCTTTCAGTATTAATTGGAGGAGGGAGGAAAGTCTTTTTGCCATTCTGCACGCTGATGAAGGGAATAAAATCTTTGTTTCCTGAAGTCTGGGACTGCCTGGTACTGCAGTGCTCGTGGCCACAGAACTGTTGGGCTGAATTTTTTATGTGAATTAAGTGACAAGATCCTGAGTGAGATGGAGCTGGCAGCTCCAAACAAATGGCCACACAACTGTGCCTGCAACCTTCCCAGTTTGTTTTCAGGTTTTGTAAAGGCAATCCCCTTCTCTGGTTTTCGTAAATTTTTAAGTTTCTTCTTTTTTTTAGCTCCTTCTTCTCTTTTGCAATGCATTAGTTACTATAGTAACTATGCTGGGAATGGTATAGGAAGAGGCTAGTGCACCCTAGCAGTGAAATAGAAAGCCACTTTATGTAATAGTTGGAAATTTATACCATGGGTTTGAAAATACAGCAGTTTTGTGGTGGATTCCAAAACCACACATGTGGCATAAAATATGTATAGCACTCTTAGGTCATCACTTGTAATTTACCCTGTGCTGCCAACATCCTAAGGATGGCAACTGGAATTCTACACCTCAGACAAAGCTTTCTGCCCTCCACAGCCAAGCACGTCACCACCACCCACTGTCACCTCCTGAGGAAGTTTGGTTGTTATGGAAAAGTGTTGTGGAAAATGGCACTTGTAGGCAGAGCTCTGGGTTACACTGTGGGTTCAACTTCCAGCAATTCAACATGGGGTGCCACGGGGCTGTGTCTGGGCTGGTCACTCTGACAGGGATGTGTTCCATGCCTGTGTTCCATGCCTGTGTTCCATGCCTGTGTTCCATGCCTCACTCCATCCCTCTAGAACAACAGGCACAGAATTTGGGCTGGGATCCTCTTATCTCTTAAGCTGAGCTGCTCTGAGTCAGTGTTTTCACAGGTGAATGCCAAACATTGCAGGAAGCAAAGGCAGAGGAGAAAGTATTCCTGGAGCCAGTTCTGACCTGTAGCTCCTGCATAGCTCCAGGACACACTGAAGTACGAGCTATTTGTTGATAATGATGTATTACACACCTGGTAACTTTGGCCTCTTCTGGCAGTAAAAGACTTTTTTTTCTTTTTCAGGGAGCATATTTAAGCACAGCCTGGTGTAAATTCATACTTTAGTAATTGTGTTCTAGCTATCCCTGGAGTTCTGAGTGAAAGCATTACCATTCATTGCTTCCTGTCCGAAGCTCAGGGCTGCCAGCTCTCAGGATTTTATGGAGTCTCAGGATAGTTGTATTTTCAAAAAGTCCCAGCTCCTGAAGCAATGCAAATATGGGAACTCTATTTCATTACATAAAGGGCACACTTCTGGTGTTCTCAGCTGGGGAAAAGTCTGAACTAGCAACTCAGTGCACTGTAAGACTGGGGGGAAAAAGGTAATTTAAAGGTGTATTCTTTTGAATGAAGTCTCTAACTTAAGTATGACTGATAAGTTTTGGATGCTTGCACTTGACAAGGAATTGTTTGTTTATTTTTGCTGCCATGCTCTGCTTGGGAGCTTGGATATCCCTCCCTCACTGGTAGAACATCCTTTGCATTACCTCATAAGAGAGTGAAGATTAAAGTAGAAACCTATTTTAAAATGTTTTGAGATCTTTGGATGGAAGCTGTGAAAAACACATCTGTCCTCTTAAATATGCATTAATGTATAAAGCACATTAAAAATTCAGCTCTTAAAATCTTCATCATGTGACCTGAAAGTCTGCTGATGTTGCTCTTGACTCTTGAAGGCAGATTCTCGAGGAGCTGTGTAATTCCTTATTTAAACTCCACAAACCCCTTCAGAGCTGCCTGGTTCTCAGGGGCAGGGAGGAACAGGGAATAGCTGAGAGAGGAAAATGGCAGGGAAAGGGAGGAAAAGTCTGTGTGTGCCTGTGGATCCATCACAGAGCTTGCAGAAAGCATGGCAAGCACTGAGAAGGGGAAAATGGTGAATAAATTACTTCCAAACTCCCAACTTTCTGCAGCTTTTCTTGGATTTAAGCTCCTGGAACTGACCACTGGCACAATACTTGGCTGACGGTCTCGCCTCATCCACTGACCATGGCCTGAGTTTCATCTTATCCCACATCCAAGCTTGTGCTTTCCCCTTGAAAATCCATTTATTTGATGGATTCCTCACTGTGCAGTAGTAGGATGTTTGTTTCCATAACATGAACTGCTGGATTCCTGTAACTGAGAGCCTGGAGAAGGGGGAAGGAGCAGGAGAGAGGCTGAAATGTTTCTGTACCAACCTCTGGCTACAGAGCCCAGTAACCTCTCCAAAGCACTGTCATATCTCAGCCAACTTCAAGAAGGGCTTGGAATCGTGCTCCAGGCAGGCCTAGGAGAAATTTGCATTGTTCACATTATTGCTGGTATTCTCTGCTTTCTGTACTACAGCCAACAGGAAATTCCTGGGACAAATCTTTCCACTTTTTTCTTTAATAAAATATTTAGGAGGAAAAAAAAAGAAGAGCAAGAGAGTGAAAGCAAGTCACACAGAACAAAGAAGGCAACATCAGCCTCAAATCACAAATATGTAAACTTTTGAGCCTCCTTTGTGATTTTATTTTTTCCTCAGAAGGATTTATGACCTCACGTGTGTTGTTTCTGTGACATCAGATGGTGTTGCCATGGGAACCATTTTATTGTCAAAAACAAAAGAATTTTGAAGAGTTCCTTAGCAGCATGGGACACAGAGTGCAGAGGATAAAGAAACTATTTTTATCTGGATGATAAATCTGCTTTATTAGGCCCATGATTTTTCAGCTCTGTCGTGCTAGAAGCAAAAATAAATCTGGCAAAAACAACAGCTCTTGCACCTGTTAATCAGGGACTGAATTTGTCCCTACATGCAAAATCTTGGGAATTTCCTTTCTTGTCTCCCCTCTGAAAGACTGATAGCTTCCAAATGCTTTAGCATATGAGAAGAAACAACAATCTGCTCGTGTGAGCTTTACAGGAGCAAGTAACAGGAAGTTTGTGTTGCTGTGGGCTTGGCTGCTTTAAACTGATGATGCATGATCACGAGGAGAATGAATTATTGAGGATTCATATTTGGTTCCACAATACCTCCAAAATCAAATTTCATGTCAGATTTGGTGGTTCATGTTATTAAATGTAGAGCTCTCTAGTTGGTACTGAGACCTGCAGGAATGATGGATCCTCACCAGTGCACCCATAGGTAAAAAAGAACAAAATGCTGCGACTGAACACGGTTAAAATGTGAAATAATATTCAAACCCTGCTGAGAACAGCAGGGGATCAACCTGCTACAAACTAACAGTTAACATGGAGCAAATCTGGGAGTTTCAGATCCATAAAAATAGCAAGTGTGTGGTGTATGAGCTCACTGATAACATGCACTGCTAAGTCCTACAATCCAGTCTGAATGTGTATCTACACACAGCCCAGTTTTCCTCGAGGAAAATATCAACACGGGTTCTGAGAGAAAGTTGTTAGAGGAAATTTTAAAATTCCTTTCACATACGTGTCCTGCTCTGGTTAAGATTCTGCAGCTGCTGAATTCAGTGCCCCAGCCCTGTTGCTGTATTCCGAAAGACAAGTGATCTCATTGCCATATATTTGCTGGAGTAAAAGGAATATGCACGAGGGGATAGGTGGGTTAAATGCCAGATGGTTAACCCCAACGTTCCTGCTTTAAATGATTCCCCATGTTTGGATGGATATCAGCATTTCACAATATTTTGCTGATCTTTTCCTTTGTAACGAGGTAACCTGGGGAGAGAGAGAATGATAGTGACTGTAATTACTCCAAATTTATATCTGCTCTCTGTCCAATCCACCTCTACAAATGTATTCCTGTAGACCTAAGCAGCTTAGAAGTGGATCTGAGGGAATATCAAGGATGCAGAATCCCAGCATGGGAAGGAGAAGGAAAGTGCTGCTTAAACATTGACACATTGCCAGATGTAGTGCTTTTTAACATTGGTGGAGGCTTGTTCACACTTGTCAAATCACACTGTGCTTGCTAATGTTGCATTTTCATCAAATATATTAGCTCTCTATTCCCACTCTCCAGCAATCCTTTTATTTTCATTTTCCCTTCCTTACCTTCATTCCCCATTCTTTGTTTTCCCTTTTTGCCCTCATCATTATTTTCTTTCTTTATTTCTGTCTGGCTCCCCTCTGTCATCTGAAAAAAAAATCAGTCTGACCCAATCTCCCTCTTTTTCAAACTCGTAGGTTAAGCAGATGCCTGCCTGGAGGAATTTACAGTCTCAGCCTGATGTACAACACCAAAGGAATCCATAGGCTGATATTCCAGAGTGGGAGTAGTTAGCTGTTAATCAGCAATTGAAGGATGCATGAAAGAAACACATCTGGGGTCTTCTTAGGGAAAAAATAAAAAATAAAAAAGTAAAGCAGTGAATGTGTGCCCTGAAGGAAAGGGATCTTTTTTTGGTGCACCAGTGGGTAGTGTCAGTGAAGAAATCGAGTTCAGACCTGAGGAGCATTTTGTGTGGAATACTGGGATGCACCAGAAAGAACAGGTTACAGTAGCTGGGAGTTTCTGATAGGTGAAAAAGAGGCTCTTAAATTAGTTGTGAAAACAAGCTGAGGTCTATGAAGGGGTTTAATAAAAATAACCTAGAGTAGCAGAGCATCCCCTCTTCCCTTTCATTTTAACTGCACACAAAAGCAGCAAGGATTCTCATTCCTGTGCCCCCTCAGCTCTTTTCCCATTTCCCTGTCATGTGGAAGGATAAAAAGAGAGCATTGAACTCGGAGCATCTGATTGGGTTGGACAGGAGAAATTCTGAGAAGATCTTTGCTGAGGGCAGGTCCCCAGGCAGGGAAGGAGGGAGAGTGGAAGGGAGTTGTCCTGAAAGGCTCTTACCTGAGGTCTTATCTCATTCCATCCAAGAGGGGGATGGCTGACAAGTGCAGACACTTAAGCAAGGCCAGTGTTAAAGCAGAGCATTGCCCTTCAGTGGTTTGAGAGCTGCTGCTGGAGGGAGAATGTTCAGCAGAACAGAATCCTCAAGAATCACTGGGACAGCCTGAACGGTGTAGGATTTGCTGTCCAGCTGGCACTGGGTGCTTTTAGGGGCAGGTCTCATCATGAAGATAAATAATTTTTAATTTTGATATGTAAGCCTTTGTCTTCTTATGGTGTAAAATGTTAATGCTAAGTCTTCTCTTTATGCAGACAACCTTTTAGAAACTCAAAAGGAGGTTTTGCCAGGGAAAGGTTTCAGCTTGTGCTACCCCAGTAGTGTCCTGTGCAATACAAATAGGCACATTCATCCAAAAACCAGCAAATGAGTTGCTGAGGAAGAAAAGCCAGTGAAGAGTCACTTGTAGCAGCTTTCCATGGACCTGGCACCTTTGCTCAGAGGGTTCTGAGGTGGAGTTTGGGTTTCAATGCCTCTGTCAGACATCAGCTCCTGTTGTTGCCCTGGGGCAGTAAAGTGTCAGATTTGGGACTAGAGGTACTGACAGTGAAGGATTCCCGTGGCCACTGCTGCACTGGAAGCCCATGGAAAAATCTCTTTGTTTATGCTGTAGAAGCAGAGAAAACTCCTTGATGCACCAGGATTAGTGGAAGAAGAGCTACAGATCTGCTCTACCTCCATATCTTGTCATCTTTTCAGTGGGTAATCCCTGCTTTTGTGCCACCTTAGGGTGTTGCATCCACGCTTGATGTGATGGAGATTCCCAAATCTGATGGTTCTCATCCACAGCCTAGACTGTAATGTTTGGAGTCCTCATATCCTGTGCATAGCAAGGGAACATATCCAAGTATTTTCTAAAATAGTCCCTCTTCTTTCCATTGTTCAGGGAAGGGATATGGTGTGTTCAGACATCGGCTTACCACAAACCATCCCTCTTTCCACTGTGTGTAATCTGAGGCTTTCCTGTGTTTGGGGATAGATTTGCAGGGGACTTAAGGAAATTAAGGGCAGTAGCACGTGGGAAGGTGCAGAGCTGCTGGGATTCCCTCAGTGGCTGTGGCTGTGGTAATGAGCCCCCATCAAACACCACTTGCCTAAGCCCCTGACTCTGTGATTACTTTTCAGCTGAAAGGAGCTTTACCTGAATTAGTGTTTTGATTTGGAGAAAGAGTGCACTTCAGAAGAGAGTCCCCTCATCAGTTCTGCTTTCCCTGCATTGGAGTGGGTTTAGAATGCATTAAATCAGTTTCTTTTGGAGGCACTTTTAAACACAAAACATGCTTTAGGAATAGCTCAACCTCCAGCTGGGATGTAAAGACCCAGACCAAGGAGTGGTTTTGCAGATCCTTCTAAACCAAACACACAGCTGGGCTGCTCTGTGCATGGAACCAGGCTGAACCCAGTCCAAAGAACAATTCCAGGGCTGAATTTAATGCTCACTCTGATCCACTCAGGTGCTGCTATTGTACAAAGTTACTGCAATGATGTAGCCAAAAGTGGCTGCAGTTTAAATGTCAGAATTAACTGTAAGGATGAGGAACAGGAGAAACGAGAAGGACTCCCATGGAATGCATCAGTTCATCCCAATATTTCACACTGTGAGCAGCCCTGTGTCCACCCCTTGGCTTTGTATCAGCATCAGGTACAACAACTCTGCTCACCTTTCCTTACCCAGGTCCTTATGCTGAAGCCAGCCCCTCTTTCCTCCACACAGGAGTACAACTGTCAGCTGAAAATTCATGAAAATTCACTTATCAGACAAGAATTAAAGCTAAAACTTAACATCAAGGAATGGGAAGGGTAGATGGTGTGGTGTGGGAGTCATTAGTATGTCCCACATGCCTGGGTGTTCCCTGCAGATTGGGCTCCCTGTGGTTCAAAGGACGAGGATAACTGAGACAACCTCAGGGAACTTGAATTTTCAATTCCCTCCCTTCCCCACAAAGGTCTCATGATGAAGGAAACTGCAGGTAAATGTTGCTGCTTTTCATCTCTGGTGTGGGGACCTGTTCTCAGGCTCTGGCTTTGAGCCATCAATTTTGCCACTATTCTAAAAAGGGAATGATTTTAAAACTTTCATCTTTAGTTCAGGGAAGAGCTGGGGTGATTCAGCCACTCTGGGCCTGTGGCTGGCCCAGATTTCCTCTTGCTTCATGACCAGCACAAACAAAATTGTTTGGTTCTTTTGAGAAGGGTTGTGTTGGTATTTCTGAGAAAGTTGTATTTGTTTCTTTTTAACCATTAATGTGCATCCCTTGGATCCTGTATTGGATTGCTGGTTACAGAGAAGAGAACCACTCAGAGTGTGGGTGCCAGGATAAGAGATTACAGCCTGGTGAAGCCCAGACACATGGAGAGAGATGGGACACAATGGATTTATGGGCTGGAGTAGGACTGGAGGAATCCTGTCAGAGGACAGGGGGGCTCTGCCATATGGAGCAGTTCAGATGGGGTGAGGAAACAAAGGAGTTCTCACAGAAAAGCAGGGCTGGCATTGTTTTCAAGTCCAGCTTTTTGTTCTCCTTAGTCCTAGGAAATTTCATGGTGAACCAGTCTAAATTATTACCTCCTAATGCTATTGCTTCTTGCTGTGTTTTTGTGGGAATATTATGATCCTTAATTTCTATGGCCCTTTCCACATGAATGCAGGGATGTTTGGCCACACCATTCCCAGTGGTACTTGATGGACTTGTCAGAGTTGTGTTATCTGGGTCTTAGATCTGTGATGTCATAAAAATACATTATTATTGACTGAGCTTTGGTGTTTCTGGATTCTCAGCTGAGAGTCTGAACTCAGAAGAGTGCATAGAAATAGAAAGAAGGAGTTTTATGTACTGTCTGCATGCAGGAATAATTTCTGGAATGTGCTGAGTATTTTAGCTTAACACCTCTACAGGAAAAATCTAGAACACTGCAATTTCATTCCTTCAGACTGATTTATAAACCAGCTTTTTAAGGAGAGGAAAAACTTCAACCTAATTTTTTTATATGACTACGGACCATTCAAAGTGTATCAAAGTCATAAATCAGATCCCAGAAACAGAATGTTCAGGATTTTGCTTTCTGGATGACCCATAGGATTCAGTTTTCCAGATTTTTCTACAATCTTGTAGTTGACAAGGAAGACTGGTAAGTAATTTCTTGATTCCAGGAGCTGGGTCTTTAACAGAAATACAAAATGTACAAAATACTGCAAGAACAGCCCCGCCAAAAACTTGATGTTTGTGTTATGACAGTCTTGGTTGCTGTAAATCTTGATTAAATTCTTCACCACTGTCTGGCTTTTACACATTCAAAATAATATTTTCCCCCCTAAGAGTAAGCAGGATGACGTAGGGCTAGGGAGGAAAGCACAAGGACAGCACAATGCAAGTCTTCTCTTGAAATGAATTTGGGAAAAATTACTTTTGACCTTTTCTCCCCTATCTTACCACTTCTCCTGTGAAAGGGGAAATGAATGCCAGGATTTCCAGGGCAGTGTGCAGGATCGTGGATCAGAGCAGGAGTCTGTGGGCAGTCTGCCAGTGCCCACCCCTCACTGCTCTGTAATGCCTGGGACCCCTAAATCCTGCTCTGAAAGGTAAAGCACGGCTCTTCCTCAGTGTGTACATGGGCAAAACAGCAAAGCCAGTGACAGAAAGCCCTCCCAGACCTGGTGCTTTAGAAATTTGGATTTGACTGCAACCGTGTACACCATGTTCAGTTCAATCCACTGGGCAACACTGCATTTTTGCCTCAGCCTAAAAATCATCTCCATCAAATAATGGATCCTTGTCTTTGTGGGTATTTTCCAGGAATCTTCTCAGAAGCTTTGCAATGTGTGCAAGAGAAAAAAAAAATTGCAGGGATGATGCTGAATTCCAGCCTCAGCCAGCCAGAGCTCTCCAGCTGCTGCCCCACCAAGCTCCCAGTCTTCATCTCTCTTGATTTAAACAGGAATAATTTGGCAATTGCCTTTAAAGGTGCAATTGCCATTTGAGCTGAACATCATCTGTTTTTTACGTGACCTGTTCCTTCCTCCCTTGCTTTTAGCAGGAGTTGTGCAGGTGGACTTACACCTCCTGTGTTCCAAGAGCTCAGCAGCTGATTTTGGGCTCCCTCCCCTTGTGCTGCCACTCCCCCAGGCATGGCTGAGCCCTGGGGGTCTCCTTAGTCCCAGGGTAGAGGCAGGAAAAGTCCCCTTCCTGTCCATAAACAGCACTCCTGAGAGCTTCCTGGCTGGTGGCCACGCTCCCCTGCAGCATTTGCGTTGATTTTGCCCCGTGCAGAGAGGGTAAAACCTGCCCAAAAGAGCACAGGAGTCTCACCGTGCTCCTCCAGCCTGGGAAGAGCCAGCAGCATGTCAGAGTCATGGAATCACTAAGCTTGGAAAAGTTCTCTGAGGTCATTGACTCCAACCATTGCCCAGCACTGCCAGAGCCACCACTGACCCCTGTCCCCAAGGGCCACATCCACAGGGCTGTTAAATTCCTCCTGGGATGGGGATCCAGCACTGCCCTGAGCAGCTGTGCCACCCTGACCACCCTTTCCATGAAGAAATGTTCCCAATATCCACCCTGAGCCTCCCCTGGCCCAGCCTGAGGCCGTTCCCTCTCCTCCTGTCCCTGTTCCCTGGCAGCAGAGCCCGACCCCCCCCGGCTGCCCCCTCCTGTCAGGGAGTTGTGCAGAGCCACAAGGTCCCCCCTGAGCCTCCTTTGCTCCAGGCTGAGCCCCTTTCCCAGCTCCCTCAGCCTCTCCTGGGGCTCCAGCCCCTTCCCAGCTCTGTTCCCTTCCCTGGACATGCTCCAGCCCCTCCATGTCCTCTCTGTAATGAGGAACTCAGAACTGGGCTCAAGGTGCCCCACTCTGGGATAAAATGTCCATTCTAGAAAGGAGGAGAGTGAGGCTGAAGTCTCGGGACAGAGAAGATCTCAGCACTGCTGTAGGAGTGTGCTGGGGATCCTGTGAAGTCAGGATTTACCATCTTCACAAGGGAAGGAGCAAAGTCTCAGGTTGGTTTATCTGTAGCAAACAGAGTCTGGTACAGCCCAGGGGGTGCTCACCTCTGTGCAGGTGAGGGAGAAAGGTGCCTCTGCTGCCTCATTTCTGTTCTTCCATCTGACAACTGCTCCATATCTGAAGAGCCCAGTCCACCAGCAAAGACATCCTACCTCCTTTGAAGGGGAAGGTAAGGCTTTGAGGATGTTTGAGGTCACCTTTGTGGTGCTGAATTTCCATGCTCACAAACCAAGGGAAGGGGTTTGAGTCTTTTCTGAGTGCTCAGTTACACTGAGCTGCTGTCAGGGACAGTCCTTTGTGCTCAGCATTTCTTAGATGAGCTGGAGCTGCTGCAGAGTCACTCCAGAAACCTCCCTGGCTCATGGAATTGTTTCCTGGCTCTTTGTATCTCCCTAGAAAATGAATTCCTGCTATTGCATTTCTCTCCATTCATTGGCATATTTTGTGAAATATTCAGTTGTTTTTATATTGCTCTTCATTTGGCCACCTACATTCACCTCACTGTCAGTTCAGGTTTGGAGCTCTGATCTGGTGCTGGTCCTCCATAAAAATCTGCCTCCTGAGTGCTCCTTTTTAAACTGGATTATGGCAAGGACGTTTAAAAATGAATTTAAAAACCCCATGGGATTAATGAAACTGTGATTCTTTGGTAGTTTATTTTTTTCTTTTTCTCTCCACTATCCAGAACAGAAAAAAAAGTCTAAGAAACTTACTTCTTATTTTTCTAAAATAAAAGTTCCAGTTGTGTGGCCATGGAAACTAGAGCTTTAAGAAAACATAATAAAACTGAGAGATTCATTACAAGACCTTGAGAGTGGACAACACGCTCACCCCCATGGAACAGCTCTTGTGGTAGGCAACAAGAAAAACAAAAACCCCAAATACCACACATGGTGAGTGCTCGAGAGAAAATTCACAGAAAACCCACAGCACAACAAACAAAAATAAAACCCAAATGAACAAAACCCCAAGTTATTTATTTGTATTAATGTACTCCATCTGCTTTCTGACTGGCATTTTTTCTAAACTAGGTTAAGATCCTAAGGTCAAACACAAAATGAGGAATAAAGTTCAGAGAGTCTGGGGAAAGTGAACTTTGCTGCACATGAGAATAATTAATGAAAAATTTGACAATAACTAATTTATCTCTTTCACTGGACTCTTGCTTATCTTTACATTGCATTCCTTTTTCTGTCCAGAATCTAAATGTTTTTATTAGAATCATTAATGTAACCCCAAGGATATTTTTGCTCTGTGGTATCATTTACAAATGAAGAGGGAGGCAATTTTGTCCATTGGTTGTAAATTTGCAGTGTTTCAGTTCCATCCCAGCTTTTTCCAGCTGGTGCAGGTTTCCCGGGAGGTGCTGGCACCACCCAGCCACTGCAGACCTGGCATTTGGGATTTGCTCTTCTCTTCCTCTTGGCTGGCCAGCCCTGGTGTCCCTCCCCAGCAGAGACTTCCTCTTCAGGGCAGTGCAGTGAGGTTTGGAACTGAAATTCATCTCCCTGGCATTCCAGGTTTGGAGCTGGAGCCCGGGCTCTTTGTCCCAAGCATCTGCTCTGCGTGTTTGTCCTTTGTGCTCAGCCACAGCTCAGGGAGTGCTGGGGTGGCTGCAGCTCTGCAATTGTGAGCATCCTTTGGCACTGCAGGAAACTCCCACTGGGGACTGCTGGATATTCAATCCATAACCATAAACCCATCCACAGCTCAAGGCATTTGCTTTTCCTAAAGCACCACCTCAACCCCCACTGAATTATCAGATGTTAAACTGTTCCATCTCCAGCAAACACTTTTGTTGTCTCTTTTCCCTTTTGGCTTTCTGCAGCCCACTTCATTTTTAGTATCTTTCTATGCTTTTGTCTTCTCATCCAGAGTTCCTCTGCAGAGTGGCTTTGTCCTGCAAAAGCAGTTTGCAGGAACACCCTCAAAGTCTGCAGGCATGTGGAGCATGCACGTGGATCTCAGTTTGGGAAGGGTGTTCTGTCTAAATCACGATGTTTTACTTGTCCATAAATTTTCAAAATAAATTAATGAAGAGTAAATCAAGTTCTGAGTCTCCTTTCAGCCCTTTGGTTCCTAAATCAAGTTAATAAACATGTGTGACCTTTAAGGTGGAGGTGCCAGGCCCTTTGGTGCCTGCAGTGGAGTGTAAATCAGGCTGCTCAGTTCAGTTCTGCCCCTGCCCTTGGCTGCTGTGCTTTCCCCTTTTTATGATTTTCAATATCTTTTCTGGTTTGGACTTTGAAAAAGTTTAGCTCATCAATGGCTGAAAGCAGAGGATAGAGGAGATGTCTGGCTGAAATCTGATTTACTGAGGATTCAGCATCCAGTAGAGGATTCACTTGTGCCAAGTTACTGCTGGAAAAGGTTTGTTAGCAATGTGTGATAATGCAGATTTTCTGTGGCACCGTGGCCATGCTCAGGCTCCAGCTAAAGGCACTTGCAGCATTCAGATTTGGGTTAGAAGTGAACATTTTTTCGGCCAGAGGAATTCCTTGAAGTTATTTATTTACTCCAGCACAAGAAGGAGATCCTCCTGAGGCTGCTACTTCCAGGACTCCTTCTCAAAATCCCCATCATTTCAATTTTTGGGATGTGTGGGTGTCTCTGTGATGGAGAAACAACGCTCATGGAGTTTTGTACTATTGGTGTGGAAGTTGCTCTGGCAACTCCCCATGGCTTACTGAATGCCAAGGTAAATAATAGCCAAAGACACGCATACACTATTATTCTCATAATTTCCTGCTGCCCTCAGGCAGTAATAACTTACACACCCTATTTTCCAAATGTTTCTAATTTATTTCTCATGAGCAGAATTATCTCATAAGGAAAACTCCTCCCCTTTGCAACCAGTCCCTGCCTCTTCTTTTCCAGCTGCCACAAGCGAGGTGACCAGTCGAAGGAGAAGCTCAGGGATCTCCTGCTCACTGGGAGCTCCTGGAACAGAGCACATTCAAGCTCCTCACCTCGTCCTCCTTGCTGGACTGGAGCTCTGGAATTCTCCCTCCCCAAGCCCTAATCCTGCATGCAATGCTGCCTGCAGCTCTTCAGAGAGATTTCATCCCTTCTAATCCCAGCTGGTGGTTCTCATACAGCTCCTGCTTTTCTCTCTGAGCCTGAGACTGGGACATCCCTGTTATTCCAGCCCCACGCCTGTCATGTGCAGCTGCAGCTGGATTTGCAACTTGCCTTCTGCATCAGCCACAAAGCTTCTCCTGAGAAGCAGCAACACGGGGGGAAGCAGCCAATTCCATGTTTTCTTAATACTAAGGCAGAAACATCATTTTAGGCCTTCAGTTCTCTTCTGTTAAGGGATATCTTTGTTTTTTCAGTACTTTTTTTCACTTGATTACCATCTATTTTGACTCGTGAACAGGTTTTGAGAGTGCAGCAAATGATGTGCAGTGATGGCTACGTGGTAATTGCAAACATGGGAGAAAAGACAACTCCAAATGAGATTCTGAAGATTGGTTAAGCAAATAAAATTACTCAAAAATACCATAAAACTATTTCCATGAATGTTTAGGTGAAGCTGCAGGTTGAAAAGGATGTCCCAAGGCTGGACTCTGACTCCAGTTTGTGACTCTGCTCCTGCTTGAACATCCTTTTACGTGGAGCTCAGGGGTGGGAGACTCCAGTGCTGACAGTACATTTATATTTTTCACCTTTCCTTTTAATTTTGAGGGGCTTGCAGAACATATTTTACATTTAGCTTTGGATAGACTGCGGTGGAAGAGGCATCTCCTCCGTTAGTTTGGAGGAATCCTCAAAACAAAAAGCTTATTGTGCTTCCATGCTCAGTCTTGGAAACTAAAAACACAGAAACAAACACTGAAAATTTGTAGCCATGCTGCAAATTGTTATACAAAATAAGTTATTGCTACAAACTGGTAGCTATTGCTGTTTCTCTTCTCTACACTCGTGTAGTTTAGCCTGTGAAGTGGTTAGGGGAGCTAGAAAGCAGAATTCAGGTTTTTTTAACACGTTTTCCCTTAGTCCCATGCACTAACACAGTGTTGTGGTAACTGGGTTGCAAACACATCTGAGATGTTACTGTTCTCAGGGGTACATGAAGTAAGCAGGTTTTATTAATGTACTGGAAAGTAATCAAGAAAAATAAGTTTTCTTCCTCTTTCTGTGCTATTTATTGTGTGCTCTGCCCCATTCTCCTCCCTGCAGCTTCCTGCAGTGAGGGACGTTCTGCTGCCTCCTCTCCTTCCAGCCCCAGGAGCTGCTTTTTCCCAGCTGGGTGAGGGAGAGGGGAGGGGGCCCAGCCTGGGCTCTGTGCTCTCCTCAGGGAGCCCTGGCAGGCTCAGTTTGTGTTCCTGCAGTGCTGCTTGCCCAGGGATGGCATTCCAGCTGGGACATGGGAATGGGAGCATGGCAAGCAGGGTGAATCCGTGAGGACTGCGTCCGTCCTTTGGAACTGAGAACAAAATTTCATGTGTTTTTTTAAAATAAGCCTTTTTCTGCTTTTGTTCAGTTTAGGATTTTATAGAACTCTTTTCTCCTTCTTCTTTTTGTGACTAAGTTTTTATCCCACTTTTTGCGTGGCCATTTTCAAGGAAGTCACTTACAAGGCTTTAATTCTGATCTAAGACATTTGCTTCTGAGCTAAATAAAGCAGCAATTAATTATTAAAACCATACCTTTTGTGGCTGAACGTTCTCCCTCATAGCTGTTAAACTCTAAGACATATTTTGCTTTTTAATTATTCATATTTTGAAATTTATTTTGTGAGTATACAGTAAGTGTTTTGTGGGAAACTGGGAGAGGGATGCTCTGGCTGCTGCTGCTGCTGCAGTGTGAGCCAGGATCAGTTCCAGCTCCAATACAATCTTCCTGGATGGCTGGCAACGCCTAGAAACATCCTAAGTTTCTGCTCATGCCTATGTGAAAGCAGCTGAGGGGTTTTGGTACCTCCTTTTCTGCCCCTCTGCCCTCCTCAGGTGAGACCCCACCTGCAGGGCTGCCCCAGCCCTGGGCCCAGCACAGGGAGGACCCAGAGCTGCTGGAGCCAGTCCAGAGGAGGCAGCAGGATGAGCAGAGGGATGGAGCAGCTCTGCTGGGAGAAAAGGCTGGGAGAGCTGGGGGTGTTTACCTGGAGAGGAGAAGCTTTGGGGTGACCTCATTGTGGCCTTCCAGTGCCTGAAGGAGGCAACAAGAAACACAGAGAGAGACTTGGGACAAGGTCCAGGAGTACCAGGACAAAGGGGAGTGGCTTTCTACTGACAGCAGGTGGGGTTAGGTTGGATATTAGGAAAAATTTGTTCCCTGTGAGGGCAGGGAGGTGCTGGCAGAGGGTGCCCAGTGAAGCTGTGGCTGCCCCTGGATCCCTGGAAGTGTCTCAAAGGCCAGCTTGGACGAGGCTTGGAGCAACCTGGGACAGTGGGAGGTGTCCCTGCCCTTGGCAGGGTGGGGAACACGATGGGCTTTAGGGACTATTCCTGCCCAAACCATTGCATGATTCTGTTACAGGCCTGACAAGGACACTGCCCTTCAGAGTGTTCAGGGAGCAGTCCCAGAGACCTGAACTGCTCTGCAGTGCCAGAATCACCACAGGCACGGGGCAAGTGAACCAGATATGCCAACATGGAATGCTGTGTGTTCTCCTCCTCTCTCCCCATTGACAGCCCCTGAGCTGGAACAGCACAAACCCCACATTTCTGTATCAACGGAGCCACCATCGCTTTGCCCTGAGAAAAACTGGTTCCGTATGAGAAAAACGGCAAATTTATTTGCTTGAGGTTTGAAAGATATTTATGAGCTTTGGTAAGGAGGAAATTTCATCTCTGAACAAAGCCTTGTGCACCAGTTCTTTGTGAAGCGCCTGGAGCCCTTTGCTGTAATTATTCATCTGATTTGTGCAGGGTGGATTGGGCACAGCCTATTCCCCCTGACAAACTGAGCCTGACTGCTCCAGCAGTGCTCTTTAAGTGTTTGCCTCCGTGCTGGAAACGCTGCAGGAGCCCAGGAAGGGGAGATCTGAACTCAGCTGGTGCCAGCAGCCTGTGCTGTTCAGTGTGGGAGTTACGGTGGCGAAGCCCCAGCAGAAGGGAACATCTGATGGAACCAGACAGGTCACTGCTGAGTTACAGGGTCCCGTGCTGCTGACAGGGCCATTTTTTTCTAATGAGACTTAAGAGTGGAGCTCTGACCTCCCATTGTGTGTTAGCACTTTCTGCAAAGGATGAGAAATTTGGTAGCTGGCCAGATTCCAGCCCGCAGTAAGTTCTTGTATTTTGCCTGCTGAGATTCCCTGTGCAGTTTCAGGGACACAGAGTGCCCAACTCTCATTATCCTGGAGCAGGGGAGACTGAGGGGAGATCTCAAACCAGTCTGCAACTTCCTCCCAAGGGCAGCTCCAATCTCTGCTCAGGGACAGGGACAGCAGCCAGGGAATGGCTGGAGCTGGGCCAGGGAAGGTTTAGGTTGGATTTCAGGGAAAGGTTCTTCCCCCAGAGGGTGCTGGGCACTGCCCAGACTCCCCAGGGAATGGGCACAGCCCCGAGGCTGCCAGAGCTCCAGGAGCATTTGGACAGCGCTGCCAGGGATGCCCAGGGTGGGGTTGTTGGGGTGGCTGGGCAGGGCAGAGCTGGGCTGGGGGATCCCCTGGGGTATCCCAATCCAGCTGCTAACAGAGATACAGCAACTTTGTCTAACCCCCTCCAAAAGAGCTGTGCTGCAGCAGCAAAGCCCTCTCTGGGTGTACATACATGTGAACAGTGGATGATGGAGCAGGAAAACGTATCCTCCTCTTCTCCCACTGTAGCTGTGCCTGGAATCTGAGGGAAAGCCTCCTCTTTTGAGGCAAGGATCATATCACTTCCAAACAAGAAATTATTTTCTCCCAACTGATCGAGTGGTTAGGAAGGTGCATTTGTGCTCTGCTGCCAGCTTTGAAGGACTCTTGAGGAGGGAGGTTGTCTCCACAGTTTTGAGGTCAAATTATTAAATGATTCAGGAAGTATAAGTTTAATTTCAGCCTATGTCTATTTAATGTGAAGAGCCAGGCATTTGTGAGGAGATTCTAAAAGAGTCTGGAGGCTCTGAGTGAACAACAGCCCAGGGATCAGCAAGAACAGGCGCTTCAGGAATAAAGAGGCTGTGGGAATTTGTTCCTTAGGGCTCAATATGTGCTTTGACTGGGCTGAAATTGATTTTCTTCACAGTAAAAAAGGCTTGATGGGGGCACGACACAACTTCTGTACCCTGTGCTTTCCAAACAACAAACTGAGCTGTCTTGGATGATACCGAATGGTGGAAAAAACGAAGGGAGCCCAGTGTACAGGTTCAGCAACCAAACAGATGCCCAGACTCTTGCTGGTCATAGGGATTTACTCATTACCTTGGGCTTAGAACTGTTTCAAGGCAAACATGATGCTGCTGGCATTGGGAATTTCAAAATCTAGCCCAATGCCATGATTTTTTATCTTCTACTACTGGAATATTGGGACAAATTTTGTAAAAATCTTGGGCATTGGAAGTCATCTTTTGGTCAGCTGGTTTGCTTTCTCATATTCGTTTTAAAACATCTACTCCTAATTGCTGGAAGAGCTGCATTGTTTTCCAAACCTCCTTTGGGGGACCCCCTAAAAATTAACATGAGTTTCCCCAGTGTGGCATTGGGTGCTGGATTCCCTGAGCCCAGCTCTGTCTCTCTGGAGGTGCTGCAGTCTCTGGTCATCAGGAACTGGCATTTTCCAGCATCCATTCTGCCCGTCAGACACAGCCTGGCTGCTGCCAGCTGAGCCTGAAGAGCACCAGAGCTTCATGTTGCCAACTCTTCCCACACATCCCGTGGTGCCAAAATTATAGAACCATCCTGATCAGCAGAGGGACATGGGATCACCCATTTTCTTAGATTAAATGTTTGATATGCCCATGAGTCTCTCTCCACCCTTCAGCAGAACTTCATTGGGTGACTGAATTTCCATGTGTAAGATCTCCTTGGCATGGATTCCTTCTGTTTCAGGGGTTTTATTTCCCTTGTGTGTGCACCTAATTTTAAAGATCTTTCTCCTTGGGATGACAGAATATTTTCTTTATAGTAATTAAGAAATGCTTTTGAATGATTATTCTGGAAAACAGCATTTACCTCTCAGTGGAAATGATCACGCTACACTGCTTCCATTGAAAACCAGGGATATTTCATATTCTGGGGACAAGAGGAGACCTGGGGTTTAGTTACAAGGGCACAGTGAATTTGGCAGGGATGCTCAGTGTAATGCTGTTCAGACTGCTTATGAGAGCAGCAAGTCTGGAATGTGTGCTGTGCAAGCAAGGAAGCAGAGAGATTTCAGCCCAAATTAATTAGCATTATGTAAGTGGAGAGAAAAGCAGAAATTTAAAGGGGAGGGAGACATCTGTTGTGTCTCTGAGTTTCCAAGCCTGCCTGCAAATACAGGTCTCCTGGAAAGACAGGAGGATCTCCGTGCTCTGGAAACAGGGAGTCAGTGATGAGGAGCCACTGGCTGAAATCCAGAGGTGTGGTCAGTGCTAATCTTGGCTCTGTTTTGCGAGGGACGGTTTGCTCTTGCAACTCTCTGGGATTATTTATTATTACGTTATGATGGGGATTATAAGGCAGCAAACTGACACCTCCCTGTCCTCTCCCAGCTAATCCAAGCAGAGTGGTGGTGTCTGTCAGGCTGAAGGATAAAATTCCCAAACACTCTTATCTGCAGAACAAGGAAATTGTCTGCGATATCAAGAAATCCTTGCTGAGAAATGTGTAGTGTTTGCTCCGAGGTGCTGCTGGCAAAGGCACAGTGGCTCTGGAATACTCCTGAATATCTCCCAGGCAAAGAAGTGGTTGCAGTGGCGAGGTGGGAGGTAATGTTCAGCAATTTGAAAATCACTGTTGAGAGTTATGATGTTTAGCTAAGGAAACACCTCTCTGAAACAAGACATTAAGGCAGACTGACTCCTTCTCCCCCCACTGCTTTCCTCTGGTGGAATCTATCAAAGTGTGTTGTGAGGAATAAAAGCAGTGAGGTCAGGTCAGGCTGCATGGCCAGGGAGGTCAGACAGGGTTAAGCAGGTCAGGTCACATTTCTGTGTCTTCTGTGGTTCTCCAGGAATTTGGGGTCACTGCTTAGAAACTGCTATTTGATCAGCTGTTGGTAATTTGAGCATTACACAAGAGCAAGTGAAGTCAAAGATGATTCTTGGAGGTGAATGATAAGTAAAAAGAGGAATGAATGGAACAACAATACATCAAAAAATTAAATCCACCAATCTTTTGTTTTATTACCATTTCAAACAAGCTGTCGTGGTAACTTGACCCAGAAACAAGGACTGTGTGTATTTCACTGTGCTTGAGAAATAAATGCAGCAGAGGCCATGTGTCTAGAAAAGGAGGACAGGCAGCTGAGATGTGCACAAGGTGTTGTTCTCCTGCGAAAATTAACTTGTCACTTCAAAAGTGGCCGGGCACCAAGCATGGACAAAAGCTACTTTGAATATCTGCTAAGAGATGGAGCCGTGTTGAAGGGCTAAGAACCATCTTTATCCAGTAATTGCCAAGTATTTAATAACTTTTTTTTTTAAAAAAGTACATTATTGTGAGGTGGTTTTCATCGCCATTCATCAGCCTGGCAAAGGGAGACATTGGGAGGTTAAATAACTTGCCAAAGGTCAGCACAGACCAATGGCAGTGCTGGCAGCAGTACCTGGTGCTGAACCTCCCCTGCTGAAATGACTGGCTCTGAAAGAAAGGAAACTCAAGGGGCATAAATTAACTGCTCTTGAATGATGGAAATGCCAGTAGAATCAAGCAAGAGGAGAAAAACCTGGCCCCAGCAGCCCAGAGAGGGGAACTTCAGGATGGAATTCCTATTCCCAGGGGAATGGGAGAAGATGGAGTAAAACTGTTTTTGTTTAGGGGTTTTATTACTCTTTTTGTTGTTTGAGTTCTGAATAAGAATTTGGCTCAGGTGTTCCCAAATGTCTCGGTCGTTGTGGGCCAGTCTCCTCATAAAGTTATGATTTTCAGGCCTAAAAGTAGCAACTTAGATGGAAAAGCAAATTCCCTTGAGACTGGTGGTTTATCAGTGAGTTCTTCTCCACGAGAGATGCATGTGGCTCTCTGTCCCCTGCCATCCCTGTTTTGGACCTCCTGCTGTTGGGTTCTCTAGCACTGGAAAGGGCTCTGCAGTGGAGGTAATGCTGAGAAAGCCCCAGCCTAGTGGGGAGCAGAGGGAATCCCCTCTCCCTTCACATTTAGTAAGGAAAATCATGTTGTGAAAAGAATCTTATTCACAGCCCAGCAACACAAATTGAGTTTCAAGAAGACAAATTTTGTGTCTATTTTACTGGAGTTGTAAGGATTGACATCCCAGGTTATGTCACTCCAGGATTTGTACTCCAGCCCACAGCTCCTACTCACCTCTCTTCTCTGCCCACTCTTGCTTGGCAGTTCTTCCTCTGAGCACTGGGTTTGGAGCCATGACATATTTCTGAACAAAACAGCAATTTCTCTGCACTGTGGTTCCCACAGTGTTCTCTGATGCACCTGCACCCCCCAGACTGAGAACATTTCATATCCCTTCGTGCAGAAATGGCCACTTTGGAGTTGGGCTGGAGCTGGAGCAGAAGGAGAAAGCCCAGCAAAATGTCATGCTTATTGAAGCATTCAATGAACTTACAGTGCCAGTTAATTGTATATACCATAAAATTGAACTACTACAATAGTTTTATAGGGCGTGAGTGGTTTAAAATCATTTCAGCCTAAACACATTTAATTCATGGCAGATTTTCCAGTTTCTGGGTGCTGAAAATGCTCCTGTTACAGAGAACAAAGAGAATCACAAAGCTGATACTACAAGAAATTGTTGGTTTTTCTGCTTCACAAACAAGGGAGCAACCTTGAGTGGATATTTGGTGATGGAAGTGTTGGAAAAGCAGGGTTAGAGAGGTAAGACTTTGAAGAAGAGCAGTTCACTGTCTAATCCCAAGGCACAGATCTCCCCAAGGCACTTTGCTGTGCCAAGGCAGCTTCTCCTGCAGTTTGGGATCTGTGCTCAGTCCATGCTCCACCTCTAAAAAACACCAGTGTGGATGCTTTTCTCTCATCTGTTTGGAAAAGAACAACACAAGTCAAAAGTTGGTGATGTATTCTGGTGTCTTCTATGTGTCAATAAACCAACCACTTCAGTGTTTTCCTTTGGGTTATGAAAAACCTGAAATGTGGATACTCCAGTCCCACTGCCTTATTTTCAGTGGCTCATTAATGATGTGTATGTTGGGTTTTTCTCCATAACATGAACAAGAATAGTTCATTTAAAAATAACACAGGCAAATGTACTGTTTTTATAGCAGGAGGGAGAAGGATAAGTGTCAGTCAAGACTAGTTCCAAATCTGTCTCCAACGAGGCCTCCTACAGAATCAGTGATACTGGCTGGGTGCCATCGAGATTACTCAGGGCTAGAACTCTTTAAAGAGTGTTTGTTATGGATTTCCACAGGAGAGAGATTCACCAGGGAAGAACAAACAGCTCCTGCTACCGTGTTTCCTTGTGCTCCAGAGAAGTGCTCTGCACTGTTTGCAGTGCTGCCTTCAAGTGTTTAGAGGAGTTTCCCTTTCTGGCTGTTGTTTCATCCTGCTCGGTTTGGGGGGATGCAAAGCAGCTGAAACAACTCACCTGCTCCCCCCGGGATTCCTGTGTTTTCCAAGGGGGGCTCTTCCCCATCCTGGGCCAGGGGGTCCAGCAGGGGTGTGCAGAAAGCTCCTCACTCGCTCCAAAAAGGTGTGACTGTGGAGATGAGCCAGGCTTGGAAGTGCTTTGGATCGGATAAACTGTGCAAACATCCAAGTCTTTGAATGCAAACCAATATTAAGCTTCAGAGCTATTCCAATTATTTCATTCTCTGGTTCAGACAAAGCCTGGGAAATGTATCTCTGGGACACAACCGCCCTCAAATCCTCATTGCTGGGACATGGCCTCAAGGTGCACCATGGGTTGTTCAGATTGGATATCAGGAAAATTTTCTTCACTGGAAGAGTGGTAAAACATTGGAACAGACTCTCCAGGGCAGGGGTAGAGGCACCATTCCTGGAAGTGTTCCAAAAGTTAGCAGAGACTCATGGGCACTTCATGATGTGATTTAGTGAGCATGGGGGTCAAAGGTTGAATGTGTTGATCTTGGAGGTCTTTTCCAACCTTAACAATTCTCTGATCCTGAGAACTTCTCTACCTGTTCTTTGGAGTAGGATTGTTGGGGCCATGTTGTACCTTCCAAGGGTGGAATGAATCTCCTGTTCTTGTGCTTAAATGATGCAAAAAACTCAGTGTAAACTCGAGGATGACTTTCACTTGATGGCAATTCCTGGGTTTATCATAACCCCAAAACATTCGCCTTATGCAGAGATTTGTTGTATGGCTTGTCCTTGCTTTTTGGCTTCTCTTAAAAAAAGTCATGTTGGTTATTCCATAAGGTTTACATAACTCTGAGTTGCTTGAGCAATTATTCAACATAAACCACAAAGGGACAAAAACTTACTGCCCATGGACAAAACTGAGGATTTTAATAATTTATAATGTTTTTTAAAATGCACATCTAATTATTTTTGGGGGCATCCCCACATGACATTTGGTATTTTTACAGATGCTAGGATGATTTTTTTCTCACATAAAGAGCAGTGTAGCCTTTTTTCAGTGCTGAGAGGACAGAGAGGAGGAGAGCAGTGGTGGCAGTGGAGGGTGGGAATTGCAGGGACTGAATGCCGTGGTGCTGCCTGTAGGAACTGTGGCAGAAGAAAGCACAGGGGAAGAAATGGGCTAAAGGTAGGTGGCTGGGTTCATGGCTGGGATAAGAGGGACTCCAGAGGGATTCAGGAGCCCATCAGGAAATACAGGGACTGTGCAGTATTAGAGACTGGAGAAACTTCTGGGGAACAAAGAGGCATCACAGGGAACAAGATGGAAACCGTGTGACTGCTCAGGGGAGGCTTCAGCCTGGTCAGGTGCTCAGGATTTGTTTCTGTCCTCCCACTTATTAAATGTTGAGGCCAATGGCCACGAAGGCAGGGACCTCCTGCTCTTGGGTGTATCTCTGCTTTTACAGTCCTGTCAAGCCACAGTAACACAGAGAAGCTGCTGGGTGGGAGCTGTACAGACAATTAAAGCTGTACCAACAATTACAGGGAAAAACTCAGCTAGTCTGATCTCAAAAAGGAACTTAAAATAGAAGAGATGTCAGTTCAAACGTGTCACTCAAGCAGCTCTGCTGGGTCAGCTCCTGCCTGGCTTACAGACCTATTAAAATGTGCTAAAGACATGGCTGTGGCCAGGAGAATCCACTCATTGCATGAGGTAACCAAAGCCAGCCCTCAGATAAAACAGTGTGTGACCAATCTTTCCATTAATTATCCATGATCTTTCCAGTTAATTCCACTGATTTCAGCAGGAATGCTCTTGGCTCGAGCAGCACCCTTGCACAGGAGCCCAGGTCCCCTGCTCTCTGCCTGCATCGTGTGTGGCAAAGGGAGCTGCTGTGAGGTGCCTGCAGTCCTTGTCTGAATCACAAGAAGCTTCTCTAATCTCTCTCTGGGAATTTGGACACAATCTCTTACCTGCAGCCTGGTGTGTGAAAGGGATTCAAGAGTGAGGCTGGCAGAAGTGAAGCACTGCAGAAGGGTGAAACTCCCACCTTTCCTGCAGCGTATCCTCCTGGGAAAGTTCAGCCTTCCAAGGAGCAAACACACCTGTCCCACTCCTGTGCGTGGCCAAAGGCAGGGCCACAGGGAATGGCACCTCCCATTGGAGTGTCTGGGGTGTCTGGAATGATGAACTTCAGAGCCCAGGGCAGTCTGAGTACAGCCTGCACTGAAAAAGGGTATCCATGGACAGTGAAGAGGATCAGGGTCCATCCCTGAACCAGGCAGGACAGAAGATATTTTGCCAAATTCGTTCTGCTGGCAGCTGCACGTGGTACAGCCAACACCTTGCTGTTCTTCAAGGGCAGAGCACACATTTGCCTCTGGAGGAGCACGTGCACATGCCAATCCCACAGGAACAGCTGCTTAATTAATGAAGCCACGAGGAAAATTCTGTTTGGCTTTTTTCTTGCTTTTCTGACTTGAGGGTTGATGAGGCTGAGGAACAGAGGACTACACAGAAACTGTTTGCTGCAATGTCTTGGGACCTTCCAGCAGCAGAGAATGTGCTTTTTAATGGCTCTTTTGCAGGAAATAATGGCTGTGCATCTGTACAGAGCTCACGAGCACTGTACCATTCCATAAACATTTAACAGAATCACAGAGCATGCTGAGCCTGAAGTGACCCAAAGGATCACTGAGCCCAACCCCTGGCCCTGCACAGACACCCCAACAATCCCACCCTCTGCCTGAGAGCCGTGTCCCAACACTCCTGGGGCTCTGGCAGCCTTTGGGCCATGCCCATTCCCTGGGGAGCCTGGGCAGTGGCACCTGAGCAGCTCCTGCCACGTTAAAACCCCAGCACTGAGTGGCACTTGGGCCATGTCACTCTGCAGCAGGAAAACATCACAAACAGTAGGTCATGGGAATAATCCTGCTGGTTCTGATATACGATGGGGTGGAAAGTTCAGAGGGAGCTGGGGTATGCAGAGAGTTTCTTCTGCCTGAGTGCTGGACACAAGGTGTTCTCTCTGAGGGGCTGTGGGAGGAGGATTCCTCCTAAATGGGATGTAGCCCTCAGCTGGGCTCGATAAAAAATGCAAAATTCACAGAACCATTTCTTCCCTGGAACTTGGTGTCTTCCTCTCTGAAGAATGAAGTTCTCTGGAGCAGAGTGGGCAGAAAAAACTTGTTAGGTCTCTATATTCAGATGTGCAAGTCCTACATACTGGAAATATATCCAAGTTTCTGGATAGCTATGTGATGGTTTGTTCATTCCCAGTTAAAGAATTTAGATGCAGGATGGGGAAGAAAAAGAGAAAATTGGATGAGGGTCAAGTTTAAGATGAATTTTGTGTTGGAAACTGTGGATGTAATTTTTTTCTTTTTTTTGGTTTGTTTTTTTTTTTTACTTACTGGTTAAATTGTCTTCTAATTTCAAGTGGCATATTTTGGCTGCTCCTGCCCCAGGGGCCAGGACACAGAATCCAAATCCATGCTGTGGACTTAATTCAGAATCCAGATGTCTTTCTGAGGTTTTGATACAGGGATTTATATCCATGATTATAGAATCACAGAATCTTGGGATGGTTGGGTTGGAAGGACCTTTTCAGATCATCCATGTCCAACACCTTCCACTATCCCAGGGTGCTCCAAGCCCTGTCCAGCCCGGCCTTGGACACTGCCAGAGATCCAGGGGCATCTCTGGTCAGTCTGTGCCAGGGCCTCCCCACCCTCACAGGGAAGGATTTTTTTCCCAATATCCCATCCAGCCCTGCCCTCTGGCAGTGCGAAGCCATTCCCTGTGTCCTGTCCCTCCGAGCCCTTGCAAATGGTCTCCTCCATGTTTGTTTTCAGTTCCTTCAGGCACTGGAAGGCCACAATCAGGTCACCCCAAAGCTTCTGTCTTCCAGGCTGAACAATTCCAATTCTCTCAGCCTTTCCTTGGAGGAGACATGCTCCATCTGGACTCACTCCAACAGCTCCATGTCCTCTCTCCTCCTGGTCAAAGCAGAAACTCTTTAGAAGCTCCCTGGGAACACCAGGACTCCCCTGTGACCTCTGTGTCTCTGGCACATGAATAACATAACCCCAGTAAGGGGGGAAGCTGGAGCTGTGGAAGGGCTCTGCATGGGATGGGATCCTGCTGCTGAATCCTCCTGGCTCCTGGCAGGTGTGTGCCCCAAAAGGAGGGAAGCACATAAAGCATCATCTTTAATAACTCTCAGTGGATCACTCCTCCATGAAATAGTTTAAATCCTTTCAGATCCTAGTGCCTCCCAAACACCCTGCATCAGTGAATCCCAGTTCCAATTATGAAGAAAAACCCTCGTTTTTTCTGGTTTTAAACAAATTTATCAGATTTCTTCACCATGGCTCTTTAATCACAGTAATGTGAGAAACAGCAAATAATAATATTTCATCCATTTTATCCATGACACCTGGGATTTATATCTCTGTCTTCATTTTCTCTTCTCTGAGCTGAAGATAATGAGTTAGTCCAGATTTTATCACTGCTACAGAGTCCTTGCCTGGCTTTGCTCTTCCATTTGTGTGCATGTGAAATGAGGACAACGCTCCCAACACCACAATTGGTGCTTGTAAAGAATTTAAGGACTATTACACAGAAAAAAAGTGATTTTAGCATTCCAAAGGCTGCGTATAAATTAATTCACAGGGATCAATACAGGTGACTCGAGCAGAGTTTGTTCATTCTCATTCACAAATGGATTTTCTTACAGAACACAGCTATCAATTAGAGGCATCAGCTTGTGCAAATTTGGTCATGTGCACGGTTCCCAGGACACACAGCCAGAGTTCTCTTGGCTCTGAAATATGAATATTCCTGAGAAGGAAAGGTGTAGAGTGAGCCCATTCAGAACTCATCAGTAGGAACTGAAAGAAGAGTCTCCCACATCTCCTTATTCATCGCCTGCCTCGTGAATCACTGCTCCTGCAAGGCATCCATCATTCCTGGACCAAATGAAAGGGGAAGTGTGTAGTATTTCTTAAGTCATTTTAGCATAATTAAATTTTGATTTGTCTCTTTCAAAGCCCTTTTTTCCTCGCTAAATCTTTGAAAGAGAGATTACTACAAGAGTTTAAATGGCAACTTTCAAAGTCCTACTGGGTTCTCCTCTGAAGGGTTTGTCTGTAGCTCATTTTTTTAATCTTGAAAGCTTCTTTTTCCCTTCCAGATTGTCTGTGCAGATCACTTTGTTTTACTTAATGTAAATACTCCAGCAAATTTCAGAACCAAATAGTGATGGACGTGATTAGAATCTGAGCTTTGTTAAGTAGCATGAGAAGATCCTTTATTTCAGCAAGGGAGATCTATCACCTCGCTTGCAAAT
Source organism: Rhipidura dahli (assembly GCA_013399225.1). Classification (NCBI taxonomy): domain Eukaryota; kingdom Metazoa; phylum Chordata; class Aves; order Passeriformes; family Rhipiduridae; genus Rhipidura; species Rhipidura dahli. The sequence goes on along the minus strand of VXAC01006148.1, from coordinate 62,421 downwards.
TGTCTCATGCTGACAGAGTGAAATGTTCTGTAACCCGATGAAAACAGAACATGATCTAACTGTATTGGTACAGGAGGGGAGAAATGCACACCGTGTTCAAAACAAGTATGTCAGGAAGGGTTCCTTCTTTCCCTGATTTCATTTTCTGAGGCAGAGAGTGAGGTAATTGTTTCTCTGATAGGAAAGTGCAGGCAGTGCCTGGTGGATAGGTGAGTGTTACTCCTTTGCTCATTAATTGACAGTTCAGGATCTGTGTAACAGGGATGAGGCAGAGCCATCTCACACAGAAAACATCACAGAATGCCATCGTGTGAATTGGACACTGAACATGCTGGAAGAGCCTTTTTTTCAGCGGAACCGATGGGTTGTTTACAGGCAATTATTTAGACTATGCCCCTTCTCTCAACTGCTTTTGGTGTCAGGGCCAAATTTCATTTACTGTTACATCAAATCTCAGATTAAGTCATTATCTACTTCATCCAAGCCACCCAGAGTCTGGATTAGTACAGGGGTTGTTGGGGGAAATGTTGGCTTACAGTGTGGATATACCAATAGGGAAAGAAAAACCCAGTGGTGAAATGCAGCATCTTTGAGCACTGATATGGAGCAGGATTATCTGGGTCTGTGGGCTTGTTCACCTCTTTGCTTGGTACACAGGTTTGCTCAGTGGATTCCTGGATAAGTCACAATTCACAGACTTGAGTGCCCCCATAAAAATCTGTTGGGGTTTCTCAAGGTCAGGCAGGTGGTCGGTGCTCAGAGCTGGCTGCTCACACGCAGAGTTTTACAAATACATGAGGAGTATCATTTACTACTGGTGCAGGTTAAAGGAATCACCATCTTCAAACCAATGGAAGAGGAGGCTCAGGACTGCTCCAAGTGCTGTCCAGGCTGTTCTCTGCCACTCTCCACACAGATTGGTTGACAGTGCACTTGAGGCTGAAGCCTCTTGCATGGACTCACTGTACTCAATTTTTAAAGTCTTTTACACGCCAAAGCAAATTCTTTTTGAGTCCTGTGGTCATTGACACTGCCAAAGCTGCCCCTTTTACTGCTCCACCACCACGCTCCTCACCCCAAGTCACTGCTACAAAACATGTTTGTGCTGAAGAAACCCATTTCCAGCTGGAACACAACACAAAGCTTCCGCCACACTTACCCGGGAAGCAGAAGTAGCTATTTTTCAGATCATCAGGTGTATCAGTAAATGCACCTACTCCTTGTCAGTGTTTGTTAACCTATACTTAAACTGGGCTTTAAAATGGCAGAAAATTGCACGTTGGGTTTACCATTAAGGGGGTGGCAGGGGAGAGAAGGACAAAGCACTGTCTGAAGCAGGAAGAAAGAAAAAGGAAGGGTTTTATTTTTCAAACACTGGTTGTTGCTATAAAGGTGGAATGCAACATTCCATGGCCCTTATCATAGTCTTGACCAAATGTATTAAATCTGAAATTTATCCCAAAATTTGAGTGAGGGAGAATGTGTTTACCCACATCTTAATTCTTGCTATAATTTCATCATCTAAATTTTACCTTGCATTCTCCTCTTGTTCTGAACTGACAGGAAATGTTGTACTGGTGTGACTGCATGCTGTTCCTATCAGAATAAAATCTGCTAACTTTGTTGGTTACAATTTGTTCCTGAATGGTGCTGGCTTTTACCACATCAACAGTGAAGAGTTATCTCTGCACGTTAGCTTAAGTTTCCCGAATCGTTTTGAAAATTAGAGAGAAAATAAATATCTATGCCCTGTGCCACCACTGCCAGTCCTAGAAACATGTGTGGGAACAAAAATATTTTAAAAAATATCTTAGAAAAAAAGTATTTTTAAATTACTTTGCAAAATGGCAGGGCTGTTACTGCGTTTTTTCACTTTTAAACTCCTCAGTTCTGTATTACTCAAATGATCATTTTCTGCACTTGTATAAAACAAAAATAGTTTTGCTCTAAAAGATGAGATTTGGCACTTAGGGCAAAATTCCCCTCTCCAATCTGCAATGCAGATGCTGTCGCCGCAGAGCAGATTCCCAGCTCATGCAGAAAACTCCCCTGGCCTCCATGGGAGCTCCATGGAACGGGCCACGGGGGAGAATATTCCCCTGATGTACTCCCATGTCCGGAACCAAATCAGGACAAACACTGGATTGGGGCTGGGAGGAGCCATTTCCAGCTGGTTCTTCTGCAGTCGGGAGGTTTTCTTGGAGTGACTGCACAGGGTCTGCTGGAGGAGCCACGGTTCTGGCGAGGGTTTGAGCAGCTCTGAGAGTGGTTTCCCTTCTCTGAATCGAGGTGACAGCTCTGCAAACCTAGCAGGGAAAATTTGCCATCAAACCCAACTCCTGGCCGTCTGGGCTGTGTGCAGGAAGAATTGATTTCCCCACGGTGCTGCCTCGAAGTTCTCTGTGTCCTTCCATTCCTTCCATCCCGCCCATCCCGTCTGTCACATGCCCAAGATAACATGGAAAAATCCAACGGGGAGGAGCCCCTCGGGAGGCAGCAGACATGAATCCTTTTGGTATTTGTACTGGGGAAGGTCCCTTCCCCTGTGCAGGGAGAACGTGCTAAAGCCAGCCCCAGTTGCTGGTTCTGTGTGCCTCGAGGCAGTGAAAGCAGGATTTTCTCTTTAAATCACTGCTAATTAGGATGAATAAATCTAATGAAATAGTAACAGTGAATATTAATTGAAATAACCCCCCAAACCTCACCTAGATGTGGTTTTGAATTTTGCAATTGCTTTCTGGCTGTAAAGTCCCACAAATAAATGTAGATGTGGGCCTCCATGACTAGGAAAGTGTGAAAAACCAAAAAATCACAGACACCAGTGGCAATTTATTTAGGTAGAAATTTCCAGCAGAAATATTTGTTCAGCCATGGTGGAATCAATTTCCTTCTTCTCCCTAAATCATTGTATTTATGAAAAAGAGGAGGGAGAAAGTCACCTAGTCCAGGTTTCTGTGCCAGATTTGGCAAATAACTGAAGATTTTTTGCAGAAATTTTGCAAAATAGTTTTTGTTAAAATGAGACCTGGGCCATCCTGCTAAAAATGAGTGGGGCCTGGACACCTTAGTCAACTTAGAAAATCTTATTTTAGTGGTTTGGAAATATTATTTCTCCTGGTGCAAGGACTGAAGTCGGTCCAGGGGAGCTCATGACACAAATCCCCAACACTCAAACTGTTCTTGCACTGCAAGCGGAAGAAGGGGCTGAAGCCATGGAGGGAACTGGTGCTGCAAATGGTTCTGGGGCAGTTCCTTCCCATTTTCCAAAACCACAAACTTTCCTCTGGAAAACACATTGTAACATAAACCTGTAGAGTTTGTGTTCTATGGGAGGAGTAGGAAGACTTTCCTTGAATCTTCTTCCTGGCTTACTACTTCCATTTCTCTCTGACTACTTAAAATGAGTTTCCTTTATAGGACAGCAAATGTTAAATGGGGTATCACATACACCTTTATCTGGAATTTGTTCTTTAGAGAGATGTTATTTTTAAATCTCTTGGATGAGACAGGAGGCCTTTCAGTTTAAGTGCCTCACTTGGTTCTGTGGTTTCTGTGTTAGGTTGTTCCTCTATAATTTTTTTCATAACCTTGGGCAAGTCACTTAATGCCTGCATTTCATTCAACCCAAGCTGGGTGCCAAGAGCTGGAACCTGCCTGCTAACTCTGCCCTCTTCCCAGACTCGAGGAGCTGCCTCAGTAAGAAGGAAATTGCGAGATTAATTAATATCACGTGTTCTGGCATTAATTCACACCAAAAATTTCATGTAAGATACAGTGGGATTGAATGATCAATATTGATTTAAATACATGGATGGTTTTAAAAGAGGAGGTGCTGTCTGAACACAGAGGTTCTGCCTTGCTTATGTGATTTATATATTTCAAATGCAGTATTGATCTTTTCCTCTCAGTGGAAATGAAGGGATAAAATTCTCCTTTTCAATTATAGAATAATAGAAAAGGGACCACAATTATTCCAAAGCTTTCCTTTTTTAAGTTGTAATCAACACCAGAGCTAGAACACATCTCAGACCATGGTGTGCAAACTTATCCCCTGCAGTGCCCCAGACCAGCTCAGAGGGGTCTGGTCTGATCTCCCAGGACAGACTCTGTCCTGCAGGAGAAATTCAGTGAAAATCCTGCTGATCAAGGTCTCTCCCTGAGCGTGATTTCCCATCCCCTGCCTCTTACTGCATTACACAAGAAATCTCCAATTTAGCCTCTAATCCTGGCAAGCATTTCTTGGCCCACATCGCTGTCCTTTCATATTGGCCAAGTTTGGAGGGGGAGAAGGAGGAGGCCAAAGATGAGCCAGCTGGTTTTAAACCCTTCAGTGCATTCTGTATTCCCTGACATGGGGAATAAGGACAAGCTCTGGGCCTCTTTTTTGCTTTCTGGAGAACAACTGGGCCATGTTTGGGGAACAGAGCTCCCGTTCTCTTGCACTTGTGTCTCGTGAGCGGTGTAGTGCCTAAGGACCAGGAGGGACAAACTCGTGCTCCAAAGGAAGTTGGCAATAAAGTTTGCTCTATAAAAAGAAACCTGCAGTTAGGATCCAGTTTCCTAGTCTGAGTCCAGGCAGGGTGTCGAGTCAGAAATTCCGACCCAGCGGGTCAGGAAGGATTCCAGGACATCTTGAATCACAACTCTGATGTGTTCCCTTCCTTTCACCCTCTGGCCCAAGTCCCACTGGGATTACTACTCAGAACTATTTGATTCAATTCACTCAGTGCCTGGTGCTTGGTGTGAATACAGGCTGTGTTTTCCAAAGGCTGCAGCTTCTCTTCATGTCTTAACTGGCTGCTCTTGTCTCTCCTCTCCTTATTCTGCACATGAACAGATCCCCCCCCCTCCACTTGGAAGACTTTTTTGTACCTAAACCACAGGAGACACTGAACTCTACCCTAAACAAGAAGTGGCTTTGCTGTTCCCAGTGTTCTTGCCCCTGGTGTTTCACTTGTAAATTATCTGGGTGGTGATTTTATTCCGCAGTTATTTCTTAATGAGAATTATTTTGCTAAGGACACAGCTGATTTTGTGGACACATTTGTATTAGGGACTTTTCTCACCTATCTTTCTGTCTGTGTGCTTGGCAGCCTAGGTGGAGAATAGGAAATATTTCTCATAGTTGTCATTCTGAAGTGGTGCTGGCTTCCAACTCTAAGGTCACAAAAAGAGTATAAGAAACCATAAATTATATATACTGTGTATAACACATGGTTCTGTGATACTTTATGATGAGAAGAAGTGAAAATTTCAAATCTGCCTGGAAAGAAGGCAAAAGGTAAAAAAAAAGGGAAATCACTTGTAATGTAGAATCACTTAAATTTGGTGAAATGGAGCCAGTGAGACACACTTACCTGGATGGTTTTACTCATCATTTATTGAATCCCACCCTCCTGGTTCTCCTCCCCGCAGTGGGACACTAAATGAGCTGGCAGTGGAATTTCTTTCTCTTCACCATTCTGCAAGCAGCCTGTGCTAAGGATGAAATGTCCAAAGGTAAAGATAATGCAGGAGTGAGCAAAGATGACAGACACCTAAAACCAGAAGAAACTCTAAAAGGTGGAATAACAACAGTAGAAGGGACATTTCCTTGCAGGTGAGTGGAATTAGTGGGATGAACCCATTCCCCATGGTTTCAGTGGCTCTGTGGATCAAAGGGATGTGTTTGCACAGGGCCTTACCTGTCATTAGGCAAAGCAGTCAGTGGCAAAAGAAGGCAAAAGAAGTCTGTGCTTTACTCATTAGGCTTTAATAATTCCTCTCTTTTGCCCAATGTCTCTCTCACTGTGCTGCACACTGGGCTATCATCAAAGCAAGGGTGGGGAACGCTCCACCTGGAACAGGCACCCTGTAATTTAGTCATGAGGTCATTTCCATGGGATATGTGGGCTTGAACCTCCTTCAGGAGATGTCTCCCACTTGCCTTGACTGGAGGCACAGGGGACATTGCCCCAGAGGTGTTTTCTAAAAGGATCACTTCAGGTACCTGAACTTAAGGGGAATGTCCTTGGATGGGGCTCCAGTTCTGTGGGAGGTGAGCAAAGGTGGCCACACAGGTCAGCACTTTGTACCTGAGACCAAGAGGTTTAAACCTTGCTGGAAGAAGACACTCCAAACATCTTCCTCCCTTCAGGGTTTCTACTGACACTTTGTGTCCATCTGCTAAGGAACCAAACTTTCTCCATGAACCTGTGTGCCAAGGTTCTCCATCCTGGGAGAGCTGTGCCTTCCCCTGGGCAGGGTGATGCACCAGCCTGGCCCCATTGCAAACTCTCCCTCAGCTCTTTCCCTGTCAGGTCAGCACCTCTGGGAGCTCTCAGCTTCAGCCCAAACCAGCTGCCAGGTTCATGCCATCACCTCAAACTCTTGATCCTTTGCTACATTTTACCAGGCAGGTATGAAACGATCAGGAGTCCAAGATGTATTATTCCAGGTTAATTTGGCACATGTGTACAGGACAGAGTGTTTGGACAATGGAGAATATAGTCTTTGTTTTTCCTTTGCCTGAAAAAGTCTGGATGAAAAATCCTATGCCATGCTGCAAAGACTCTCTCAATTCCCTTTCCCTCTAAGACAGTGGCTGTTATTTTCCTTACTCCTTGTTTGCTGGGCAGTTGCCTACAATGCTTCAAACTGAGAGTGAGCAGGGAATGCCAGGCTCCCCTTCCCTGCCTTTGCTCCAGCACATGCAGGTTACTTCAGACAACGATTCCTTTGAAGGAGAAACAATGAACTGTGTGAATCAAACGTTTTCACAGCAGTTGAAAAGCGGAGCTTGGCAAAAAAGGGGAGCAGGGAAACATTAAAGACAATGTAGCAATAACAGGCAGGGAGCAAAGAGAGAGATGGGTTAGAAGATAACAGGGTATGGGCAGAGCACACAAGCTATGCAGGAAAAATTAGATGAGGAAAGGAATGTGGAAAAATGGAGAGGCAAAGATTGAGAAATCTGTCTTGCCAGGTAAGCAAGATGAGCTGTCTCAGTTTGGGAAAAGGGAAGGTTAGAACTGTTGACTGACCTCTGATGAAATCTGGCATGTATTTTCACAACCCCTTAATAAGAGTAGTAAAGTAGTTGTATTGCACAATGCTCTGAGAAATGGATACCTGTAACACGTCCCAGCACTGCAGCTGCCACTGCCAGGACACCAAACTCCCTGTACTGGGTACACTGGTCCTGGGGGGCTGCTGCAGGTGCCTTCCACAGGGCAGGCTGTGCCAAGCTTCTCAGTTTGGGTGTTTTTACCTGGAATCTCTGTAGGAGTCCTATGTGTCCTTTTAGTGCATGCTTCTTTCTGCTGAGGTCCTCTTATGAAGGTGAAGGAAAAGGTTTGGTGTCCAGCACTCAGGACATAACTGAAATTTCAGGGCTTGAGGTTTTCATACAATTTGTTCAAGGAGTTGAAGGCCAGTGGCCAAGCACACACAGCTGATCTGTGGGTTGGTGCTGTGGATGTCCCTGTAGTGAAACCTGAAGAGGTGGGGTTTTTCCCTATTCTTATCCTGGAAACTACCCTCAAACCTGTGTCCCACAGACATTTGCAATGGCCCCTCTGTGCCTTCCAGACTTTACAGCTGGCTGTGGGCTGGGGGGACCACACTGCCAAACCCCAAAGCCAGTGGGTATTTCCCAAAGGCCGAGCCCAAAGGCTCCCAGGCTGTGGTTTGTGCCTGTTGTGGTGGAGCACACGGAGAGCTTTTGTTCAGGAGTGATTCCACCTTTCCCACCGAGTGCTGCATTCCTTTATTCCTCCTTTACATCACACTTGCCTTGTCGTTGTTGTTTATTTGGGCACAGAGTCTCCTACACCAGCAGTCCCATCAAAATCCTCCACAGCAGAGTGTTTTTCCCTCCTGATCCTGGAGGCACTGCTGGGAGAGCCTGCTGGTGATGCTCCCACTATTCTGCCCCGAGCTGGGTGAACCCCGGGCTCAGGGAGCCAACCCCAGGCCTGGAGCTGCTCCGCTTTTCCCGCGTGCGATCCCAAAACTGCTCCAAACCCTGGCAAATTTACACCGTGTGGTGTCATCTCACAGCCCCTGCCAGTGAATGTAAATGGCATAAAGAGCATGTGGAACAGATGGAATGAGACATGCACGTAAAGAATTAAAGTATTTGTGAGGGAATTTGGCAAGGATGTTGGAATGCTTCAAGCACTGTGTACGGGGGTGGAGGGAGGGAGACCAGGATGAGTTGTGGGGGCCTCTATGCTGGTGATCCATTTCCTTCAGAAACAATATGTGACCTATTTCTGTAATTGTGCTAAACATAGCAACAAATATTCCCTTCTTCCCACCTTCCTTCGGGAAGCTTGACAACTTCTTTAGTTGGAGAAAATGCTTCCTTGAGGAAGGGCTGTGAGCTGCTTGATTTTGAATTGAAATATTAGACGAAATTAAAGATAGCAAAGGGAAAAATGAAGGCCTGGGTGGGAATGGGGTGGTTTGTTACAATCAGGGACAGTGCCCTCACCCGTGGGCGGTGCAGGGAACCAGTGGGGAAACAATGCACAGCTGTTAAATCCACTTACATGAAATGACTTGGAGTTTTCATTTTAAAATGTCTTTGTGAATTGGCTTGGCCCAATTATTTTAAAAGTGACATTTTAGGAGATTTTATATACACATACGAAGAGTGAGGGATTTTTGAGTGGCTCATCAAATTGGAAAGAAACAGGATGAAATTTTATGTAAAAGAGGCAAAGCAAAGCTGCTGGGAAATGGAATAAGAAGTAGGGACTTCTGCAGACCCCTTCCTTTTACAATGGCTCGAAGCAAACTTGGTAACTCACATTTTTGATCAACTCATTGCATAACCTTTTTCTTGGAAGGTACCTCTCAAAGTCTGTGATGATGGCTTGGATTGGCTTTGAGCAGGGAGCTCCCCATGTCACCGGTTAGGGTGACAGGTTTGTAATCTCCAGTCTGTCTTTCTCAGAGAGAAGTGACAGAGGCCCTAAATCTGAGGATAAATGTTCTTCTTCACTGCTCAAACAAAACATCTGAATTCAGAGATGGGAAAGGGAGCTTTCCTGCTGCCACAGGAAAAGCAGAAATATTAACTAAACAGATTTTTGAAATGAAAGAGTGATGAGTTTTGAACAATGCAGACCAGCAGTTTAGGATAAGGTAACACTTGATGGTTTTCATTAAATCCATAACACTTCTCGTGGTGCTACTGGACTTTAAGGGAAGCCCCCAGCCAGTGAGTTTGCCCCCCAAAAAATCCCGAAACAACAATGTGAATGTGAGCTTGTGAAGACACAAGTCAGGTTTCCCTTGATAATCATAGAGGGCTCAAATTACCTTCCTTTCCATCCCCAAAGGGGGCATAAATACTTCATTTATGAGATTGTTTATGCATGACTAATCTATTTCTACTTGCTAATTGTAATGACTAATGTGTGTTACAAGACAAATATTAGCTTGTAATAATACCTGAACAAGTAGATTTATAAGCGTTAAGCAAAAATACAAATAATTAGCAGAAGCTGACTGGCATTATCTTCTAATTAAGTGCGAAGACACTTTCTATATGAAAGCAAAAGCCCAAAGATTTCTCAGGAAGCTGGAGGAATAACTAGGCCATGCTGCTGTTCTCTTGATAAAAGGGCAGGAGTCAGGTAATGTTTAATTTTCATGGGAGCTGCCTTCAGTCACGCTTCCACACTGACGTCAGTGCAAGAAAAGCACTTTTGGCCTGTTCCTACCTGCTGAGGCCATATGTCCACTGGGAAGGATTTGGCAGACATCTCCATGTAGAAGTAATTACAAGAGACAGGAGCAGCCCAGAGAGCAGAGTTTGGGAGTTATTTCTGCACTGCCCAGCTCCCTGCCCACGGCTCCCAGCAGCTCATGGAGCGCGGGCTGCGATGCCCAGGCGCGCGTTTGGCTTGGGCTGCGCTGCTTCCTTCCAATCCAACGTGAACTTCCTTAGAAGTGGGTTCTCCTTAGGTGAGGTGGAACATCTCCTCACTTCTTCCAGCCTGGGGACTCTATCTCCATTTTGTGGAGATTCCATTATAAGGAGCACGTGGACCAAAGGGATTTTCCAACTGCTGCGATGTAAATTTTGTGTACAAGCCAAAGCACCCCAGCTCACGTTCTATTTGAAAAGAGGGTTTAAAGGGACACCACTGGCTGTGGCACCTCCTGAAGGAATCTCCTGTGGATTGTACCCTCATGGCCCGAGAGGCAGGACTGGAGCAGTGATTCCCAGACTGTCCTGGATGGAAAGAAAGCTGGTTAATCCCAGAGCACACACAGGGAGCAGGCAGCACCTGTGATGAGAGAATGTGCCCTGAGAAGCAGCTTGGGACAGAAGCAAATGTGACACAGTGGCTGAAAATTGATGCAAGTTGGCTCCAAAGGTATAAAAATTGGCTCCGAAGGTACAAATTGGGTTTTGGCTCATAAATGGTGTCATTACCTCAAAAAGAGTATTCTAGAGTAACTTGCTACAGTAATAATGTAATCCCTCATTTAACATCTGTGAGTAGCACCTGAAGTATTTGACCTGTATCACAGACAGGTGGCCAGAAGGCTTGCCTGAAACCACAAAGTGAGCTGAGGTTTGTGCTAGAAATGTTACCCAGCTCTCACGCTCCCAAATCCTTCCCTCCATTTTGACATCTTCCGAGTATTCTGAGAAGTGATTGGAATATTTGACACTGAGGGATAGGATGGGGACCTCCCCCCAGCAGACACCACAGGGACATAAGGTGGGTGTCTGACCCCTCACCTGCAAGTGGTTCCAGTGCCCAGGTGTAGGCTGGGAATGGGCTCCTCCTGCAACCCAGGGGTCTGCACACAGTCAAATCTTAGCAAAGATTTTGTTTATTTACAATGTAAACAACAACAAAACAATGATTTAAGTGCCTTCATCCAGTCCATCTTAGTGGCCTGATATTGAGACCAAACCAGAGGCTCAGTAGAATTGCTACTCCTAAGTTTCTCCTTTTACTCAAACTCTACAGCTCTGATGTGAGCTTAGATTTTACACAAACACATTTCTTCCAAATATGAATTTGGAAAACCAACTGTGTTTTGTCAAAACACTGTATTAGCTTGAAGATGTAGAATAGAATTTAGACACTGCAGAGTGCTGTGACTTGTAGCTTTGTCAATCATTTTAAAAAAAAAAACCTCTGTTAGCAAAACCAAGAATAAGTTTGTATCCATCAATCCCCAAATCAGCAAGTGCAAACAAGGTTTGTTTCTGAATTTGAGGACGAGGGTTTGTTTACATCAGCAGAGCTGGTCTTTGTCCCTTTTAGGTCCATGTGCCAGAGAACTGAAGGTCACCTCTGGTTAGACTGGACCAGGATCCTCTGTGATTTCAGGGAATACAGGGGCTCCTGTGACCTGCTCCCTCTGGCATCAGGAGGTGAACCTTGGGGAGGCAGGGCCAGCTCCAGGCTTTGGAGCAGGGAACAGTTCCTGTCAGGGCTGGGGCAGTGTTACCCTTTCCATCTCCTTTGCAAATCCATTCAAATTTTAAATTTTTCTTCTGCATAAAATCTCAGTCAAAGGATTTTCAGCCAAAATGACCAGCTGAGTGGGTATGTGGGTATCAGCTCTTTGTGTGGCTTAAACCAGGCCAAGGGGCTGCAGGCTCCACACAGGAAAATAACAAATATCCCTGTGCCATTCCTTTCTTCGTATGTCAGGGAAAGACAAACATTTCGGTTTCTTCCTGAAATTTTCAGTTTCTTCCTGAAATGAGTGTCAGAAAAATCCAAAAAAGCAACACTCACTGGGCTGCAGGAAAACAGAAGGCTGAACAGATATCTCTGAGCTGAAAGATAGGTTCCCTTTACACAAACATTTTCAAGGCATGGATAGTTTCTTGAGTAATCAAGAAAGCAGTTGATTAAATTAAAAGCAGTTGAAATCTTTTATTGTATATGAGTAAATTATCTTTTAAGGTGAATATTTAAAATTTTTGATAGTAGGAGTGGTAGCAAAATAGGATTTGCTCTGTAATTCCATTGTAACTTAAGGCTTGTGAAATCTTAAAATCTCAGAGAAATGCATTGTTTCATTTACTAGGGCTTGGAAACAGGAATGTCAACACAGGGCATCTCTGGAAGTCTTATGGCTCTAATTCCTTTATTCCTTCTCATAATTTCAGCGAAAGCTTTCAGCACAACATTTATCTGCAGTTGATGGATCACTGAATGCTTACAGCTGAAGAAAATGAACATCAAAGATATCCAGTAAATTATTTTAATGGTTGCATCTTTACCAGAGCAAGCTTCGTCTTTTGCATGTTTTGTTTCCCATAAAAATACAGTTCATATATGTTCTGAAGGCAGAATTTAGCCAGAGCTGACTATTTGCTTTGATTTACATTTCTTATAAGTGAGCTGTGAGTGAACTTGACAGCTCTGTGGCCAAAGGGAAGTCCTGATACCGAGGTTCCAGAACAAAAGGGCCTTAATGAGGTCAGAGTGGTAACAGAATGTAAAACAGAACATTTCTTATTCAGTCTCATTATTACTGATGAGCCTCCACCGGGTTCTTCAGGCTCCAGTTGGGAATGGGGTGAGAGGAAGCAAAGACAGAAGGAAGAACAGACATAAATGTGAATAATATAGAAATTATTACAAATACTGCAATGTGTGTGCCCGAGTGAACAGCAGGGACATCACCTTTGCATTTTGGTCAGCACAGCTGGTTTATCTGTGGATGAGTTATTTTCAGGGGGATGACCTGAACCTCGATCTCTCTTTGATTGGTGAAGTCCATGGCAGTGACATCCACCCCAAACCCTTTGCTGTCCATCCCATAAACGCTCACTGACTGCACAGCTGCTCTCCCCTCTTCAGATCCCAAACCTGCTGACTGCTTTGTTCTCTTTCCAGTTTACAACATAACTTTGTACCCTCAGAAATCAAAACATGCAAAATTTGGGAGCACAACAATGAGATATGTTTTGATGATAAGAACAATAAATCTAGAGGGAAGAGGAAAGGAAAAATTGGCAATTCCCATTTGATGGTGCCTATAAGGACCTGAATGTGAATGAAAGAATCTGCACAGCGGTTGCTAAAGGCCTGAAACTCCAGAGCTGCTGCCTAGAAAGTGATTTTTATACCTTTTCAGATCGTGGTAACTTTTTCCACCTGTGGATATTTGAAGGAGGAATTGTTGGAAGATAACAGAGGGCAAAGAGCTGCATTAGTCCAGGCTCTGATGTGGTCACGGATCATGGACAGGAGTCACAGTTTTTATTCAACTTTTTTGTAATGTTACTTGAGCATGACTTTAAAAAACCCCAAAGATTTCTTAGGGCTTACAAGGAAAACTTCACCTTATCTTTTCCCACCACAGGGAAGGAGAACTATTTTTAGAATTCCAAAAAATATTTGAAGTGATATATTTCATTTGTCCCTTCTTTTCCTGCACTTTGTCTGCAAAGGCCATGCTGGAAGATTATTTTTTTGTTTGTTTTAATTTTAAGTTGCAAAGTAAATCTTGTAAGCTTGGCAGGAGAAGCTCTGAGATATTTCAGTGCAATATTTTGCAATTCTTGTTTTTACAGCCGTAAACACCTTCTAATGCCAGAGGGGAAGAGGACTTTAATCCAGATAAAATAAGATTCTTAAACCCTGAAAACTGTACTCAGATTCATGGGCTAATTTTAATATTTGGGCTCCCATGCCAAGAGCTGCACATTCCACATGTGCAGCACGGGGTGTTGCCAGCCTGGCTGATTCATGGCACACACATGGCTGGGTCATGGCACACCAAGCTGCATCACCCATCCAGAGTTACCCCACAACCTCTTCCAACAAGCAAACTCAGAGTTTTGTTCTCAGAATGTGTTTGCCAACTGTTAGTTCCATATTTACTTTGCCTTTTAGCCTTAAATATTTTATTTTTCTCTTGTAGTATTTTTATCCTGCATCTTATTTAACACCTTTTAATAAGCTGAATTCTTACCAAGCGAGCACAACAACATCTGAAAGATGAAATCTCTCTCTTTGATGGTATGAAACCATGACCCAACAGGCCTATCCTCTGCCTGCAGGGCTACTGGGAGCTTCATGTTAGATTATTAAATCCTTCAGAAACTCAGGTATGTTTATTCCTAATGCAAGGTATCCTGCCAAATCACCATACTTCCCTCTTTTGAGTGCAAAAATAATTTACAATTTAAAAGTATTTGCCATTTTGCTCTGCCTAAATCATGTTCCCGTTTTATTCCTGAATTGTTCCAGTTGCCATTTGCTTCTTTCTGTTTTTCCAAGCAGCTCATTTGCTTTGGTTGTGCAGAACATTTAAATGTGAAGTTGCAATGGTGTCTCACAGAAACCAACAGGACAAGCTGGAGCACAAAACTGTTCCTCACTTCCACCTGAAAAGAAACACCTTCCTCTGCCTTCCTTGCAAAAGACCTTTCTGGCCAGTTCTGTGTCCCACTTGCACTTGGAGCTCCCAAATCCTCTGTGAAACACAGATCAACCTCATTCTTGCTTTAAAAAAAAGAACCAAGTGAAAACCTGTTCTCAGGTTTTGACACATTTTGACTGTCAAATGGGTCAGCATATATGGGACTGCCTGAAGCTTGATTTTTAAATCTTATCTCTATTTCCAACAACTTCTATTTTTTAGCATTACACTTGCTTGAAAGTAACAGTTTGCATTTACTACTTGCTTCTTCCCTACCAGTTATACCTGAAATGTCATCTAAATATCACTGTGGTGTAGGGAAGGAATCAATCTACTCTGCTCCTGAACTGTTTTTATCCTTTCATCCACAGCCACATTTCTAGAGATTTTCTGGGATTCATTGCTGGCAGTTTAAACTTCACACAGACAAATTTAGCCATCCTTTTTTCCTGGCTGCCTCACACTTCCATCACCAGCAAACGCACCCAGCTACAGGCGCTGCTCTTTAGAATGAGCTGGGCACCTTTGGTGCCTTCCTTGCTTTCAGTGCTCCCTCTCTGTCCTTCCACTGCTCCCTGCTCTCCCTCCATCCTCCAGGACTCCATCCTGCTGCCCCTCCATCCACAGCAGTCAGAGATGATCTTTTCTCCTTCCAGGCACTACAGGATTGTCTATCTCCTCTGCCCTGCCACTGCTTCCTTTCCTGCCTCTCTTCTATCTTTTACAACCCAGAGAGCAAGCAGCTACTCAGATAATTTGTCTGTTTTCTGATAAAAACACGGGAGCACATCTGCTCCTGAGTCAGCTTAGATGTCTCATTTCTGTCATTAGGACTCGAATATTAATTTGAACTTTTTCTCTGCTCGCTTTCCTAACGCGACCTTTGGTTCATGGAAATCCTCTACAACTGTTTGCAGATTTCTTTCAACATGATCTTGGAGGTGGAAAAACTTCCCCAAATTGCCTTTCCAGGTCATTAATCTTTCCCCAGACTGTTCCAGAACAGGCGCTGTTGGTACAGGATCCAGACAAGTAAACAAAATAATTTTCAGGGGATTTTCCTGTGTGTGTGACTCTCAGGGGGGAGGTGGAACCCTTGACAAGTTTGGCTGATTCAAAGACCACGGTCTGATCCCTGCCAGGACTTAAACTCTGGGTCTATGGACACCTGCTTTGTGAACAAACCTTTTACTGATGTTTTTATTTTCCTTCTAGAAGTACCCATCCCTTCAGAAAATCAGTATCTTGTTTTAAAACTCAGATAACTTTTTTATCTTTACTAGGAGTAAACAAACCTGCTAATGCAGCTATTCCTGTATCTTAATAAAATTAAAATTAAAATGTGAGTTTACAGGCAATCTGTATCCACGTTTAAAAAAAGAACTATTGGGGATAGGTCTGTCTTGGGAATTTTAGAATTATTTTAATGTTAAAATTAGATGCTGTTAATTAAGCCAGTGAGTTAGTTTGGCTGGTTTGGTTCTTTTTTTTTTTACTCTTAAGTCTCCAATTTGTGGAAGTGAAGTTTTTCGGTTTAAGAACAAAATAACTTTGAGTTCTTGTTTATAAACACTTGGAAAAAAGTGTAAGTATTGGATGAATTAAAAAACACTTAAAGAAAATTAAAATTTAAAGAAATTAAAAACACTTAACACTTAGTCTATGTAATCTCATAAAAAGTGGACAATGAGACCGCTGAGAACACACCTGGAGTGAGGCTGCTCAGCTGTGTTTTATCACAAGAATATACAAAAAGAAGCCACATAAATCATGGTCAAAATCTTCTACAATTCTGTGACTTTTAATCCTTGCCAATGAATTTGCTCACCTGAGTACAATTTATTTAAGGGCAACTCAAGAGCTGGGGGCAAACAGAATTAATTTATTTTTGGCTTTTTGCTTTATGGAACAGTTGGAGATCACTTGCTTGTGCCTTATTCATAATTTGGGTATCACATCATCCTCCCCTCCCTGTTCTTTCCACTGCTGGGGAGGAAAACACAGGAAACAGTAAAAATGACACTTGGTTAAATTAGACACAAGACAATCCTTAGTGATACTGCAGCAGCTCGACTTTGTTCTAGTGAGTAACCATAAAGTCCAGCTAAAATACATGGAAAAATGTGTTTCACCTGGAGATGAGGTGTCTTGGTCATGGAATGTCCAACGCTGCTGAGTTTGGACACGGCCAAAGCTGGGCTGGACTCCAGTTCTGCCCCTGGTGAGAGAAGGGCCAAAGCCTCCCAGAGCTGGGAGAGCCCTGCCTGAGCCTGGTGCTCCAGGCAGCCGCATTCCCCCAGGAAACACTCTTCCCATGGACTGGGTGTACAGCAAAGGGGCCAGACCTGGGGACAAAACAAAGCCAAGGCCCTGTTTGCCACTCCAGCTTTGCTGGAGCCTCCTGTGACACCTTTGTTTCTTCCCCCATGTTTAGTTTGAAGCTTAAGCAGCACCTGCTGGTGAAAACAAAGGCTATGGAAGTGCTGAGCCATGCTCCTGGAAGAACGGGTTTCATCATTACTCAGAGCTCTGGGGAAGTTGTTCTAGGATGAAATAAGCTGGGCTATCACTGTTTGGAGCAATTTTGTCAAGGTAGGGATTGGCTCATTCCCAGCTCTGTGTGCTCAAGGCTGAGTGTGACCCAGCTGATCTCCAGGAGCTGGGGAACTTTTGGTGGCTAAACTTTGGAATTGCAAATTAATCCACTGCCAGATTTAGTTAAGACTGTATCTTCCCACTATGGGAAAATGGTTATTTTGCTATAGTAGGAACCCCAGTGTTACTGTTCATATTCATTGACTGTTGAAAAGAGGCAAAGAAAACAGGGAATCAAACTGGAATGCCCTGAGCTGGGGAACACATTCCACCACATACCATCTCAGGTAATTATGCACGAGGAAGTGTCACCTGTGTGTGATATCTGTGAGTAGAACAATTTCTGTTTGAAGTAACACTGCTGTCAGAGACAGCAAGGGAACTTCCCTACCTCTGTACTGGGAAGGGAAGGATTAGATTGTAATGATTTCCCTTCTCTGGGATAACTGAATGCAATATCAAGTCAAGTACCTGGCAAGGTGCTAAAGAAATGTTATATTTTTTTCAGTTTAAAACCAAAATGGACTTGGCAGCACAGGGCCATGGTGAAAATGTGTGACCAGTACCATTTCCAAAATGCAAGAACCAACTACTCCAGAACATTGCTACAAGATGGGTAATTGAATTACATCCCATGATTTTTAGTAAAACTAAAAGAGGGAAGATTTAGATTGGGTGATTGGAGGAAATTGCTTATGGTTAGGGTGGGCAGGCCCTGGCACAGGGTGCCCAGAGAAGCTGTGGCTGCCCCTGGATCCCTGGCAGTGCCCAAGGCCAGGCTGGACATTGGGGCTTGGAGCAGCCTGGGACAGTGGGAGGGGTCCCTGCCCATGGCAGGGGTGGTACTGGATGGGCTTTGAGGTCCCTCCCAACCCAGGCCATTCTATGATTTGACAATTTTTAATTTATAAAGTATTTAACATTCATAAGGCTACTGGAAGGTGGCCAAAGCAGCACAGTATGAGTATGTTAACATTTCTCCTCATGAAAATGGACCTGAATCATCTGTTAGGCCCCATGTTTTCCTGACAAAATAAAGCATAATAAGCCATCACTTCTTGAAAGATCCAGATAAGAGGAATGGTGCTGACTGGAAACACCATTTGGAGGCTAAGCAGCATATGGAAGGAACAGGAATTCTGCAGTGTCCAATCCTGCTCAGTATTTATCTGGATAAGTAACAACACGACTCTCAATTCCAAAATATTTTCTATAATAAGAAAATAATCTTTTTTTTCTAGGTAAGGGATGTTCTTTTATTCCAGAAATAGGATGGGTGCTTCATCAAAGGGTTTGTTGTCCCTGGGCCTCCTGTAGTGATAGGATGGGTGCGTGGTGCTGCACTGGAGTTACAAAAGCTGTACTATTTTAATGCGGAAGGATGTGGTTTGGGGTTGGTTAATACACATTGCCTGACATATTTACAAGTGTCAGATTGTGTTCTCTGTTTATAAGACTTGTGCCAAAAGGAAGGGGAGTAACATAGGCCAAAGTACTTCCCGGATTCCGGGTGCCAGGATGCAACAAGCAGTTTCTAGGTTGTGACACTTGGACTGAATAAATTGCAATTGTAACTGAATGGGAATCATTTGTATTTGAAAACACTTTTCCTCCCAGTAAAGGCCCAGTCTTTGCAAGACAGAATTCCTGGTCGGTGTGGCAGGGTAGAGATTGGATGTTGGATGGATCTGTCAGAGGAAACACACACGTGGTAAGAACACGGGGCTGGATGGTAATTTTCTTTTGGCCTAAATTCTGTCTCTCACTCTGTGTACGTCATTCAGGTAAATGTGATGCCTGCTTGTGGGAGAGATTTGTTACCATGAGGTAAATCCAAGCTAACTCCAGTCAGCCATTGCAAGAGATGCTAATCTTAATTTATTGCCAAGGAAAGTAAATTGCAAAAAAGACGCTTAAATGAGATTAAAATCACGATAAGGAAAGCTGCCATTGAGCACAGAGTGAGAACTTTTTCCACTGAATCACGTCATTGAAAATGTGCTGCGTTTCTGTGTTAAAGTTTGAGCCGAAATGCTCAGTATCTTCACCTGTTCAGCAGCATTATTTTCTTTCTGCCACCTGTGGAACTTTCCCACCAGGGAGAAACTGAGGCAGGTGAGCCTTAATCTGTTCAAATCAATGGCTCATTACAAACAGGGATAACAGCAGTTGTGACTTATTATCTGTTTTAAACAAAGTATTTAATATTTATTGCTTATTGTGTGCATATCCCTTCTTCTTGCATGGTGCCGATAACACCAAGGGTTTGCTCCCGGTGTGGGCCATTCACTTACGAGCTAGACTCCATCCTTGTGGGCCCCTTGCAACTCAGAGCATTCTGCGGTTCTTCTCCACCTGATGATTATTTTGGGAATAAATTTCATTTGTTTATCTAATCCAGGTGTTTCCGAGCTCCTTTATAAAATAACTGACGCCACCCAATGTCTCTGCAGCTGTTTCGGGTGAAGGCGGGGCAGCTCCGGGGCTGTTGCGGTTCCCGGGCCGCGCAGAACGCGGGGTTAAACTCGGCTGTGAAGGGGAGCTCGGCGTGCCCTGATGCGGCCGTGGCCACGAAAGAATTTTGAGGCCATTTTAAAATTTCTTTGAGCACTCTCAGGTGCTGGGGAAACCCTCCGGTGAACCGCGGAATGGCCGGGAACGGGGTCTGCCTACGACCCCGGCCCGAGCGGCTTCCCTTCCACGGGATGGGACACGCTCCCCGTGCCACAGAATATCCCAGATGGAACCACCGGGATCACCCAGCCCCTGGCCCTGCCCAGGACACACCAACAATCCCAGCCTGGGCATCCCTGAGAGCGGTGTCCAAGTACGCTCCTGGAGCTCTGGCAGCCTCGGGGCCGTGCCCATTCCCTGGGGAGCCTGGGCAGTGCCCAAAGAAAACCTTTCCCAAATGTCTGGGTAGCAAGTCTGTTGTTTTTATTCTTCCTTGATGGTTGAGAAGAGAATTCTCTCTGATTGAAAGACAGTAAATGGTAACTTTCCTTATCCTGTTTATATTCATATGGGCAAAATAAAAATGAAAAGCTCATTTGGTAAACTTATAACATCACAATGTGAAATTGTTTCACCTTTTCCAGTAAGTCACTGGTTTTCTTATGTTCCGTAGTGCTTTGTGACTCCCCAGTGATCCCCGAGGAGCCCGTTCAGTGCCCGACCATCCTCTGGGAGAAGAGCCTTGTCCTGGCATGCAGCCTGACGCTCCTCGGCAGAGCTCCAGCCGTTCCCTGGGGCGGTGCCGGTGGCCGCAGGGAGCGGAGATCCCG
>VXAC01006148.1:0-41554 GCA_013399225.1 Rhipidura dahli | reverse complement strand
TGGGTGCCCGGGGGTGGCTCCGCGCCGGGTTTGCCGGTCGGGAGCATCTGCCGGGGGTTTATAGGCAGGGCCCGGTGCTGCTCCTGCGCTGGCCCCTCCCCCGGCCCGGTCCCCGTGTTTATTTTGCTCCTTAGCGTGGTTTGCTGCGGGTCCGTGTATCGCGCTCGCAGCTGGAGAGCGGGGAGGGGACGGCTCCGTGTCCCCTACACGACCATCTTCCCTGGTAAACAGGCTCCTCTCCCCGCCTCCCTTGGCACTCCGTGCCCTGTGCGCTTTGTGCCACCGAACCGGGGGGTTTTCTCTCCTCACAATGACAAACGCCATTTCAGCAGCGGCGAACGCTCATGTAGTGTGATCGTCTGTCGGACTTAGCTCTGGGCTCCTGTGACGGCGTGTCAGCTGCTGTTACAGCCTGCTCTCCTCTTTGCACACATCGTGCTCGGGGGCAAGAGGTTAAAAAAAAAACCAAACCCAAACCTTTTAATTTTTTCTTCTCTGAAGAATAATAGCGGCTGACAGTAGTGTGCCGGATTGTTTGCATAGATGCCGTCTGCCCATCTCACTGGGAACTTCCGACGTGGATTGCGTGGTTTAATGTTTCAGAAATTATGGTATCAGTTTTGGCTGGCTGTAGATTGGCAATTTAAATTTAAAATACGAAAACAATTTGTGTGTAATGGCAAAGTCATTTGGAAATACCTTGCTTTATTTTATCTGGCACGCACAGGAACATTATCCCTTCTGGCTGGGCAACAGCTGAGTGAGCGAGAGGGCTGCTGGATCATCGGGAGCCTTCCAGTGCTACAGGGATAATGTCGGAGGGGAGGAGGGACTTGATCAGTGCGTGGTGTGGTGGAGTTAAAACCTTGTGATGCAACTTTGGGGGTAGCATATGTGAAAGGGTTGTGGTGGGTGCCCCCTCCCCGCAACAGAGCACTGCCAGAATTGGAGGTGGGTGCATATGTTCTTCTCCCGATAGAACGGAAGAGATTGTTTTTAGCTCTCTTATGAAAATTAAGAGGGGAAAAAAAAAAGGAAATTACTTAGAAATGCAAATGATCGAGCTCTTTGTTTTATGCTTTTTAACTTTCTTTTGGTGTATTTGTTATTTTGTCTCAGGTTGTTTTTTTTTATCTGCATATATTTGGTGTTTATTTTGCTCGTACCTTTTAAGAATCTGGGACAAGAGCCGAAGTCTTCCACTGCTGGAAAACTGGCCCAGAGCTTGTTCTGCGAGAATGATTCGTTTCTTGCCTTGGCTTTTCGTTGAACTGTTACGTTATATAAGTTTGTATCGGTGCTTCTGTTTGGAGGCATTTGGTAATATTGATAAATATGTAGCAGTGCTCTGTGTTTCGGGGTGTAGGGCAGGTGATTTGGGGGATTGTTATGGTGATTTTGACTGCGCTGCTCTTAGCTAGGAAGGAAAATAAATCGGGAAGCGTGAAGGGAACAATCGTATCTGATTGTAGGAGGGAGGCAGTGGAGGGTTTGCTCCTCGCAGAGTTGTGAAGTCCCCGTTCATTAATGCAGACTGGAGAGTGTGTTTGGAGAGGTGGAACTTCTCCTGCAGTTGCAATCTGCGAATCTGTCACTGGTAAAAATAATTGTTGGCATGCAATTAGCATAAATTATCAAGTGAAGCTATTTCATAGTTATTGTGGTTTGGTTGGGTTTTTTTTTTTCTCCCACCTGACTAGGCTGGGGAAATGTTCAATTTTAAATAGGTGTGTAATATCACTGAAGGAAGTTCAGCGAAATTCTTTTGCAAGTGGCTTTAATAATAATGACTTTAATGTGCAACCCTTTAATCTCCCATGTAATTTTGTGGGAGGTATCTGTACGTTAATGTGGTGCTGTGTATGAAACTCTGTTTTTATTGTATTCTGGCTCTGGAAAAAAAGAAGGAATAAAGTAGTAGTATTTTTTTAAATACAGCATATATGAAGACTATGAGGAAGATTTATTTTATATTGTGTTAGTGTTTTTTTGGATTTATGTATCAGTGAAAGATACTGAAAACAGAAACACTGACTGGAAATACATGGCCAGCACCACTGACCCTTTAACCTCAGACTGTCATATTCATTTCAAAATTTATGATGTGTTAAAGCTACAGTAGTCTGGATTAGTAGTTAGAGAAACTTTTGCTAATCAGTTACTTTTTCAGTGTAACAGAACAAAATCTAAATAAGTAGTTGGTGGGAATCCATTCATTCTTTAGGAGTGAGGTAGATTAAAAATATTTGGAAAATTGATTCTGCTATTATAAGTGGGGGGCTTTTCAATTGCAGGCTTTGTTTGGGTGTGAATCACTAAGAAGTGTTCGTGACTGGAGAATTGCAGTTCTCAAATAATTACAGTCTATCATGATACTGTTTGTTCATGGTTAATAATATTTCTTGCCACAGACATTTGTTTTGTGGAAGCAGGAATGCTGTCTCCCTGCCCTGGAGAAGCCAGAGCTCTGTGCCAGCTCTGTCTGGTTGCTGTGGTGGATTTGGGTTGGTTTAACAATTCATGATTTCTGTTTTCCTGTCGACTGTAGACACGCTAGAGAGGTTAGGAGCCTTTGCTGATTCTGAATCTTTTAATGGGAACTGTTTTCTAAAAGCTTTTAGTAACTGATTCTCTTTCATCAGTGATGTCCAAAAGTGTGGAGGCCCTCAGTGCCCCGGGATCAGAATGTGTCACCTGAGGGGAGGGCACGGTGTGAAGCCAAGGTTTTAAATAAAGCACCTTGGACTGTGCAGGTGCTGGGGGTGCTGCTGGGCTGGCAGAGCTGGGTTCTGTGGAATGTCCCTCTGGACTGCAGCCCTTGGCAGCACCATTGTGTGCGTGGTACTCTCCAGCCGAGCAGGAATCCAGCACCGCTCTGGGGAATGGGTTAATGCTGGTGTGCTCTGTCAGGCAAAAACCCCCAGCCAGCCTGCACAAAGACATCCCGAGTCCTGCTCTGAGTGTGCAGCCATTCTCAGTGCGGTGATGTAAGGGCCAGTTTGCATCTTTGTCATCAGAGTACTCCTCTAATAATAACTTGTTTAATCTGCTGGGTATAATAGCCTTGCTCATTAAAAATACACTTTCTGTCTGAATTTGCTGTTCCTAGCACAGCAGTAGGAGAAGTGATATTTATCCTCACTCTGTTTTTGCAGTAGTCAAAATGTCTGCTGCTGCTTCTGAAAAGAATGTCTGTTTTGATAAACAGTATTTAATAAGCCATTGTAATGGCCAGTTTATTTAAATACTAATTAAGAGCTGTCTAATAACTATTTAGAGACAAAATGTTCTGAGGTAATATGCTTTGTATTAAAACTTCAGCCCCAACTGGCAAGCAGTCTTCCTGTGAATAATACTTAATCATAAAAGTAGTCTTACTGAAATTAATTTGACTTTTCCTGTGAGTAAGGGTTACTCGTATGAGAGCGAGGGCTTGCGTGAAGATGCTTCCTCAGCTGTGGCTTTGCTGCCATGGTAGATCCAAAGGCACAAGTCAGTCTCGGGAAATTGGGGTGCAGCTGCATCACACTGGATATACTGGAGCTGGAAACAGTACAGCCAAGGGTGTCAGGAATGACCTGAAATTTGGAGGAGCCTTCATGGGGTAGAAAGATTTGGTGCTGTAGGAATCTTCATCCTGGAAAAGCCACGATTGTGTTGTTGGGAGGTGAGACCGAAGTTATGGAACTGCTGTGGAAGATGTCTCTTTTTCTTGCATAAGTGCATTCCTACAGAAACCACCTGACAGGAGGGTCCAGGCAGTGGGAATTGTGTTTGTTCCCATTCAAGGGCAAAGTAACAAACAGTGGCAGCCATCACTACTGTTGCTTTTTGCAATTCACATCCAGGAACAGAAGTTGTCCCCTTTCATCAGGGAGTTTTGTTGATGTTTACAGAATGAAATAAAAGCAATTAAAGCAACCTTAGGTGGCATTTGGATTATTCTCCTAAAGGTTCTTCATGGTATCAGAAAGTGAAGGTTGCAGAGGCTGCTGTGAGAAACTCCTTGGTGTTGCATAATTGTCAGTAAAGGACTTCATAGTAAATTGTTGATTACTCAATGCCTACAGTAGTAGTGAATTAACCAGTAGTCCTTGCTTGTTGTGTTTTCATAAATGCAGTGCTCCGAGCAGTGGGCTGGGGTTTTGGCATGCTGGATGTTACAGCACTCGCAGGGGATATCTTGCTTGTTTGGAATTTTCTGTAGGTGTGAATTTACATGCATAAATAATTAAGAAATGGAATTAACTTCTCAAGTTGTGCAAAAGTATTTGATTCTCTAGTTATCTTATCCTGAGTTTTATTAGGTAGCAAGACAGAAGCATAGAGATGACATTAGAAAGCTTGTTCACTTCTTGCTAATAAAAGATTATTTCAGGTTTTAAATCACTTCAGTGGTAGGTTTTTATTATGTCCTGTCAGAATATTTGACAGTTTAATGGGATGTGCCAGGGAGAGGGTCTGAAGATAACAGATCCAGATTTGCAAAGAGTTTGGGACAGTGACATTCAGCCAGCGTGCCCAGCTCTGGGAGGGGAATTGAGGGATCTGTTGGATAACCAAACTTTTCGGAATATTCCCAAAGAAAAGGGGGGGTGTGAGGGTGGCATTTGCAGCGCAGAATAAGCATGCCCAAGCTGATCACTGAGAAATACCTGAGTGAGGTTTCCTTGAAATCCTGAGTGTCTTGTGAATATATCCATGTCCTGGGGCTGGGAATCCTTCCCCAGAGACTGTGTCCTGATTCTGGTGGCACTGTGAGTCTGCTGGTGTGCCAGCTGTTGCGAGTATCAATGTAACAAAGAAAATACTCAAATATTAGGCTGATGTATTAAAAAAAGTCCTAGGTAACTACACCTTAAGAACAATAATTTTAATTTACTGTAACACTATCTGGAAGTAAATTTTCCTATTTTTCTACATTTTTAATACAGAATTGACATCATAACCTCAGTTCTCAAATACCCTCCCTGCCCTGACTCATTTGATCTTGAATTTTTTCGCCTTCTTCTGAGAGCGCTTCCTCATATGAAAGAGTAAAGAAAGATCTGCAGATAGAACTTTTAATCCTTTCTTCTATTATTTCCCTTCTGGACAATGCAATTCTTTTGAAGAAAATCTAAAGAAACCGGAGGTTTTGATCTTCGGTGGAAAAAATAAGTGTGGTGCATATGAGCTGTATCTGCTGAGTGTGTTAACTTGAGTCACGTTGGTCATTAGATGAGGAAAGAATCTTCATGTATTTTGTTTTAATTTTTTCACCTCTCTAGTTCTCAGAAGCATTACATGAAAGGATATGTGTGTATGCAGATGCAGTGCTTTTAAATACCAAACCCCATCAGCATTAGGGGGCTGTTGCACTCTGCGATGGGGTGAACACCTGGGCTGGTTTCAAGCTTCCTGTTCACTGGGTGAGAATGGGCTTTGTTGTCTCCCCTTTGCTTGAGCTCTGCATGGAATTACACCCACATCCTCACCTGCCCCAGTCCACTTTTGCATCCTTAGTTGTGGCAGCACCCTTTTATCAGCGTTTGGGTTTTGCTCTGATTGGAACAGGGATGTGCCTACAATTTTTTTCTCACATCCTGTGTCTGGAATGGTTGGCACCTTCTGCATTCCTTCATTGTCTCCCTGCTGTTACACCTGCTCCCTCTCTGCCTTTCATTTTTCCTTGAGTGCTGGCTCCAGTGTACGCCAGGATCACCTCATTATAAATTGATGTCCTTTGTTTTTTTCTATGTGTTCCAGTGTAGCTGTGGAAGGCGACAGTTGATGGCCACAGACCTCTAAACCCCTTCTCCTGAGCTTGTGTGGGATCCTCTGGACAGCTCAGTAGCACTGGATAGATGGTTGGGCTGTTCTCACTGTTGTTAAGGCTGACAAGTGTAGTTTATACAAAACTTTGGAGTGTGTGTGTGTTCATTTACTGTTCTGTGGGTGAGTCGTGCACTTCGTTGTGTAGAGTCTGGCACGGTGGCATTTGCATCTTGTTGGTGCCATAGTAACACAAATAATAAGCAAAAATACTGCTCTGACTGAAAACATGCTTGTTTTAGTATTAACTTGCCAGTTTTAAAAGTGCACAAGTGTTTCCAACAGAAGATCCCAACCCAAATCCAGAAGATTTGCTTATAAGGACTGTGTGTTTACACAGGGGGCATCTTTGTTCCTCAGACCAGGCTGTTCCACCACTTTCTTTTTGAGCTTGAAATACTGCTTTAAAAATAGATCCTCTTTCCTTGAGTTCCCTGACATCAACTGGTAGTTTTAAAGAGAAACCAGCTAAAAAAATACTCTGCTCTGCAGTCCTCAAAATGTGACTAAAAGCTGCTGTTGGGCTCCCTGTGCCCATGGCAGCGGAGCGAGGGTGCAGCGCAGGGATGGGGGGCCTGGGATGCTGGCAGTGGCTGCTTGTGCTGCTTCCTGCTGTGGCCCCACTCATTCCAGAGCTGAGCATTGGTGCAATCCCAGCACTGCAGAACGATAACGAGGGCTGGGCAGAAGCTCCTCTGAGAGCAGGGAGGAAGTTCAGCTCTTCACATTGGGAGGGTTCTCAGCATTCCCTCGTGTAGTAAGGAGCTGCCTTACTCACAAATGTAAAAGATTTTTAAGCAGTCTTTCCTTTGGCTTGTGCTGTGAATTTTGATTAATTTTGATGAATTCTGACTCTCACTTTCTACTTTAATCTGTAAAAATACATTATTTCTCATTGAGGCATGTGTGGCTTAATCCATGAGCAGCACTGCAGTAGTGCATGTGGAAATGTGGCTGGAGCTTTCAGTGGCATCCTTGCTTTTGTTTCTTTGAGATGGGGAATTTTATTGTGTGGTGCTGTTGTATAAGGTGCCCCGAGGCAATATTTACATTTATGTGACTAACACAGATGAGCTCAAACATACACAATGACCTTGTCCCTATATTAAGGAATGTATTTAATGAGCTTATGAAAATGGAGAAAAATGGGCAGGCTTCTAAAATTACAAAAGTAATCAGATATGACACATGTATTTCTGTATCACTTCTCACGAGGCACTTACCTCTGCTTTCTTTAATCAGCCAGTGTTGCAGCTTAGCTTTTTTTGTTTATGAAAATGATAATTACATAGGAAATAGTATACAGAGGAAAAAGTTTGGGGTTTTTTTCCCCTCTCTTTCATTTTTTTCCCTTCCCCTTCACTCTTCTTCCATGCCTTGGTGACTCCAGAAAGGTTCATAAATTCATATTTAAGCCTGGAGTGTGGAACTGACCTAGTGAAAATCTTTTCCCCCTTCTCTCTCCCAAGGCAGCTCTGTTCCCCTCATTACTTTCTCCCCACCATGTTTTGGCAGTGGTGTGGATTGAATGGAGATCAAAGTGGCTTTGTAACCACAATCCGTGTCTTAGAGAAGGAAATTTAAAGCTTGTTCAGTAAAACTTTATTTCATTCATCTCTTAGCTTTAAAAGAGCTATGCTGTGGTCAGGGCCTTGTGGTTGCCTGTTCTTATGACTCCATACTTGCCCATAAAATACAATATTTTGTGAGAACAGAGGATTGAAAGCAAAATTTAAAGGAAAACTCTTCTTTACCTATTGACCAGGCATTGGCAAACTTCCAGTTTTTGATAAAGATGCATTCATAGCTGACAGCTATGAGACATAAGTTTCAAAATGTGTTGGTTTTTTACATTATAGACTCATGACATTTTACTTGTAGGAGTCTCTGGTTTACTAAGAAGTTTTCAAACCTAGTTTAATATATCTGCAGTCTCTTAGTGTTGGACTTTTATAAGTCTCGCTTCATGAATGTCTACTATGTTACTGAATTTGTAGGCGGCTCTGGTGAGACACAAAATTAATTCCAGGAATATCTTATAGTGGCCATGTCAAGTATTTTTATAAAAAAATAATTTCTTTGCTGAGAAAAAAGGTTAATTGGTTAAATTACTTTATTCTGAAAGAGCTGCTTTCAGTTTTAGCCCAGAGTTTCTGGTTATTTAATTTTCCGTGTGTATTTTAATAAAATTTTGACTGGAGCTCTCTGTGAATTTCCATAATTCCCTTCTGGCAGGAGGTGCTGGATTCTTCTCTTTGCAGGAATGACAGTGAGAGAACTGGCAAAGTGAATCTACGTGACCAGTCATGTAGTGGCTTTATTTACTGCTTTCCATGTTACAGAAGCCTCGTACGCCAGGGTTCTGCAGCTGGTGGCCTTTGAGGGGCTGAGGGCTTCTGGCTGCTCCTGATAAGCTGGGCACTGCTGGGTGTCACTGGTGAGGACAGGCATGAAGAGCCAGGGCTGGGGGATGGGGTTCCTGTGCCGTCCCTGCCTCTCTGTCCCAGAGCAGGAGCCTGGGATGGGCCCCTTTGGGGGAAGGGAGTGAGGTGGGAAGGGATGGACAAAGAGGTAAAACTGAGCTTTGCTGGGCAGGGCAGGGGTGGACACAGGAGTAAAACCGAGCTTTGCTGGGCAGGGCAGGGATGGACACAGGAGTAAAACCGAGCTTTGCTGGGCAGGGCAGGGATGGATACAGGGGTAAAACTGAGCTTTGCTGGGCAGGGATGGACACAGGGTTAAAACCGAGCTTTGCTGGGCAGGGATGGACACAGGGTTAAAACTGAGCTTTGCTGGGCAGGGCAGGGGCAGACACAGCTGTAAAGCCATGAGGGCTGCTGTGCTGCTCACATGTGGGGCACGGGAATGTTCTGAGTCCTCGGTGCAGCTTTCTGTGTAATGGAAGAAAGGGAACTGCATTCTTTAACTCACTGTGCCAAAGTTTACTGTGCTCGGGTTGTTACTTCCTCCAGCCCACCCTCCCCCCGTTTTTTTCTGCCCATATGTCAGATTACTTGGTTTGGGAAACATCTGATAGTCCATTGTATGACTCTGATGTTTGACATTTCCTTCCTCCTTCAGTTAAAAAAAAAAAAACTAGAAAAGACAGTTAAAGTTGGGAAGAATAGAGAAGATTCTTTTGTTTGCTTGCAGATTTGCTTTTGTCTTTTTTTTTATGTGTGGGATTGCTTTTCTGTAGTCCAACTTTCTTCAAAAGGGGACTTTTAAATTTGGAAAATAGGCAGTCACTTCTGATTCTTCCTGAAGGGGTCTTGCAAACCTCATCATTCACCCTGTCTGAAAACAAGGGAGGGATACTTAGGCTGCTGGCAAGTTGCATCTTTATTTGCCTTTTTTTTTTTTTGTGTGCTACTGAAGTTTGCACTGATAGTTTTCATGTTATTATCTGTTCTCAACCATCTACTCAGAAGTTAAAATATAATTGATTCACTTTTGTGAAGAAACTGGCTGAAGTGATGGAGAACTCAGAGCTGCCTTTCTGTAAAATAGTGTCTGTGACCTGACCTGCGGGGTGGGTCACTACCTGAACCCAGGGTTTGGTAATATGAAAAGAATTTCTTCAATTCCTTCTGTCTTTCGTCCTGGAGATGGCATTTTGCTTCCAGGCATTGTGTGCTTCCATGCAGCCTGCAGGGGTAAATGTTCAGCTCTGCCCTGGATAAGCCTCATTCCATGGAGCATCATTAAGGTTGGAAAAGGGCTCCAAGACCAAGTGCACTTCTTCCCCTTTTCCCAGTAATAATCCCCAAACCAAATCAAACCCAGCCATGCCTTGTTAAATACTGTTGGCTGCCATGGCTTTGCTGAGTAGATGTTTGGACATGGGTAGGTTTTGTGCATCCTCTGAACCTCAGATTCCTGCCTATTCCATTCTGTTGTGCAGATTGGCTTTCCCCTTTCTCACTGCTGGTGATGGGATTCTGGCACAGCAGCTTCCCATTCTGTGTGGCTGTGTTGGTGCCAGAGCCAGCAGGACACGTGTGTGGAAGTGCCTGGGTGAGTCTCACTCCCACGCTGACCCGGGTCAGTGCTGCTGCCATCCTTCAGTTTTCTTATGGTGGTGTCTTGAATAGTTTGGGCTTGAAAGTGTCTTTTCAAGTGATGGCAGAGTGTCAGCCCTTTGGCTTCCAGCCATGGCTGTCACATTATCCTTTCCCATCTCTGATGGGGTGGGTTACAGCCCTGCCAGTGGAGGGGAGCTGCTGAGCCGGGCACCAGCGTGGAACATGTTCTGACAGCTGGATCAGTTAAGGGCTGGAGGTTTGCTAACCAATGCCTTCACTGAAAGTGAAAGATGTTGGTCTAACTCAATAGGCTTTCCTTAAAAATTTCCTCTTTAGTTCTTTATTGTTTTATAATGATTTTTTAGAGTTTGTGTACTTAGTCCTGAATGGCTGTTGCTGCTTTACTGGTGGGCATTGGGTCCTGGCTGAGGATGGCAGCTCTGAGGGTGAGCATTGACTGACTGCTCTGTGTGTGCTGATGAGATTTCCAAGGTACCTCTTGGTACCTGGCTAAATGGCAGGGCATGGAACAGCTTGTTGGAATCATAATTCCACCAAGTGTCCTGTTCAGTGGTGGCCAGTGTTTGTTTGGCCTGCTGGATTTGCTGAAGTGGATGTAGTTGCACTTCCCTTGATTAATCTCCCAGGCTCTCTGTACTTGGCTGAGAGGTTTCTTGAAGCAGGTAGATGTTTTGTAGATAATTTCTAAACTAGTACATAGGTTTTTATCCTGATACAAAAATTTCAGCCACCATTTGGTTTGAATCTGTGTTCTGCTAATTTTATTTGTTATCTGGAAGAAAACCAGTGGCTGTTCTAGAGAACCTCAGTTTCCCTCTTGTAAACCAACCAGACTTAATCCTTGGATGATTTTTTTTACTGTATGGAATATATTATTTTTTGACCATACCTGTAATTATTCTGGTTTTGATGTTGTGAAACAAGAGCTGCAGTTGTGATGAAGGTGCAGAGCTACAGGTGAATTGTAATGGCCTCAATTTCTGTGTCACCTTCTGTTTCTTTTAGAAGCATTTCTCACATTTGGTTTTGTTTTGCCAACCTGTTTTTGCAGTGGACTGGAAGAAGATACTTTTTGCCTTTCAGTGTGTCAGTGTGTGCTCATTTTCCTTCTGCTGTGTTTGATTGTAGTCATCTACTTTAGTATTTAACCTTGAAATTCTGTGAGGGTTTGGATCCATATCAGTAATTTGGGCCCTTTTACCAGATTGCTCTTTCTTTTATGCTTGCCACTCAAAAAGCCTTTGTTGGTAACTCCTGCATCTGCCAGAGCTGCTGAAATTTGAGCATTAGTATTGGAGTGCTTTTATATTTTCCACTGGGAAAGATGGTACTTGGTTGCCACCTCAGATTCTTTTTGAGACGGGTCTGACTTTTGTTTCTTTGAAAGAAGCAATTAATCTTCCTGGCTGCCTCCTCTCCCACATGGGCAGAATCACCCTGATGTTGGGGAGAAGGAGGAAAAAATACCTAATTTCTGTCAGTGCTGTTTACTTTTTAGGCATAACAGCTCATGCTGTAAGTTTGTGGCTTTTAATAATGTGGACTCTGTTATTTTAGAAATGCCTTGGTTTTCTGGTCCTGGGTACTGTGATCTGAGATCTCAGATGTCCCCAGGTACAGAAGTCCATCAGGGAGATATCTGATAATAGGATTTTGGTTACAGCTAAATCCTTCACTGAGACTTGGCAAAGATAAAAGATGACACACAAATGCCCTGACACTGTTGCTTGTCACAAACAGCTCTGGAGTAGGAGCATTTAGATAATCTGTTCCAGGGGGCATGAGGGAAGGAGGCAGCGTGGAGTGCAGGGGTTTATCCAGCACAAAGCTGTTCCAGGCACATGTGCTGCATGCACTGGTGTGCTCACTTTCACGTTGGTTTTAAGAGCAAAGGAATAACAACCAAAAAAAAAAGGTATTTTTTCATCTTTCATTTTAAAAAGCTTGTTAGTGGCTGCCCTTTATCCCTTTTTTTCCAGCCACTTGACTGTGTGCTTATGCAGGGAGAGGATTAAAGTCAAACATGTCATTCTGCTGCTGCTCAGTTGCATACTAAGAGGGCTGGGGCTGAGCGCTGGGCTCTGAAGCACAAACCACGGCACGGTGTTTTTGTTGGCCATGGGATGCCCATTTCAGAATCAGCTATTTTGTAAAGTGATATTTTTTGTCTATTCTTCATTTCAGAGCAAGTTTGGAGGACTTTGTGCAGTTATTGCAATACTTGGCCTCACGGAAATGTCCTTTTGAAGTTCATTCAGTGCATGCAAGGCCTCTGCACTGCCATGTGATCCCTTCCTCTTCCAGGGGCAGAAGGGATAAGCCCTGAGGGAAGGGAACACAGACCATTCCCTGCTTTTTTAAAATGGAAAGCTTAAAGAGGAGAATGTTAATATGGAGTTGAGGGAATGATCTGATTTCAGGAGATTCCACAGGGCTGAGATGGTGTGTTTGTTGTGGGTGTTCAAACCCCAGAGAGCTCCAGACGTGGGAGAAAAGAGGGGGAATGTCTGTGGACAGGTGCTGGCACTGCTCAGTTGTGCTGTGGGAACAGGAACCTCTCTCAGGGTGTACAAACTGTGTAAAGCTGTGAAGAAAAAGAATGTTTTATTTAAGCACTCTCCTCTGTTCTTTCAATTCACTTGACAGGGACTTAGGCAGATGTTGCTAAATGCTTTATTTCACCCTGAGAGGGGATGGTGTTTGCATCCCCCACGAGCAACACGTTGTTACAGAGCAGTTTTCAGTCTGGCTGTCCTCGTCCTTTTGTCCTTCCTTCCTGGTGAAGTGTATCAACATGACATAAATTTTATCTGGTATTTAAATGGCTAGAGTGGAGTGTGCAATGATATTTCGTTGCTGTGTGAGGATGATGTAGTGAAATGAGACACTGTAACCAAAACAGATGGTGCTAATCTTGAGTCTGTCTGCAAGATCTTACAGCATTTAATTAAAATGGTGGTGTAATTCCCATGACACCTTTAACTACAGTTTAAATTCTTGGACTATGAACTAAGGGCTTTCTTATGCAGATTTTCACTCATGTGAGTAGTCCTTAGTATGAGTCTCTGGTGGCTTCAGAATAGCTACTTACTTGAATGAAGCTCTCAAGATGAGACTCTAATAAAATTGGCAAACATATATGTGGCATTTACATGTTTTATCTTCCAATTTGAAGCATAAATTGTAGACTAAAGATACTTAGCAACTGCTCTCTTACGTAGAAGCAAACAAAATTCTAGATTAGAGAAATTGTTTAGACTGAGCCTGACTTCAGAGGCTGGTAAATACGTTTTAAGGTACCCTGGGCAGCTCAACATCTTCTTGGTTAGAAGGATGTGTGATGGAAGCTTTTATATTCCCTTAGTTAACTGAAATGTGTTTGTAGAAGTGATGAGGTATGGTTTGGTTTTTTTACATTACTTGCATCTTTTTAAAAGACCACTTAAGAAAGTTATGCTTGAAGCACTGGGCAGACCTGAGTTTGTCTGAGTGGCACCTTTTGGGCAGGCAATTGGGAAGTGTTTTTATATTTGGTTTTTGTTTTGTTTCAAATTGGAGAAGTGTGGAAAATAAAATGGGCTTGAGTGCTGCCATGTTGGAAGTCTTTGAGAAATCAGGGTTGGAGCTGTGGGCCTGTGTCATGGATACCTGATTCTTTTACTCACACTATGATCTTACCTCCTTTCAAATATATCCTTCCTGTTTTGAAAGTACCAGAGTAATGGTTTTCTACACTCTGCAGCCTGACTCTGTCTTAGCTTTTCTTACTTTTCTCTACCATATGAAGCAGGAGAAATAACACATTTGTCTAGTTTTAGTCATTGTTTTTAATGTAGAGAAGCCCAAAGCAGTACAGAAATAACTCTGCTTTATGTTTGGTGTGGCCAAATACAAGAATTTCTCAAACTTCTGATGCTCTCCCTCTTTCTGCTTCTGCTGTATTGAATAATCTCTCCAAGGGAGCTTTGTGTATTAAAATGGGTGGAATTACTTAAGTGATCTGGAGAAGTTAATTTAGAGTTGGCCTGTCCATTTCCCATAAAACAGAGGCCAAAAAGCATTTGGTGGAGATGGGAAATAAAAGATGAGATGGAAGATGGGTTTGTTTGTGTTCCATCTGTAAGGACTGCAGAAGAGGAAAACAGTCACAGAGGCTACCCAGCACTAATTATATCTTCAGGGTTGCTGGGAGCACGCCAGCACCAAGTTGTGCACTGTGAAATGTTACTGGGGAATTGTGAATTTTAGCAGCATAAACTCTACCAATCTGAGTGGAGCACGATGAGATCAGCAGAAGACCCTCCCAGCCTGCCTATTATTCTGATTTAAGCCTGAAGGGGGGAAAAGAATGAGAGCTTAGGTTTTCTGTCTCCTAGGAATTCACGATGGTGGATGGTGTCCTGGAGCCCTGAGCTGTGGCAGGTACATGTGGAGGTGTCTGTATTTAGGGCAGCAGGGTGTGAAAGAAAGTGCTAATTTGCTTTCTGTGTCTCTCCGCTTGTCTGTGTGTGTGTGCAGGGGGATCAGAGGTTTGAACACTCTCAGCTCATCTCTTTTGAGGCTGTTGCACTCTGCAGGGTGTGACGATGGTCACTGAAACCCGAGTTTGTGTCCCTTTCCAGGGGACTCTGTGATGTTCTCTCTAAGGCTGTGAATCTGAATAAAGACACTGGCAATGCACTGCTTTCATTAATGCCTGTTTCTTGGGGATGTTTTGGGTGGTTTTGGATGCCTGTGTGGAATTTGAACTAACTCTTCTACCCTGACAGCTGCTTTTGAAAACATCAGAAACAGATCTTTCTGTGTCTTGGGAATTGCTCTGTAAGAAGTTGGATGCTAGTGAAGGGTCTGGGTATTACTGTTAGAGATCCAATTTCTCTGTTTCCTTGCACGCTTGGCCCAGTGCATTTAGAACTGGCGTCTCACAAATATTCTGTGTCCAACTGCAGTTAGCTGAATTTAGGAAAAAACTCCATTTCAAAGCAGCCCCTCTTATCTGAGCACTTGAACCCTTCACAGCACAGTCCTCCATGACACATGTTCCTTTAGAACCAAAGCAAAAATCTCATTTTATGCATGATTTGCTAACAGTGTTGGATAATAATGAGTATTTGTAAGTTCCATTTTTTTTTTCTGTCAGGCTTTTTAGTTTTAAAAACATTGTAGCAACTGCAATAAGCCAAGACTGTGCATATGGGAAGAGATGCAAGGAACACAGCAGATTACATCACCTGGCAAGAGTTCTGCTTTGTTCTCCATTCATCTCTAGCCAGTTGTGAGTTAAACAGCATGTTCACAGTTTTGTCCTCAGGTTGGCAATTTTGGTTTCTGTCTCTGTTTCAGGCTGCTTTCAAACCAGCACTTTTACTAATCAGAGCAGCTCTGCCCTCCCTGACCCGCTTTGCTGTCCTCAGACTTCCCGGTACAAGCATCTCTGTGGCTGTTCAGTGAATCAGGTGTGGGGACTGATCTGAATAGAGGAAAAAGTCGTTTAATGCAGCCCTTCTGGGTTTGAGTCAGCCCAGCTCGGTGTGAATGTCTGAGCAGCAGCTGGGTGCTGTAGGGAAGGCACCCAGGCCAGGCCTGCTCTGGCACTGGTGCTTGCTTCTGTCAGTTGAGGTGTGCAGGAACAGCAGTCTGGCTGCACCGTAGGGCTGTGTTTGATCTGACTGGAGCTGTCCCTGACAGGGGAGATCCCACCCCACTCCCCCTCCTCTTCTGTGGCTGTTCTGTGGTTCCTTGGCTGCAGGATGAGCTGTCGGGGTGCTGAGCCTGGAAATGTTTGTCTTTCTCTTTGTTTCCCATGTTTAAATTGGTGGAGTGAATCCCATTCACCCAACGATTCCATGACCAGTAGATCCAGACTGGGATCTTGGGGATGGGTGTCCGGGGCTGAGGAGGAGGAGGCTGTGCTGGGTCAGCCTGTGCTGACTGCCGATGAAGCACAAATGAAACCACATTTGGCTCTTCAGAGCAGTTCCCAGAACTACAGGCCACTGCTTGTCTTGTCTGTACAGACTCTGCTACAGACGGAGGCCTCTTCAAACCGGGGCTGTTGGCTTGTTGAAAGAAATTAATGTAAATAACCCCCCCTGCGGATGCAGATCTTCTCCCTATAGTGTGTTAAATACTTTACTCAGAACATCAGGAGAGGCGTAGAATGTGTGTAAGTGTTTTGGGTGTAGTCTGCTCTTGTGTATCCCTTCAGGATTCAATTCTCCTTTTGAATTCAGTTTTAATTAACATGAGGACACAATCCAGAAGTTCTGAGGGATTAGTATTGGTGCTTACCTATTAAAAATTTAAACAGAAACAGACATATCCGAGTACATGTGCTGAACCACATCTCTGCAACTTGGACTGGGAAGCGATGTGTGAGAGCTCATTTAATACTGCTACTGACTCCAACCCCCCAGGACTAGTCTCTCCCTTTTTTCAGGAGTCTCTCTCTGTGTGGGTGGGCACTGATGTGATCCAGGTTAGTAGTTTATCATTCCTCACAGTCCACAGAATTACAGATTCCAGGAGTTCGTTAGTTCAGAATTAAGCAGGGTGCAGCCCTGCTGGTTTCGCTGTGCTTTCCTTGACTGTTTCATCCCTGCTCTGGGTGGGATGTTGGGGTGATACCTCTGAGCTGGCAGGAAACCACAGGAGCCTCTCTGCTCTTTGAAACAGCTGAGCTCTGGCCTTTGCTGTGTGGTTCAAGCGAGTGCTGCAGCTGGGTGAAGTCTTTTGTTCAGTTGGGTTTTTTTGGTTTTGGTTTTTGTCATCTTCCTGTTCCATGCTCTTTGTGACTTAGCATATGTTCTTAGCTGGTTATGGCACACATATTTAACATCATTTTTTTCACAGGTTGCCTGTGCTGGCACTAATTTTTGGTGTTTTGTGGTTCATAGTTGCATTCATTATCCTGTTTCAGAAACTCTGTTTCTTTTCCAAGCAATAGCTGGGGACCCATGTAGAATAGATGTAGATGCTTTGGAGGAGCCCTTTCTCTTAGACTATTATTTAGTGTATGAGGTATTCCAGCATCCTACTGTGGAAAAAATAACTTTTCTCCTTCCATTTTGCCTCTTCCTCCTGCATTCCCTTGCCCTCGTTGTGCCAGGAAGGTGGCACATGGCTGTGCATCTTGGCCAGTCTGGGCTATCTTTTTCCGTTTCCTTTTCCATAGTCCCCCAACCCTTTAAATGGCTGATCAGCATTTCTGTGTCAGTGCAAGAGCTCAGTGCTGGCTGTAGGAAGCCCCCAGCTGGGACAGTCCAGGACTGGTGTCCTGCTGGCAGGATACAGGATGGCAGTGTCCCTTCTGCTCTGTGGAACTGAAGGTGCCTGGTGATTTAGGGGCCTACAAACAATAAACCAAATTTCCCTGCTGCTCTGTGGTGCATAGGTTTTTCCCCTTCCTAGCACTGTGCTTTATTGCCATGTGCCTGGTGAGGCCTCTTCAGAGGACAATTAAATAGGCAATCTGGATAATCAGTGTTTGGGGAAACAGTCCCTGAGGCAGAGTCCCAGGAACTGCAGTCATGGGCCAGAGCCCTGCTGTGCCAGGCAGTATCCAGGAATGAGGTGGAACTGTTTCAGAGGATATGTTCACAAGATCCAAGAAATACTTGTGGTTTTTCGCTTCTCTTGTTGGTATGATGAGCATCACCTTCAGCTCCTCAGCAGTTAACCAGCCAGCTCCTGAACCACTGGCAGTTCTTTCCAAGTACTGTGGTGGACAAAAGTATATTTTTGAGTTTAAACTTGTAAATGGACTAAGTTTGTGGACTTGAAAAGGGAAATCCTTCTGTGTGTGATGGGGAGTGTGGGTTTTGGAGGAGGGGTTGAATATCCTTCCGCAGGTGATGAAAATGAGAGGAATACATGAACTGCAAGTCTTTGCTTTTCTTTAGGAGCACAAAATAATTCCTGCAGTGCTTCCTCTGGGTCTTTCCCGTGTCCCTGGCAATGCCCTCTCTTGTCAGAGGTGTAGCTGCTGCCCTGCAGTGTTTGCACTCCTCGCTGCAGACCAGCTGGCTGCTCCTGCAGGAGCGCTTGGGAGCCCAGCACCGGCTGCTTCGGGGCAGCCAAGGGAAGGTGCGAACACTGGAAATGGAGCAGTGGAGGGAATAGCAGCAGCAGGAATGTGGTAACAGGCTGGAAAGTAGAGTACAAGCCCTCTGTGAGCAGGCATACTCACATCAGTTGTGTTGGTAACAGCCAGACTGTCCTGGGGGTATTCCCCGTCCTGTGCTGGGCAGCGGAGAGTGGAGAGAAAGGGCTGATGTTATCAGAGTGTCCTGGGGTGTTGGTATGGGGCCGCTTTATTCCCTGAAAGAATTTATTCCCCGACTGCCCGTTGATGCCCAAGGGCGCTGTGCCTTTAAGGTGGGCCCGGGGCCGGGGCAGCTGAACTGAGCCGAGCCCAGCGGGCTGCTGGGCTCCGGCTCTGGGCAGGGCCCGGCAGGGAGCGCGCCGGGAGCGCTGTGCTGCTCTTTGGGCTTCCTTTGTGTTCCAGCTGGCTGGGAAAAGGTTCTGTTGGGTTTTTTCTTGTTCTGTTTCCCTTTCCTTCCCCTTGCCCCACTGCCTCCCTCCCCTCCTCGCCGGTCTGGGGAGCGTGTGGGGGCGGCCCCGGCTGGTCTGAGCCCTGGGTGTCTGTTCCGTCTCCGCCTATTTGTTGTATTTTGAGGGGTTTTTTTCTTCCTGTTCTGTTTGGGGTTAATAACAGTTTGTTTCTTCCACTTTCACATGCTGTGACCCACTTGTGTTATTGGTGGAGGAAAGGGGGAGGCCCTTTTCCCTTCGGAGGAGACACCCCGGAGTGTTTCCTCCTGAAGCTTTGTCTCCAAAACCGAGACAAAGGGGAGGCTACAACAGGGATGGAGCAAACTGGAAGTGGAGGAAAACCACGCAATCACAGAACACCCTGAGTTGGAAGGGACCCCCCAGGATCATTGAATTCAGCTCCTGGCCCTGCCCAGACACCCCAACAATCCCAGCCTGGGCAGCCCTGGCAGCGCTGTCCAAATGCTCCTGGAGCTCTGGCAGCCTCGGGGCCGTGCCCATTCCCTGGGGAGCCTGGGCAGTGCCCAAAGAAAACCTTTCCCAAATGTCTGGGTAGCTAGTCTGTTGTTTTTATTCTTCCTTGATGGTTAATAAGAGAATTCTGACTGACTGAGAGACAGTAAATGGCAACTTTCCTTATTCTGCTTCTGTGCATTTGGGCAAAATAAAAGTAAAAAGCCCATTTGGTAAACTTGTAACATCACAATGTGAAATTGTTTCACCTTTCCCATCACATCACCGGTTTTCTTATGTCCTGTGGTGCTTTCAAGTTTGTGACTTTCAAGTGGCCAGCTTCTGGGCTTACACTGAGCTCACGTGGCCACCAAGCAGCCTGTAGGGAAGGAGCCTCGTTCCCTCTCCCTGTTTGGTTTTTTTCCTTTCTAACTTGTAAGATGACAATAAGATAACAATAAGGTTAGAAATTGAATGAAGCTGCTGGAAAGGAATAGAATGGAAATGAATAGAAGTGAGTCAGGTTGTGGTGAAAACCTAAACGCAGGTGTAAGCCAGTGCTGGTATTCAGTGCTGTTTCGAAATTTTTTCCTTGAAGGGGAATAAAGGAAAATATATGAATAGGAGGACTTTTGAAATTGAATTGAGGAATTAACCTCAAATGAAAATGAAACAAACTATGAATATAACTAAATTATGAAGCGATCCACTGACTCTTTTCTTCCTTTTTTCTTTGTTTTCCACAGGCTGAACTCACGGGCATCAAATGGCGTAGGTACAATTTTGAAGGCCACGGGGACTGTGGGCCCATCATTTCAGCTCCAGCCCAGGATGATCCCATCCTGCTCAGCTTCATCCGCTGCCTGCAGGCCAACCTGCTGTGCGTGTGGCGCCGGGATGTCAAACCCGACTGCAAGGAGCTCTGGATATTCTGGTGGGGGGACGAGCCCAACCTGGTCGATGTCATCCACCGTGAGCTGCACAGTAAGTCACTCTTTGCTCCTCAATTATTTCTAGTTTTTCCAATGAAAAAGCTACTTAATTTAAATCTTTAATGTGCTACCATATGTGACTTTGTTGTAATTTGTGGTTTAAGACCCACAGGAAAACAGTGCTGTAAAATTGACTTTATTTTTGCTGTGAATGATGCACAGATAAAATGTGAAGGGAAACCTGAACTCAGGAGACCTGTAGTCATGCCTTCGATTTTTGTGTAACCTCTAAAAATAGAATAAATTCTAGTTCAGAGGATGATGATGATAATAATAAAACCCCAGCCCTGGCATAAGGCAGTAGCTGATGGATTAAATCACCTTTCCTGTAGAATCAGGTGAACTCCACAGCACCCCAGGTAAATCTGTGAGGTCAAGACTTGCTCCTTGGTCATGCTTCAGGATTGGAGCATAATCCAAGGCAAGTTGCAACAAGTGAGTGGAACAGGAGGCAGAAAGGGGCAGGTGGGTCAAAGGTGCCGGTGATAAGTTGGTGACTGTGGGCTTTGTGCAACTGGGATTGTCCTCAGAGTCTCCAGAATGTGGAGCCTTGACATGATAAAGTTACTTCTGCCTGTTGTGATCCTGTTTGGCTTTGACCATATCCACTCTATATTATTTTCTTTCCAGTGGTGTATTGTTGCTGTGACAAGACTTAGTTTGTCTGAACTAAAAGGTGTTCCATTCGGCTGTATGGATTTTACCTCCATTTTCACTTTGTGTCTTGCAAGAAAACAACTGAAGTTCACCAGTTCTGGAATAATAACAGTAGTTAAAAGAAAAAAAAAACAAGCCAATCATAAGGATCAGGTTCTAGTTTCTTGGTTTCTTGCAATGATTTTTTATCCTTGTGACCTTTAAACCTTCTGGTGACTTGGTGATAAAATTTGTTTCAAGTACACAGAATATTTTGTTTATGAAGTGTGCTTGAGTTGTCCCTTATCTCCCACCTGTACCCTGCACTGTTTGGTCCTGGGTGACGGTATATTCATTTCTCTTCATTTGCTTTTCTGTTCCAAGCAAACTTCCTGCTCTGATGGCTGCCAGATTGTTTATTTGGCACCAGAGCCTGTGAAATCACAGATAGGGAGCTCTGAGTACCTTGGGGTGTGTTCCACACAGGTAGCCCTGTGATCATGTATAATTAAAGAGATGGCTCACAAGTGCTGCACTGAGCCATTCCACTGACATTCATTTTTTATGAGGCACCTGTTTTGAATGACGGAATGGGTAATATTTCTACTTACCCAGCAAAGCTTTAATAATATATGCTTTTCTCTTCGTGAAATATAGTTTATTTAATATTTCAAATGCAGTAGATGGGACTTAAGTGTCTTTTTATTTGAGGGGAGTTGCAGGTGATGCTTCTGTTGCTATTGTAAATTGATGGAGCTTGTTTATATCTGACATCTTGGTTACAACAATGTGATGCTGCTTCCAGTGGTGCTGCTATGGAAATCCACTGAAATGTTTGGACAGCTGAACCTGCTTGGGTGCAGTGTGGGGCAGAGTACAGCAAAGAGAGGAGCATCACTGTCACATGTTGTTTGCCTGGTTCAAAATTTTATGGAATCACGGAATTATTTAGTTTGGAAATGACTTCCAAGGTCATTAAGTCCAACCTGTACCTGACCCCCAGCACTGAGTGCCACGTCCAGGGATGGGTACTCCAAACCTCCCTGGGCAGCCCTTGCCAGTGTTTCACAACCANTCCCTCAGCCGCTCCTGGGGCTCCAGCCCCTTCCCAGCTCTGTTCCCTTCCCTGGACATGCTCCAGCCCCTCCATGTCCTTCCTGAACTGAGGGGGCTCAGAACTGGACACAGCACTCGAGGGGTCCCAACATCCAGGCTGGAGCCTTCAGAGCAGTAACTTTGAAGTGGAATTAAATCTGAAACTCGTCTGTTGTCACGTGTGTAAATCCTACAAGGATAGATTTCCTTGTTCTGTATTAAAAGCACATTGAAACACTTGTAGTGACTTATCAGATATAGTTCAAAGTGATGTAAATTGTGTCAGTGTTGCACATTTTCCTGCTGATAGGGCTGTCGGGCTCTGTTCAGTACATTTTAGAGTTCAAACATCAGTATTGACAAAATATTGAGCCTCAAATTCTGCCAGAACAAGGCATTTATATCCATTGATTCCTTGAGACAGGACAAAGGACATCGTTGGTGTTCACTGCTTCATGCAGCCCCAAGGCAAAAGGAACAAGTTTATTCTGCTTTTTATTGTATAAACAGGCCACAATACTGAAATACTTGATAGTTGAAATTAGTTTTCTGAAAATATAAAGAATTTTTCCATGTGGGCATACAAACAGAAAACAGGAAAGTTACTGAAGCAGAGTTTTCCTTGCCTCTCAGCTGGGCCAGGGTAACACGATGCTTTTTTTGGGACAACCTGTTCAGGAAATCATCTGCTTTGGCTTCAAATGCTGTTCCTACAGGTTGGATTCTCACTGTGACTTAAGAGTTCCATGAGCAGAGCTTGGTTGTTGTGTTGTACTCACACGTTCAGGAAGCACAGGTCCCATGGATGCGATGCTGCAAATCCAAGTGGAAGACTAGAAACTATCCAAAACATTTCATATCTTCTGAGATAAAGGAACTTTAGGGAATAATGGCTGTTAATAAGATCATGAATTCTTATCAGGAATGAAGTTTTGGATTTCTCTTTTCCTGCCTAGGACTTGTGCTTTGAAAGTGAAGTAATTTGGTGATTTTTAAATCACTAAATTTTAAATAATTTGATTTTTAAATATTATGCTTTATTAATTCAAGTCTAAATTATAATTACGGATTTTTCTGGATAACAGAGCCACTCCACCAGTGCTGTATATCTGCTGCTTTCAGTAAACACATGAAAAGTCCAAACTGAGGCTTTGCTTTCAGAAGCACTTCAAAAACTTTTGCTCATGAACTCTTAAGTGTTCCTTTATCTTTATAACATTCAAGATTGGTAAACAACACATCTGCCTTTAATAAAAGAATTTCAAATAGTCATAGGGAAAACAACTTAGTGGTTGTAAACAGGAGGTACGAGGAGAGTTGTTTATGTAGTAGCTTTTCAAAACTGTGGATAATTAAATGCTGTCACGGGAGATTAAGTAAAAACAATTATTTGCAGAGCAGTTATAGATCAGTGGAGTGGTTGGATTAACCAGGCAGCTGGGAACTTCAGTGGTGTCTCTTGCACATTCTCCTACATTTTTTCTTCCTGCCAGCCTTGACTGTGGTGTTCTGGTTTTTATCGTGGTGGCATTTAAAACTGAGAGAGGTTGAAGATTTTTATTCTATGCTGGGTGGAAAAAGCTAATTGGTGTGGGGTCAGTGAGTGAGGAAAAACTGGAATGATTCTGTAAGTCTGAAAAAGTTCAGTGTGCTTTAGTTTGTTGAGGTTTTGTTTTCTGAAGGATAAATGCTGTTTAATGATACTGCCTGGAGAGGTTTGGCAACTGTTCCAGCCACGGTACCTTTCCCCATAAATCCATTTTTTTGTATAACCGACAGAAGAAGTGGAAGGAGAGGAGGGAGTGTCTGACTGTTGGCAGCATTTTTGACAGGAAAGTTGTGGATGTGCAAGTTGTAGAGCTCTCATTTGCATTTGGTGACCAAATACCATCTGGAGCATCACAGAGAATTTAGACTCAACTCTTGGGTTTTCTCTCTTCTCCCAGCCCTGCCTTCCACCCTGTGGGTCCCACACAGGTTAGAGGGAAGGGACATCTGTTGCTCAGTTCCCTCCTTTGCTTTTACAAAGAGCACTTTGCTCTGACATTTTACACAACTCCAGGAGTTGGACTTGATGATCTTGTGGGTGGGTTCCTTTCAACTCAGCATATTCTGTGATTCTCTGGCAGTTTTGTCTGTAAATTTGTAATCTCTGTAGTGGATTTATGGATGCATTCAGCTTTGTCTGCTGCATCTGTGGTACAGAATTGGAATTCTCAGGGATAATGCAGAGATTATGATATGTACCACTGCTGAGAATACAGCTTGGTGACTGTAAGCACAGCACTGGAGGTGGACTCTGCAAAGCTGGCAGGATGTGAGACAAGAGCTTGAAAATTAACAACTTCTGGGTGTTTGATAGTTCTTGAAGTAAAACTGCATCCTTCTATCAGTTTAGTAGCTTGTGTGCCTGAACTCACTGATTCTGGTAGGTATTTGGGATTTCCATCTGATATATTGCACTTGATCCATTAATTTCTGGAGCTCCTTCCCCAGAAAAAATGATTCAGATTTACTTTCTGCTGTGTAGAATATCAGTCTTTGGATGGAAATGCTTATGAAGAATAGATCACCTTGAATTAATTAGGCAAGTCTTTCCTGAAAGATTATTGTACATGATCTTTGCAGCTTGGTGAGTTTCAAACTGTAGCT
Source organism: Rhipidura dahli (assembly GCA_013399225.1). Lineage (NCBI taxonomy): Eukaryota > Metazoa > Chordata > Aves > Passeriformes > Rhipiduridae > Rhipidura > Rhipidura dahli. Next base: position 17,313 of record VXAC01006148.1, on the reverse strand, counting down.
GAAATTTGAGCTGTGACAGGAAAAACCTGGAGCTTCGGCTCGTTCCTGTTTATGAATTCTTGGCATATCGGGCTGGCGCAGCCGTAATCCCCCGGTGCTGATAAAAGCGAGGAGGGGAAAATGCTGCCTCTAGGAAGGGCTGTGTGCAAGGCATTGCATTAACCCACGTGCTTGGACCCCAAAATTAATTTCTGCTATTGTTTTTCCACCTGAAATGTGCTGATTTTTACCCACAGGAAAGCAGAACAGGCCATCTCTGTTTTTAAGGATCTTTCTTGAGGAGAACTTGCCCCAGAACTCAACTTAGGTGGTTTTATTCCTGCTGGGAAGGGTTCCTGATGCTCCCTTATGAACTGTCAGATTTCAGACTTTCATTTATCACTCAAGTCTTCTAAATTAAGTCAGTGTTTAACCTGTAAATGTTTAGTAGTTGGTGTCTTTCAGCATTTATTAGGATTAAAAGAAAAATGACGGAAAACTTGGAAAAAAAAATTATTTTTTGGTTCCGCTAATGTAAAAGGGAATAAAGTAGTGGAAAATCTACTTTCCATTTCAATTTGAGTCTATGTAAGGTTCTTTGAGGGTACTGTCTCATTTCTGCAATTGGAGCTCTGTCAGGAATTAGAGTGTGTTCCAAGCTCTGTGTAGTGAGATACGTTAATTATTGAATGAGAAGATGTTCCTGTCTGTTCAAACATATTTCCAGTATGTGAAGTGATGCACGAAATGAAGACTGAGCCCCCTTGCCATGAAATGGGTGTTCCAGTGAGAGTGCTCCTCAGTCTTCTCATTCTGTGATGAGATTATGGGGAGGGGGCTGAGTTGCTGCTGGAACTGCATTACAGCTGGCTTGGAGACTTCGCTGGACTTACCCAACGGTTATTCCTGGGATCCCTGGGCTTTGGTGGGAGCATGGGATGTGCATTACAACAATTTTAGGCACTCTGAGTAACTCCATAGACCCCACAACTCTGGCGGTGCCCAGTGGTACTGGGAATGAGAGCAGCCAGGGCATGGAAAAGCAGCTCATGAACAAGGAATAAAGGAGCTGAAATGCAAGGCTTTTGGAAGGCTTTCCATTTAAAAAGCAGCAATGAATATCAAGCAGCTGAGTACCACTTATTAATAATTTGAAGTGAAATCTGAAAATGGTTAATTGCCGGTTCTTGAGGGCGGAGTGGAATTAACAAGTAGGTTCCTATGACAGAAGACTTTATTGGAATATTAAGTTACTGAAAAGTCTGTTTCTGGCTTGATTATTTTCAATAAGATAAGTCATTTGCATTTTCTTAATTGCCTAGCATAGATTATTCCCAAAGACATGAAAACAAAGTTCAACTTTTCCATTCTTTTGGCAAGAAGATGGGATTGAAAAGTGAATTCCTACTTTCTCAGCTCGCAGAATTGTTCCGTGACCCTTATATCTGACACTGGTAATTGCTGTCCAGTGATTGCCAGCTGAAGTTCATCTTAGACAAAATAAACTTTTTCTTTTAAGGAGGCATATTAAATGAGGTTATTATGCCATCATTTGGGATTAAGGAATTGCTTCATGGGAAAATGCCAACTCCTTTTATACACATGAAGTTGACAAGAGCTTTATTGTGTCTGGGCAAGATGTCTTCATTTTGGTTTATTTTCTTTTAAAAATAAATGTTCTTTCCACCATTTCAATGCCTTTTACTTGGAAGTTGGTTTATGGGAGTCGTTTAAAAAAAATTAAAACTGAGTGTCCTGTTTGGAATTCTGATTGCCCTTACCTTTGCCTTAAATCCTCTTTCCTTCAGTGGTTTTGTCTCCACATGAACAGGGAATCTCAGTGTTCAGAGCAGGATCCAATGAGTACATGTGGCATTTGTGAATTCATTACCAATTCTAGTCAAGAAATGGAATTCACTGAGCTTGTGTGTCCCTTCCAGCTCAGGATATTCCATGGATCATTCTCACATAGTGCATTTTCCCTCTCTATACAGCTGGAAAGAGGTAAGCCTAAAAAGTTATAAAAAAATCTGAAATCAACCAAAGGGCCATATGTAAAAAAGCCTGGTGCTTTCTATTATTTTATTTTATTTGGATCACTCAAGAATTAGCATCTTGATTTTGTTCATCTCTGAGGATTTGGAGCTTTTCCTGTTGATTGCAACAAATTACCTTGTGAAAACAGTTTGAAGGAAAGGCACTGATGGAAGTCAAAGCCAAGAAATTCTCTGCAGAATCCATGTGCTTCCTCATAATCTTTCTGCTTTCCAAATATAAGATCAGCTCAGTTGAAATATTTGAAATTTTGAATAATTAACCTTTAGGTTTTATTGGCCACACAACAGTTCTTGTTTTTCCTTTTGTGGGAAAAGGAGTTGGTATTCCTGAGGCAACATTAACAGCTGCCTTTTGGAGGGACACTTTTAATGGCCCTTAGGCAGGACTGTTCCAGCAAGGCCAGGCTTAGAGCAAATCCAGGATATTTAAGGTGGGACAGAACTGGTGCTGTGGAAGTGGAACTGCCTGGGAAGTGCTGGAAATCCAAAGCAAGATTCCAATAGCTGGGAATCCCTCCCAACAGCAGCAGAGTGAGGTGTTACTAATGAATCCAGGAACACTATTGTGTAAAATGGGCTTGGAATTCACTGGAGTGCTGAGAACAAACTCAAGTCCAACTTTTGAATGTAAATAAAATGGATGTGTTACCACAGGCAATTCGGTGAACCACGTAATTAGGTTTTTTTCCATGAAAAATGAGACATTATGCTGCAGCTGCAGCAAAGCAGTATGTAAAGGATTTATATTCTAGTTATATGAAAATTAAACAATCATTAAAAGACTGTATTTTTAAAAGTGCTGCTTGGCGGGGGGAAATGAAAAAAATCCAATCAGTGGAATTTATTTTTCAGCGATGTATTGGGCAATATCAGCCACAGTAGTTGATGTTTTTTCCTTTAGGGAATCTCTTTTTCCAGTGAAATGAACTCACTTAACTGTGTGAAGTAAATCTAAGTTAGCTTGAAGTGAAATCTGCATTAATAGGGCTCATTACTGATGTTTGTATTTTCATGTATTGAATAATTCTAAGAGCACAGGGTAAGCTCTACTGGAAAATTTAGGCTTTATAAATAGATGAAATGCCACCTTCAGAAGAAAATGATTAAAAATTGCATACAATTGCATTTTGGTAATGGCATTTTTAGAAAAATTAATGAACTTTAAATGACAATCAGGATGCTGGATTGCAAACAGACAAGACTGAAACCCAGCTCTGCTGATGTTAACACATCATTTCTCTTCAGAGAGAGATGGTTTTCATTACATAAAAGTTACTTTCTTTATAATAAAGTTCCTATTAAAGGTCATAAATCTTACTGCAGAATTCTTGTACCCCAAGCCTGAGCCCAGTCTTGTTTTACGTGGGCTTCATTATGCACCTGCACTTACTTATCCTGGGATTTGACTGTAATCTGGAGGACAAGTACCTTGAATACCTGGCAGCATGTCCATGTGGCAATTCCCAGATGTGACCCGTGGCTTGGGCTGTCAGTGATCAGCCAGGAAAACCTGGGAGAAGGCAGCTTTGGAAATGTGAAGTCTGTTCCTGATGTTCATTGAAACCTCAGGTCCCTGAAGCTGGAATATGACTTTTCCAAACAAGCAAACATGGCTATATTCCTGCATGGAATGAAGAGGAGGAGCAAGTGGGAAACAACTGAGCTGTAGTACATGGGATAGGTTAAGAGTGAGGGTGGATTCTTACCTTTGCTCTTTGCCCGTGGGAAGTGGGGGTTTCAAAAGGAGAAGAAAAGGCTGGAGTTAGTTTAATATTAGTCTCTTGGGTAAAAGGAACTGAGCACCCACGTGGGGCAGTCACTCTCATAATGGTAAGTAGAACTTGGAGTGGAACGGTGTAAAATTGATTTTCTGAGGCTGAAATGCTCAGTAGTTAGAAAGGCAGGTATAAGCCAGAGGAAAGGCACACTGCAGGATGGGCACAGCTGAAATGCTTTTGCCTCCTTCTTATGTAACCCACCCTTGAGTGTTCCCTTGGAGCTGAGCAGAGTCAGCAGGAGCTGCAGCCCGGGGCCGGGAGCTCAGCCTGGCTCGGAGCTGCACTGCTGCTTCGGTCCCACGAACGCCTCGCGGCCCTCCCTGTGCTCCCTGAGCTCAGGGCTGCTGGGCCATGCACAGTTTCAGTTTCTGTTCCAGTGCTGAGGCCTGGGAGCTCCCTGAGCTCCCTCTGCCTCTTCCCAGCCCTGACTCTGCCCTGGCACAAGCCCAGTGCTGGGCTGGGCCCTGGCACAGCCACTCCGGTGTTCCTGGCTGTCCCAGCAGCCTTTCCTGCCCAACCTTCACAGCCCTGATCTCTCTGCTCCTCCTGGGCACTGCGTGCCAGTATTTGCACAAAATCATGGGTCATTTATTGCTTTGGAATAGTCAGTGAGCCAGAGGGGTCAAGCTGAAATGCTTAAAATTTCTAGAACAAATTGATGGGTGGATCGTACAAATCACCAGGAAAAAGTGGCACCTCAAATTCCTGGAGAAATTGAAGTGTGAATTTCCTCTGATTAAGTGCTTATATTGATAAACTTGGTCTTAGAAGGAAGAACAGAAGGTGGCAGATGTGGCAGTTTCTAAGCAGAAAATAAATATCAGATTTTCAATAAAACATTTCTCTTTTGTAGTTGTTCCATGACACTCTGGTTGCTTCTGAAACACAAGTAATAGAACACCTTTCCCACAAAGGGAAACTTCCAGTCACAGGTGATGAAAGGCTCATTGTACAGGATTTTTTTTTTTACTGGAATGACTTTAAGAATTTCATATTTATTCTTTAAAGCTCTCCAAAGTCAGGGAAAGTATGGACAGTGTTATTGTGTCCACAGCGGAACAGCAGGGCCTGAAGTCTGATGGGTTTGTGGTTCTGGGGAGCTGCAAGGAAAAGCTTTTGGTCCCTTTGTAGTTTGATAAAATTGATTCTATGCAATACTTGCTACATATGTCAACAGAATTCCCTGGAATCTTCTCTAAGGCTGGTGAGGGGGAAGTGTGTGGGGTTTGTCTCCCCTGGTTTTTGGTTTTGTTTGTTTGTTTGTTTGTTGTTTTTTTTTTTTTGTTTGTTTGTTTGTTTTTTTTTGTCTATTCTGTATGAAAAGGATGTGATTTCTGCTACCATGCTAATGAGCAGTGTGACTGTAAAGCAGGTTTGGCTTCTTGTTTGAGTGATGTCCTCTGCTCTGATCAGGGGATGGAGGTGATGCTGGACTGTGCTGGCTGAGGATGGGGAAGGGCTTAACTGACAATCCTGCCCTTTCCAGAGATACTCCTGAGAATTCTGCCACTTTAAATGGCTGCTGGTCAAGAGGAGTCTGCGTTCCTGTCAAAAGCTTTATGGGTTTTCTTTAATGTATAATTGGCTTATTGAAAGATAACTTTTTATTTTTATTTTGTACTAACTTTATAGTTTGAATACCTTACAAGTAACTTAAGGATTCTCTCACCATCCCTAACAGCCCTGAGCTGGGAGTCTAATTTGGATTTTCTATACAAAAAAGTGAGATTTCCATCGCTGCACTATGCTAACATAAATTAAACACTTCACTAAAGCTGGGGTGTCCTGAAGTGGTGTCACCATCGTTGCTGCTGCTTCTCTGCTGCTGTTGGTGCTTCCAGCTTCAGTAAGGCCCTCTGGTCCTCTGCACAAACCCATGGAATTTATACCCAGAAGGGCTTTGCAGTCCAAATGGAGGAGTTCCCACTCATTTATTCCCATTCTTTGGGAAACAGTGTGTTCAGGAGCTGAGAGTAATAAACAGCAGCAGGGTTGAGAGATCTCCCCTGAGAGCCTTTGTACCTGGAGAAGCTGTCCCTGGAAGTGCAGCACTTCCACACAGATATCCCCTGTCCCAGCTGTACGTGGAATTATGGATCAGCCCCTCTCTGCCTTTTTCCTAAACTAAACCAGACTGGAGGAAGCATTATTTTATGACAATTTCTACTGCTGTGAACCACAGTCAAGGCCTGGAAAGTGTGAAGAAAAATGTTTTGCCTGCAAGACTGTTACTGCTTAATCTCAAAAGAAATGCACTCTGGTACTGAAATTCCTAATCCCTCCTGTTTTGGGATAGGGGTTCCTGCCTGGCCTTGTCCTGGGAGGTTCTCAGTGAGCCCACAAAGGGTAATTGGTGAGCAAACATTGCACTCAGCACTGTTTGCTTGTCCTGCCTCAGACAGCTGCTCGAGGATGGCTGAGCCTGGGGGCAAGACACTGCTCACTTTCAAGGGCTCAGATTGCTGTGTGGGAGCAGCAGAGACAAAAGATCCCGGTGTTTTAGGGTAGACTAAACATATATTTGTATTTTAAAAAAGAATCATTACTGTCTGAAGAAGTGACTTTTGAGTTTAATGTGAGTTTACATAAGTTCAGTTTTCAATTTTTCAGTGAGATTTTGCAATTATTTCACACATGTATTTATTTATTCCTGGGTAGTAAACATGCCAGCAAACCTGTGTTATAAATCCCCTAGGGAAATGTTAATTTGCTTTATTTTCCCTGTTCAGGTACTGACTACTACTAACAAAGTTTACATTTTGTCATTAATGCACTAAGCAGGAGTTTCTGTAAATTTCTGAAATTCAAGATGCTAAAATTGAATACCAACCCCAAACTACCACTTGCTGCCTCCTTAGGATTCCTGCTTGTGCTCCTGAAATGTTGGGAGAAGCAACTGAGTTTTTTTAGTAGTTTCTGGTGGATTTACTTGCTTTGTTTAATTGGCACGTTCACTGAAAAAGTGGAGACCTTGGATTACAGGTGCATTGGGAAATCTGGAAGCTGTTCATTGTCCAAGATGCCATTTTCTGGAGCTGGCTGGAATAGCAGGATCTCAGAGCTGTGATGCTGATGTAGCCAAAATAAGAGGGGCTGTGGAAGGAGCTGCCCACGGAGAAGGCTTTGTGATTCATTTCTGTGCGAGTCAGAATCTTCCAGTGCTCAAACTGCTGAGCTCGGGAGTTCTGTTCTGTCATTTGTCTTTGTTTTAATGGGATTAAGTAATTATGTGTGCATTTTCTTTCAACTAACCAGCCTGATAAAAGCAGGCACAACTGAAGAGCCTATAAATTGTCGGCTCTTGTGTTCCAGCAGAAGTGCTTTGATGGCTCTGCAGATTTTGTATCTTGGTGCATTTATTTAGCTGCCCTACTGAGGTGAGTAAGCCTAGAGAGTAGTTTATGTAACTGATGGGATGAGGGTCTCCCCTTGGGGATGTGCCTGGGGGAAAGTGGATCTCAGCCACAGGGCAGTTTTAAGGGAGCAGTCCCTGGCACTTCCAAGCATAAATAGAAGCTGCTCTCCCCAACGCTGAAATAACTTCACTGGAACTAATCATGTCTGCTATTGATAATTTGGCTGTATCAGTCGTAGATTCAAATACAAATTTTGCTGCTGCTTTGCAAACCCTCTGCCTGTGTCCTTCAGCTGTTAAGACTCACTAGTTTTTTGTAAGTTTGACATCCATCTGATTGTTCAAGTAGGAGCTACTCACAGTGTATCATGGCACCTGCAACCCTTTGTGTTTAATGAATTCATCAGGTGTTTGCTATGTGATATCATCAACCCACTTAATTCCTTTTAGAACTTCATTCTTTCTGCATGGCGTGTTTATGCATTAAATTTTATCTTTGCTATTAATTCAAATTAAGTCTTGGTTCGAGAGTTTATGTAATCACTTTAATGAAGTGGCTGTGCCTGCTCACTGCTTCTTGTTTATTTTAAATATTGGTCTGGGGAAGTAGAGATTTTAATGTATTCAAAATTATAACCAGCAGTAACTATGCAATAGTCCTCTATGAATTCAGTTTTAAAAGCTCTGCATATAAGATGACTTTTACACTATTGTGCTGTCTCATAATTTCGTGTGAGAACAGGCTGCTGTTAATTTGTTTCCTGTTAGTCCATATGTGTCAGAGGCAAAATTTGTCATTCCTCTTCTGGCTTGAAGTTGTGTTGTCAGCAGATCCACTTCTTTTCTGGAGTTTCCCTATTACACTTAACAATGCAGTTTCTGAATTTTTGGGCTTGTGGCCACTTAATCCCAGGTCGCCATTTCAATTACCCTGTAAGGATGAGGAACGAATTGCTGCATCCTACAAATTATTGCTCTTGTCACCTGTACAGCTTGTCAGAGGCTTTCTGTGGTGACTTTGGACATGTTAAGTGGTCTTGGTTTAAGAACAGTGACCTGTGATGGAAATGCACAACTTCTCAATGCCTGAGGGGCAATAATCAGTCCAGGCCCCCTGTTTGCCTGTCTTGCACACGGAGTTGTTGGTGTCCAGGTTTCCTGGTGCAGTGGCCAGGTTCTGTGGGAATGCTGAGCTCTCTGATGGTTTTAGCCTTCCTCGCCTGGCTGTTTGCAGTGGTTTCCAAACCGCACTGCTGGCTGCTCTTGCTTTGGGATCTGGAGCTGTGGATCTGACTGGAACCAGGACCTGGGAGCTGCCTCAGCCAAAGCTTTTGTGTTCAGCATTTCTCCCTGGCCACCCCCCCAAGCTATGAAGTTATCCAGGATGTGTGTCCAGGATGTGGGACAGGGAGTCCTGGTCCAGGATTGCTTTTAAGTGCTGTGCTGAACAAGCAGGCAATGCAAACGGTGGATGGAAGGGAAGGTTGGTTATTGCTCCACCTTGTCTCCGTGTTCTGGGAGCTGGGGAAATTGGGAAAAGGAGAGAGGGCTGGTGTGGAAATGTTTAAAACCAGCAGATACCCGTTTTCCCCTCTCGCTGCTCACACTACTCCCGGCTAAGTCTTCCTGCTAATCCTCACGTGATTAAGAATGTTGGATGGTAACACAAAGAACTCTACAAAGTAATGCTTAAGGATATCCCGCTGTGTGCATTTGATGCCACATCTGGGATGAGATTATAAATAAATAAATGAAAAGGAAAAAGAACAAAAGAAAATACAACCCTGAAATCCCATGAACTGTAACTTTTTAAAGCCTTTGAACATACAGTGCTTGAGGAAAATGGAAGAACCGAAAATATTTTGTACAAATACATTAGAAAAGAATACAGAGTGCATTTGGAGTACAAAGACTCCCAGAGTTTTATTAGCTGTGGTTGTTGTCAGTGTTAACAAAACACACAGTCAGCATGGCCCCAGTCTTTCACTGTGACATGCTGAGCATTTGCAGATGTAAATCCCCATCACATGTCAGAAATATGACATTTTGCAACCAAATAAAAACACACAGAAACTTGGGATTCACAGAACTTTCTGCCATGTACCATAACTCTGGCCATGGCTTCTGTTCAGCGTCGCAGCTGCCCAGTGGATAGAGGGAGTTTTCAAAACCATATGTGCTGTGAAAATCGGGCTGTTTATGTAATGATAGTTTATTTAATGGGAGCTTTGCAAAGAATTGACTGTGCTGTGCAGTGTCCTAGAGGGTGAGACACAAAGGAAGTGGCAGGCACAGCAATCATAACCTGAAATCACATTATCAGATTTTTTGTGGAAGTGGATTCAGTTTTTCAGAGGCCAGTGTGTCATTGCTGCCAAAAGAACCCGTTTTGTGCATGCCAGAAGTGGCAGAATGCTGAGCATTGGTGACTGCCCAGCAGTTGCTGTTCCTTGGTACCGGTGAGATAACGGCCTTCTCTCTCCGAGTTAATAAATATTATAATGTTTCATCCATATTTATTAAATAAAAACCGGCCACCACTACAGAAACAAATTGTAAAGGGGCTTTTTTGGCTGTTACTTGGAGCAGAGTTGGGAAAAGATAAGAAGCCCGTAGTGCCTCTTGGATTCCTCTCAGATGTAGCCTTGTAGGCAATGCGGTGGTGCTCGGCTTTGTTTAAAACTATACCACCGGCTTCTCTGATTTACAGAGCCGAAATGATCTTGCTATTATTCTATTTACATTAGTATTGCCTTGTGTATTTGTTAGGCAAATGAATTCCTTGTTAAATGGCTGGGAAGGGGATTTCGAAACACTGTGATTAGTTGCTTTCTTTTGGAAGAAATAGTTAACAAATAGGAAAATGCTGGTGGAGAGCCGAGTTTCTGGCAAGCCCCGCCGGTACAGAGTGTACTGAGCTGGAAATGTTGCCGAGTTAGCACAAACTGTCTGATATAAAAAGCACGTTTTTGTTATAAACACTGCCTGCTCAACAGAGTTGTTGGTCTTACAGAGCAGCTTTAAACAGGGACTGTTGCTTTTGAGTAATATTAAATATTTGTCTTCTGGTGAATGTTTTCTTAGGAAAAATCACTGTAGATAGCAAACAAACCAATTCTTTTATTATCCAGTATAAGTGCATTTGAACTTCCTTGTTTTTATCTCGACTGTTTCACTTGAATTTATATGTTTTTGGAAAGGTTATTTTTCACTAGAATAAGTTTTGGGCTATTTTTCTTAAAAAAAAGTATTTGTACAGGTGTCCTCAGATTTCAAAATAGGCTTTGTTCTTTCTGAGCTTTGTCTTGTTGTTTTTCTGGCTTTGTACTGACACTTTGTGGTGTTTCTGTGGTGTTTCAAGTGACAGGAGTCACAACAGCAATGGAAAATAGCAACTTAAATAAACATTTTCAGGAAGTGTAAAGCAGGGTGAGTGTGGAAACCTTCCCAAGCTCAAACCCTGTACAACTGTTCTCTGCAGCTCTGCCCTGGGAGTAGATTTACAGGATAGCGATAGGAGGCTTTTAGATTTATCTTCTGTGGCTTTTTTTCAATATTAAATGCTGTGAACAAGATGTCTCTAGACGCTGTATTTTGTGAGCAATCTGGTGGGTATTAACTTATAATCAGCATCCAATTTTCTTTTTACTGTACAGTATGATGGGAGTAATCTCAGTTCTAGGCTGTGTTACCATTCCTTACTTGATCCTGCAGTGTATAAATTCCTTTTTTCCAACTGTCTCTGTGTACACAATTGAGGAGGTGATGCTATCTTTATTTTTTTTCTTTCTGTGTGGTAGTACATACTAAGAACAGGATGGAAAAAAGATCATTTTGGAGCCAGGTTCCATTTTTTTAGTTCTGATAACTGGTTTAGAGTCAGGGATGATGATTTCTGAGCTCTCTGGTGAAGATTTATGGCTGTGTTGGAAGAGGAGCACAACATGTTAATTTGACTTTTTTATCTCTTTAAAATTCCTTCTCAGTATCCCATCCCTCCCTGCCCTCTGGCAGTGGGAAGCCTTTCCCTGTGTCCTGGCACTCCAGGCCCTTGTTTCATTTAGGTTATCTTTGTCCACTTGGAAGAAACTTTTTGGAGGGTAAAACATGTAAGGGGGCAGCTCTGGGTGTAGATCATAACTGAGCACCGTGTTTATCCTCTCCTTAACAACAAGGCAAATCTAATTACTTAATGCTTAACCAATGAATCAAAGCAAACCTTAATCCAGGCCTTTTCTTTTGTGCAAATTAAGTGGGCATGTCATTATTTAAATATCCAACAAGATTCTGGAAAATTTGATTAAACCTGCTAAAGAAACCTCATGAAATGCAGGAGAGGTGAGGGAAGAATTACACTGCAATTGAGCATAAATAATTACTGTTATCAAATGGCAGTGCTCAGTAATGGTGTGCGAGATTATATTTATTTTCTTCTTTGCTTGTTTACTTGGGGTTTGTACTTTTTTTTCCTATAAGTGTCAGTCTCCTGCTGTCTTTTCTGGGAATTCTGTTCTGGGGAGATGCTGTGCAGTCAAATACTTTTCGAGTAAGGAGACAAGGAACTTGTTTTTTGCAGATAATCCACGCAGACGTCAAGGGAAGAAGGTATCAAAAGGAAACGTATTAGAGGTCAACTAATTTTGTTTGGAAATTCAAGATTTGGAAATTAAAGGCCAGTCTGACAGGACGTTGGAAAATTGTTGCTCCCCCTGTAAAACATGGCCCTTTTCACTTTAAATGCTGCATTTTGAGAGCCCCTGGCTGTTTGTCCTTGCACGCTCACCCTGTGTGGAATCCCATGCCTTGCCACTGGGTAAATGATTGGCAATGGGAAAATGTTACACAAGAAATACTTTGGAATGTTAATTGTAAATCTAATTATTGCCTTCTAAAATGAACCTGAAGCAAGATTCTGGTGACTGTTATGAGGAGGAAAGAGAGGTGGGAGTATAAAGTAGCTGGAACCTGGGGTAGTAGAAAGGGGATTGGGTGATTTGGGCAGAAAGGAGACTTTCCGCAGGCATTTCTAACACATTTTGGAGGATAACTGAAATGGGGATTTTGTTTCAGAATACTCCATAGCTTTATTTTAAATGTGTTTCATGGAGTCACACAATCACTGAGGTTGGAAAAGACATTTAAGATCAGGATATTCTGTGACTTATAATGGAGCAGCTCATAGGATCAGGCTGTGAAGCTGATGCCTTTCTCCTCAGAAGTATCAGAAGTAGTTTTAATTAAAACGTTTGAACTTTGGATCAAAAAATCTATTTGGAAAGCTCAAGAAAATGCAGTTTTGGCTTCCTGAGTTTGGTGAGGGGATGTGTGGGCAGCAGTAGCTCTTGTGTGAGTCAGTGCTCATTTTGTGTGTGAGTCCAGGTGGGTCATAACTCACCTCCTGTGACAGCCGCTTAGAAACCCTCCCCACAGAAAGCTCACAAACCCAGCAGCAAACACCCTTCTCCCCACAACAGCTCACACTTGCTTTGAAGTTGTCAGCTCCCCTCTTTTTAAATTTAATTTTTGAATTTAACTATCTTCAAATAGTGGGCAGTGTAATACAATTCCAGCACTAACCATGCATGAGTGCAAAAAAGGACTCTCAGAAGAACTCAGGAAACTAAAGTTCATGGCAAAACTGAAAAATCAAAATTTCAGGCAGTGTTTTTACTACAAATTCTCTTGTTTTGCTAGTAATAATTGAGGGTGTCATTTGCTGTTTTCTGGAATAGATGACAAATTACACAAGTAAGGGCTTTGCAAAACAAGAGGTTCTGCCAAAGCACGGTTGTGTATTTGTATCCCTGTGAGTATGCAAAACCAGGAAGTCAGGATTATCTTCCTCTTTAAAGGGGGAAATAAAACCCTGAATTCTTAGTGAATATCTGGAGCTCTGTGTGTGTTGAAGGTGGATGCAAGAAGTGCTGATGATCATGGAGAGAAATAAAGATGTTCCAAATTGGGTTAGAAATGACTCCTTCCCACCCCCTTTCAACATTTGATATAAAAAAGAATCTGGTAGAAGATCTCTTCGCTCATTCTGCCCCAGCAAACCACAAGAAGAGAAGCTGATTTTAACTAGATGACATATTTAGTAGTTGTCTTGCCAAAAAAACTTTTCCCTTTCAAACTGAAAATAGTTTTTTGTTCTGAAATAATGATCTTTTTATCTGCATCGCCTTTTTTTTCTCTGAAGCTCGTCCCTTCTTCGTAGAAGTTTATTTTTGTAAGGCTTTTCCAGATTTAGGAACTGCATTTGATGACTCATAGGATTTTTTCCCCTTTGCTTTCTGCCAGGTAGGAGCAGCTGTGTACTTGGTAATTAGCTTACCCTGCCTTTGCTGAACCACTGTGCTCTTCCCGTGTTCTGGCTGAGGGGGGAAAACGCTGCATTTTTCTGCTGTTTGTTTTCTGTGTTCAGTCTACAAAAGCCAGTTTTACCAAGCCCTTGAAACAGCCAGAATATTTAAATAGAGCATCGAAGTAAAAGGAGGGCTGTAGAACTGCTGTAAATAACCCCCTTTTTCCCCCTTCTGTGTTCACTTTCTCTGAACATGGTAATTCTGGACAGTATTGTAACAGCACAGAGGCAACAAAAAGCAGATGGTTACTATAGTTTCAGTGAATGAAGCCAGTTTTACTTGGCTGAAGGTATTTTCTAATTTCTGTCCTCTTGCCTGACATTCATGAAAGGCCTTCCTGAACGCATTGAAGTCCTGACTGTTTCCATATAACATTTGATCTCTTTTACCTATAAAAGCAGAGGGACCATCTCTGATGTTTTTAAGTACATCCTTATGCCCGGGGTTTTATTGCCACTGTGGTTGACTCAGATCTGTGGAGGAGCACAAGCATTTCCCTTATGCTTTGTCCAGAGCAGCTGTGGCTGCCCCTGGATCCCTGTCAGTGTCCAAAGCCAGGCTGGATGGGGCTGGGAGCAGCCTGGGACAGTGGAAGGTGTCTCTGCCCATGGCAGGGGGGGCACTGGATGGGCTTTAAGATCCCCCCAACCCAGTCCATGATTCTGTAATGCAGTGACAACACCTGTAGCTGTGGGCAGAGCTGGATTCTCTTGAACTTCAGAAAACAAAGCAGCAGCCTCAGCTGCCTCGTGCCCAGCTGGGGCTGTGCTATGGGAAATTAACTGGAATTGCAGAGGAAGTGATCAGATGACGTTTCCAGGGAGCTGCAGTATATCTGTGATCACCTAGGGGGATGATGGTGAGGATGAACCTGTGTTATGATCAAAGAGACACTTGAAGATGTGAAAGGGGTTCAGTTTGCTGTTATTTCATTAAATGAGCATCTAAAGCCTTGTGATTCTAAAGCTGATTTTACAGCGCTCAAATCTGAATTTTCTTTGCAAATGGCATAAAGCAAATCTGTCTCCTTGTCCATATGTGGCTTCTTCTCTTGTGAGATCTTAATGCCTTTTGTGTAGAACTTGCTGTGTCCTGCCCTAATACCTTGTCAGGTCTGTGGCAGCTGATTTGGTAGCTGTGAATAGCTGTGATCCTGAATGGAATTCCTGTCACTTGAGGGGTTCAGGAGGAAGATTACTCAGCAACAGCCTCCCCTCCACCAGGATGAAGGACCTGAACAAACTTCTGCAAACAGAAATTGCAAGTATCTGCAGCATTTTCTTTTACTTAGTTTAATACCGAAGCCTGAAAAGGGGAGGAGAGTTTTTGCAGAGTGTTAAGGGCTGACAGCAGAATCCCCAGGTGGGTCTTTGCATTCTGTCATTGCCAGATGCACGTGGACATGCTTTGTTCCCATTCCTGGGGTTGTGGAGCAGAGTTGACAGATACGATCTATTTTAGTGTGTGCACATAAGTGCAGGTACCACTCAGTGTTCAGGGAGTGCACTAAAAATTGCAGCTTAAATCTCTGATTGAAATTCCATGGAAGTTTCATGAAACTTGCATGACTTCCTGAGAGCAAAATTGCAAAACGCTCATAAAATGAAGTTCAAGACAAGTTTTGTGGTTTAGGTTGGTTAAATTCTTCTTTCCATACCCCCGTGCCTTGTTCTGAACCTCCCGTCAGGAGTCTGGCATCAGGGAAGACAAAGGTGACATTTTACAAGATCTCTGACTCTCAGGAGGTGTGGCCAGTGGGACTTCGGGGTTTGCTGTGTTTGTTTTCTTTTTTCTTTTCCCAACCCTTATCTCCCAGCTGCCTGATGGCAGGAATTTACTGCAGAGCTCTGACCCCTGCCCTGCTGACCCAGGCACAACCTGGAGTAACACTTTAAACCCTGAGTAGCTCTGTAGTAGTTGGCAGATTCTCGTGGAAGAGGATTTTTGTGCAGAAGCCTTGCCCAAAAATATTTTTCAACTTTTAAAAAAAGCATTCATTATAAATTCAGGTGTTTTAATCAGAACTGGTGTTATCACTGCAGTGTTTCCTCTCTGGAAGTGCTGATAGTTTTAGCTCATGGCTTGAGTTCTTAAGTTTGGGAAAGCAGAAACCCTTTGGCTGATATTTTGTATTTACTTTGGTAGCTGAGGAGTGTTTGTACGTATCCACACAAATACATATACTTAATGTATATAGGAAAAGCAGCACTTGGTTGGAGTCCTAAGCATCTGTTGTGCTTCAAACTCAATTAGCAACTCAACATCTTCATGAAAATACCCAGGACTGTTCACAGTTAATGACTATTTAATTTTATTAAGGTGCACACTTGGGGTGTGTGTGGGCATGAGAAGCCAGGGCATACCTGGATTCTGCTAATTGTGTGCTCCTCATACTGTATTAAACCCCAGAGATTTTAGTATTACTCTCTACTGTGCATCGTGACTTTGGCATTTCTGAGGTGTTCATTTTGGCAGCAATGCTGTTTTTTGATCATTTTTTCAGTATTTGAATTGGCACTTAGAACCGAGAGGAATAAACAATCCCAACTATTTTAAACTACAGTTACGATTTGTTTTTTAAGATTGGATGAAAATCAGCTTAAACCTTTGTGCCAACATTAGAATAGCAAGTAAGAAAAGAATTACCATTTAAAAAACAGTGACTGTGAAGAATCTGCAAGTGAATTGTTTTGATTAATTGGTACCACCTTGAACTGATGGGACTTTATATTAAAATTTATTCCTTATTTTAGGGAACAGATTTTTCCTTGATAGGTGTTATTGTGACTGTAATAGTGCTTTTGCTTTAGAAAATTGTCAGTTTTGTTGTCTTTCATGCTCTCCGTAAAATGCCAGCAAAATTTGGCGTTAATCCACCTGGATTTTTTCTTATTTTCTTGCTCTGTAGGAAAAGACAGAGCAACTAGAATGGTGATAAACACAGGAGACGTGATGGGAGCTGGGAGCAGGGAGCTGGGGAAGGACAGGCAGAGCCCGTGGGGTTGATGCCTCCTCAGGGAGTTCACTGGTGATAAAAAGTTTGGAGGAATGGCTGATCCCCTGAGGGCTTTGTAACGCCTCCGAGGGACCTGGACAGGTGGGAGAGGTGGCCAGAAAGGAACCTTTGGAAATCCCACAAAGGCAAACACAGGTCCTGCACCTGGGGAGAAACAACCCCAGGCAGCAGCACAGGATGGGGCGACCTGGGGGAATCAGCGCTGTGGAGAAGGGCTGGGGTTCTGGGGGAGGAGTGTAAATGAGTCCATGGGGTGCAATTTCAGAAATCAGGTGTCCTGTCTGAGACTGAAGGCTTTGGAGAGCTTCAAAGACAGCCAGAACAGTTGCAGCTATAAAAGCCAAGAGAGAACAGTTATTTTGGTATAGAGAAGGAGTGTAAAAATCAAACTCAGTATAGGAAATACTGTGAATTAGGGAAAAGAGATGAGCCTGGTGCTTTGTAGGTATAAACCGACACAGAGTTGGGTTGTTGTTCTGAATTTTCCACCCAGATCTTCCCCTATCTCAAAATTTGGCTTTAAGAAGTGCCATTAATACCTCTGCCTAGAAGGCAGGTGGATACATGGGAGAGAAACTGGTGCCAGGACAGGAAAATCCAACCGAGGGTTGCTATTTCCATTTAAAAGGTTGTTTAGAGTGAAACACTGAGGAGAGTTTACGCAGTCTGTGGGGAGGGAAACAAATGATTCAACAGGGTTTGCAGCGAAGAAAGTTAGATCCTGCTCCACTAGGGTTTGAGCTCCTGCAGAGCTTTGCCTTGAAGG
>VXAC01006147.1:456811-536587 GCA_013399225.1 Rhipidura dahli | reverse complement strand
TCTTTCAAACCAAGACAGTAGTTAAAAAAACTGACCTTGATAAGAGGAATTATATTTTTCCAAATGATTAATGTTATTCCAAAAGATCAAGAAATAAAATACTGAATGAAATGCTTTTCTTTATCAGTATAGGACAATAACCATCAAAACCAGCAGCCACCCTGCAGCACAGCTGCAGCAGCAGGCACCAGCCAGGACACATTCCCCAAGGGGCTGGGGACCCACAGGAGGGGATGTTCCAGCAGAGCCCAACATATCTTTGTTCATCAGCTACAGGTGTGACCAGTGGGACCACTTGGTTTTTTTTGGCCCTCTTCCTCAGGCTTCTAAACTTCTTGTGTCTCTTTTTTGGGGCTTTTTTTTTTTTAAATATCACTGCTAATTGACTTCTCTAGGAGATGGGACAGTGGAAGAATTTACATGAATAATGTTCCAGGTATACAGGAGAGAGTAACAGCAGCTTCACTGCTCATGCTGGGGAGCCCAGCTCAGGGGTACAGGCACAGCTCTCACCATGACCTTGAACCAGGCATTTGCTCTGCTCCCGTCAGCTCCTCACCTGCTGAATGCTGAGGACGTGTCTGGGAAGTGCTCAGAAGCTGGGATAATGAACACCACTAATGAATGCAGGTTGAAAAAGGACATCTCACTTCCCAGTTCTGCTCTCAGGGCATTTCCCCAGCCTTTCATCCCTCCAGGGAGCTCTGTGAGCAGTGGGAGGTGATGTCGTGCCTGGATTTAAGCTGCTTGGCCAGGAAGAGGCACAGTGAAGGTGCTGCATCCCAGTGCATGAGAGCAGCTGTCTGCAAACATAGCTCCGAGCACTACCACAGCAACTAATTAGTGTTGTTTATTAGTGCTGCCTTCCCCTAGCTGGGCACGCTGCAGATTGCAGCTGCTGTGGCCCTCCCTACCGCCCCAGGAAAAGCCCTGGAAGCAAATTGCCTTGCAGCGTGCCCCGAGGGTCAGCTAATCCTGCCCCTGCAGGGCCAGGCCAGATGGCTGAGCTTCAGACAAGGAAACTTCATGCAAAAAATCATCTGTTCAAGGGAATGATTAAGGGTTTTCATCTTCTCTGCAGTGAGCTACTTCTTGCTGTCTGATGAGACCAGTCTTGCTGGGGATGCTGAAGCTGTAGAAGCTGCGAGTGATGCAGCGAAGTCCCCTCTCCAGTGCAGCCTGGGTGGGAGCTGATGAACGCTTCATGCACCTTCCTGAGCCCCTCCCTGCCTGCAGCACAGAGGCCCCAGCATAGCCAGCAGCTCGCAGGGTGGCCCTGCCCTCACACCCTGAGGCTGGGAGCCCAGCAGGCACTGCTCAACACAGATACCAGCAGTGAGCCTGATGAGAAGCACCCTGTGCCACCAGTGCACCACGTGCTCCAGAGATGAGCAGCACATTAATGGCAGCACCTTCTTACACCACATGTGCTGCCAGCTCTTCTCTACAGTGACCACCAGCTGAGCATGCAGCAACAAACACTCAGGAGAAATTAAAGAGCACTTTGGTTTTGTCTGGCTGAAATGGGACAAAAGAGAATCCAGCATACATGCTCCTGGTAAGAGGAAGTGTCTTTGGCTTTGTCTAAGGCAGGACTGACTTTCAGGAGACACCTCCACAGGGTACCTGGGTGAGTGCAACCTCGCTGTCCCTCCTGGGTAACTTGTGCTTCCTCACACTCCTGTGCCATGCCCGCTGCCTTCACCCAGTGGGCTCCTGCCAAGCCCAGGCAGGGCTCTCTGCACAGCCTTGCTCCTGCTGCAGCCTCTCCCCCCGGCTCAGCCTGTGCCTGTCCTCCCAGCTCCTGCCACTCCGGCCCGGTGCTGACTCGTGATTGATATGTGGTGTTGATTGTAGTTCACAGAACAAGTGCACATGGCCCGTGGTTTAGAGAGCTCCCTAACAGGCAGGCACAGGTCTCACAAGTGAGAGAGCAGCTCACAAGCAAGGGCAAGCTGAGAGGGCAGCTGAGAGAAATCATCCAACAGCTCTTTAATTTGCCTCCTGGATTTTGATCCCCTTAGTTTCATATGTTCGAGATTTTCTCCTCAAACAAGAGAGCTACTAATATTTTCCTTAAATAAACTTTCACATAAGGCATTTTCACATAATCAGATTATTCCAGGAGCTGGAGTATTAGAGAAAAGCCAGAGCCTGTTACACGAGGTGCAAACACAGAATCCCCCGAGCATCAGGGTGCTGTCACTTGGATAGATGGGAGGCACATTTTTGCAGGGGGAGGATTATCCTTCATTTTTAAGATTCACATTTTGATCCAGTTAGCCTCCTGAACATTTAGCAGCCCCTCCCAAATTTTATCAGAGCCTCAAGGGACTAGCAGTGGGAGAGCAGTGCAGGGGGAGGACAACACACCATGACAGCACAAGACTGCAGCAGACAGAGAAGAGAAGCTGTGAAAAGAGCAGGGTCACTGAAAGGACAGTGCCTCAATCCTGGCTGTGGCAGGGATTCTCTCTAGTTTGATGCTACATTCTGTGAACTTGGATTTGCCAGTGGTTTTGAGCAGGTATTGATAAGAACACCAGCACCAGCCATATTACCCTCATTATTCTGCTGTGAACTTCTGAGGTAGCAGAATCAGATGAATCAGGCACAGGGCAAGAGTTGATCTTCGAGTCATCAATCTGACAATGACCCACAGTGTGTCTTAAAGCCAGCAATTTAAAACCTCCCAGCTTTCTGCTCCTTTAACTGTAAAAGGGAGCAAACAAAGTATTTCAGTTGAAAAGCCTGAAATTCAAGTTTGGGTGACACATTGTAAAGCAATGTTATGATTAATGTCTTTTTGTGGATGCTTAGGAAGTAAAACTAAAAATGAGCTCTGATCTTCATTTTCCTAAGTTCAGAAATTATTTTATCTTCAGACTGATGCAGGCAACACTATGTTTCTTTTCTTTAAGAGGCATGGAGGGGCAGTAAAATGTAAATTGGGACTGTGAGTGTCTAATTCATGCAATTTCTTCTCTGCCATTCTGCTCATCAGTGGAGTCTAAATGGGAGGAGAAGGAGCAGGTTTCCTTTCAGGCAACTTCCATGGGACTTGGAGTTATCAGTGAGTTCACATCATCACCACAGGAGCTGATGTAGGTTGGCTGTGGTCACATTCATGGCACTGCCTGGGTTGGCTAAAAAATGCACAGTTTGGCTGCCTTAATATTCCAAAGCTGGCTCTGGTTCATGGTGGAGGGTCCTCTTGGATTAAATCACCTGTGAAAGCTGTGCCAGCCTGCAGTGCTAAACAGCGTGTCACTGCAGTGCATGGGGGGGACTGGATCCTGCTGGGTGTTTTCCACCTGAATGTTTTCTTCCATTTGAAGATACTCCTTGGCCAGAATGGGAATGTTCTTCAGGAATGTGTCGATTTTGACAGACTGCAGCAGCCAAGGGAGTTAAAACCCTGTCATGGGGGGTCTTGCTGCAAAGCCCCTCGGCAGCAAAGGGCCCTCGAACCCCACAGCAGCTCACAAACCTGCAGGGCTGAAAACAGGAACTGCTTTTGCCTAAGGGTCCCTCTTCCATTTTCCTCCAAGTAGCCTGCCTAGGAAAGCTGGACTTCTGCAGGCAAACCAGGCTTCCTCACAACAGAACTTTCCTAAGCTTTCTCAAATCTTATGACTTTTCCCATAGTGGAAGTTTGTTTTTCTGCTCTGCCTCAAATATGAATCCTTTAAAAAACCCTGTTTATAGGTCATTCTGGAATACCAGCACACACAGATGTATTGGAATAATCAATGGTTAACTGCTTTGCTTCTGAGAATTCGTAACAATGCAACCATATCACCTTCAAAGGAAGACAAACAAAATTGATAAGGAAAATTATAATGAGACCAAGGAGACATCTGAACAAGAATGGAAAATGTTGTATGGGCCTACAATTTTGGCAGCACATTACCTTGCTTTTATCTCCTTGGACATCCTTGGGCTAGGGCTCACTCACATCTGGGCAGGGGAGACACCAAGCAGCAGTGGGGAGCAACAGCCTGGCTTTGTGCCCAGGGAGCCAGTGGTGCTCTGAGGAGAAAGTGCCTGTGATATCTCACTCAGCTCCTCTTGTGGCTGAGGAGAGGCTGTAGTGGCTTTCAACCCCCCCATCTGCAAACAGGGATCAGGATGCTGGCTAGGGCTGCTGCTGACCCTGCTGTGACAACATCACATCTTCTGGATCCTGGCCTAATTCATCTCATTTGAGCTGCCAAGTGGGTCTCAGAGGGTAAGAGCTTCAAACTGCTCCTGTCTTAAATTGATTTGAAGAGATTTGCTAAAAGCGAAAGACTTTGTGTCCAGGCTACTCCCTGTATGGAGCCCAGAACAGCCCCACAGGGCTCTTTGGTAGAGAGCTGAAATGCACTGTGAAGGGGGTGGTGAGGAATGAAACCCACACAGATTGTTACTTACGGTTTAAAAAACCCAGCTTCAAACTCGGGAGCGTCCATAAAAAGGGGTAACACATGAAAATAAGAAATTTACACCTTGGTTTTGCTCAGGTAAATGTTTCCACTTCTGTCTTCATAAACATTTCTGTGTGATGAGAAATTTCACTGCATCACTGCAGGTCCTCCCTGGCTGTAGCTGGAATGGTGATTTGGTACCAAAAACTGGGATTGCAGTGGCAGCAAGGGGACAAGCACAGGAGAGCAGGTCCGTGCAGTGTGAAGACATGGAACATGGATGGAGTTGTTAATCTTTTTGGGATGCTTTCTTCATACTGAACTGACCATGTGTGAATGATGAGTGCCCAGATTAAGATTTATGGCCTTCTGTGAGTTTTCTGGCTTGCTGCAGGCAGGTGAAACCAGAGCAGACCATGACATAGGGCTGACCCTGATTCCATCAGCAGCTCTTCATGGTGAACTCCCTGGCAGGCAGTGCCAGTACTTCCCCAAAACATCCTCAGAGCAGGGTTTGGCACAACAAGTGCCAAATGCCCTGGCTTTAGAAGAACCTACTGGCACTTACAACTTTCTACAATGCATTGAAGATTTCAAAAATACTGCCCTTCTAGGCCTGCAAGTTGTGTCTCTGAAGGATGGAGCTGGGAACTCATCTGCCACCCTCTGCATTATTCTCCTTAATTTTACCTTGCTTTCTTGTAATTTTTGTTGGGAATGGTTACCATGAACCTTTTGGTCTTAGTGTAAATCTGATTGTCAGAACTTTGCCAAAAATACCTTTATTTTTCTCCATCTCCTCTAAACACTTGTGCACTGCCGATCAATGCACATCCACAGTGTGAGGCTTGACTTTCTAGACTGCAAACAGGAAGGAATGACTTTTGCTCTGCTAGGGACAGTGCACAATTTGAGTACAATGACCTTTGCACCTTAGGTTGTGAGTAAGTTTCCACAGCTCAAAGGAGCAGTTCCAGCACCTGAGAAATCCTATGCTAAACACGAGTTTTAGAAAAAAAAATCAAGAATTGCTATGGCTATAAACCAGAGGAAAGTTCTGTTTGCCCTGACCTTAAGTGTAGTTTCTGTCTGCTTCCTGGGAACTCCTGGTGTTTTGCTCCTTCTGACCCTTACCCTAGAGAAAGCATGCTCATCCTTACTCATCTTCATTATTAAAAACCCAAAGAGGATTTACACTGCCTTTTGCAAAAAAAAAGTGCCTTCTAATCCTCCAAGTGCACACAGCAGAAATAGGTCCCAAACACTCAGGATCTTACAAGAGAAAACAGATTAAACTGCATCAAAGAGGAATCTAACATGATGTTTTATTTCCTTTTCCAGTGTCCTCCCTCTGTGCAGTTGACTTTTTTAAGTTCAATTCCTGTTGCCAGTGGTGTGTGGAGCCCAGCTGGGGGCGGGCAGATGTGTGCCAGAGGTTTGTGCTCTGCCATGAGGGACAACCTTACATGAGGGAGATCTTGCCACCTGCCTTCGTGGTCAGAACAAAAAGCCAGACAAAGGGCTCCACAGAAAGATGGTTTATTTCAGTATGCAGATGGGAATGGAGACAGGGAGGTGTGGGGATAAAATTTCCTACAAACTTGGGGCTGCCAAGTGTGGGCCGGTTTTCAGAAGAGCTGAGCTTCCATTAGTAAGTAAAATAATGGGCTAATTTATCCAAAGAACTCTGGACAAGGGGAAATGAGATCTTCTGGGGATCTTGCCTCATATAGTTACTGTAACAACTTGGCCTTAGTGCTGGGTGTATGAAAATCCATCAAAGGTGATTTGCCAAAAGTGGTGTAGGGAGTCTGCAATACATCTGGGGATCAAATTCTCATGTCTGAAACAAAGTATATTATTCAGTACATTACTTGTTTGGAAAGAGCAAGATTTAGCTTTGGCTTAGCTGTCTTGCTTTAGAACGAGAGAAAGAAGGAGCTCAAAGCAGATCTTGCAGATCCTTTGTGGCCTTTTGATGTTTCCTGGGGTGAGCTCTGGGACCAGGTTGGATGGGGCTCTGAGCAACCTGGTCTAGTGATAGGGGTCACTGCCCACAGCAAGGGGTTGGGACTAGATGATTTTTAAGGCCCCTTCCAATCCAAACCAATCCATGGTTCTATGATTCTCTCTAAGAGGAGATGTTGTCAGGGCTGATATGATTGTAATGAGGTAGAGACAGCCCCACATCACCCCACCCACCCTGGACAGTGCAAAGGGCTTCAGGGCTTGGTACAGTTTTAGACCTTCCAAGCACATTTCTTAATTTTTGAGCAAATTCCTTGGGGCTGCTAGGTGAGATGAAGGCTTGGAGAGTGCCTGTGAGCAGGTCAGTGAAGCATGTTACCTCAATTCTTGTAATATCATGCAACTTTTCTTGTGGAAATCAAAGGCAAAGCTTGAGCACTGCTCTGCAAACAGTGCAAGGGGTAAGCACAGGGTGGTGCCAACACATCTCTGGCTCAGCATTTCCTTCAGACAGGCTTTCACACTGCTTCCTGGACAGCCACTTGGCCAGTTGTGACTGAAGTAATTGCTGGTAAGTAGCTGAAGGCAAGGCACACAAACAGAGGATTTCTTCGGGATGCAGGCTGCAGTTCTGGGTACACTAAAAAGATAATTTTTCCCCTCCCTGCCACATGACCACATCTTGCCTTGCTGAAATCATCAGGAGCTGTCACATGAAAATAACCAAGGAGCCACTGAGGCCACGGGACAGGACTCCAATTCCTGTCAGATGTGCCCTTGCTTTCATCAGCAGCAATTACTCCTTCTCCCAGAGGAGCAGCCAGCAGGCCAGACCCCGCTCCCTTCCAGGTGGCTGTTTTGCAATTGGCAGAGTGAAAAACCAAAATGACCACCAGACTTTGGCTGTGTGATGGCACCTTCCACTAGCATGTCTCATTTTGCAGTCAATGGTACTGAGGCCTGCCAGAGGTCCCTGGGCTCCTTCAATCAGGGGTGTGAGAGAAACAAGAAAACCACTGTTACTGCCTAACAAGAACTGTCACACCTTTGTCTGAATACCAGTATTTTCTTAAGTTTAGGAAGGAGCTCTGCTGTTTTCCTCATTAGCCTCTGTCTCCTGGATCTCTGATACAAAACCCTGTGTTCCTTTCCTCTCAGCCTACATTTTCTCCATTTTTCTCCACAGTGTGCCCTGACACCTCCATCTGAGCAAGGACCTCTGTTTATTTCTTCCATCTCATTGAATGCACCAGTTAAACCAGGGACTTCATCCTGACACCTTGCAGCTGGACCCCGGTGTGGGGTTCTCCATGGGCTGTGGGGGCACAGCTGCTTCTCCATGGTCTGCACCATGGGCTGCAGGAGAATCTGCTCCAGTGCCTGCAGCACCTCGTCCCCCTCCTTCTGCACTGCCCCTGGCGGTCTGCAGAGCTGTTCTTCTCACACACTTCTCACTCCTCATTCCTCTGCTGTTACTCCAGGCAGGTTTTCCCCTTCTTATATAACGTTACCCTTGTCCCTGATGGGTTTGTCCATGGCCAGTGGCAGGTCAGTCTTGGAGTCCTTTAATCCTTTGCTCCTCTGCAGAGTCCTGCAGCTCCCTGTGGCCCAGCACCACTCTGCAGGGTGAGCAGAGCCTGCACCATCACAGGTAATTGATTTATGATACACTTCAGGGTTTGTCCAACACTCACATACCTACACTGGGAGATTCCTCTTGGTGGGTTGGGTGCAACTTCCTCACAGTATGGGTAAGACCTGCTGGGTTTGGGAAGGGGAAGCAATACCCACTCAGGGTAAATGGCTGCCAGAGCCCCCCCAGTGCCAGCCAGCAGGGCCTGGGACCCCCAAACTGAGCACCCACCCTTTTTCCCTTGGGTTTGGAACAGAGGTGCACACACTTCATTTAAGAGGAATCTCTTGGGTGGAATTGCCTAGATTAATCTGCAATTAGCTGTAAATTTATTTGATTTTAGCTTGTCATGTCATTTGGTGTTTTATGTTCACTGATGGTCATGGCTGGTGTAATTTTAGAAATAAACAGAACAGAAGTAAGCACTGCAATCTCTAAAGAAAATAGTTCAGATGCATGAATTTAAATTCACTTTTTTCCCTGTTTGTTCTTTTTTTAGTTTTGACAACTGTCAAAGTTTTGTGTCTTATTGTGCTTGATATTGTGAGGGCCTGGTTCAGGGCATCATCATTTTAGTACTTTGACTAAAGAAAACATTTGCTTTCTTTTACAACAGAAGTAAGCAGAGATGTCAAAACTGTAGAGCAGAAGTGTGAAAATGTAGTCTGTTACGATTCCCAATGGACTCCTTTTCCCAAAAGCTTATGTTGTCTAGATCAAATATGAAGTTTTGTGTGAATCCCGATGGAAGATCTTTTAACGGTGTGGATTGGCAGTATCGCTTCCAGAAGCAGTTCCCCAATTGAAAAGAAATAGAAACTTTTTGAAAACATGCAGAATAGATGAGCAGCTATTCAAGTTCCTTTAACATGTAATTTCCCACAGACAATGTCTGATATGAATTCTTCATCCCATTGTCTCAGAAGGAGTGGCCAGTGTAGGAGTTCTTGATGCTGCAAAATTGTATTTCATTGTACAGTTCATTGCGCTTCACATTTCCTTTCATTTGTTGCTCAGTTCATGGAGAGGCTGACTGAAATGCCAAATGGAATCCCTCAGTAGCTCTAGCATGGGCTGTGTTTTGTTCTGCAGGCTTTCATGTGAGGCAGGTGAGCACTGCAGCTTCCAGACCTCAGCCAGTGTAATTACAGTGCAGAAACATACAGCACTGCACGAGGCTGCTGGAAGGAAATGCTCCTCTCACAGGCCAGGAATGATTTGTTGCTGTTTACACTTGGGAAAGAGCCATTCCAGCTCAGAACCATAATGAAGAGAGAAAGGCACCTGCGGAGTGCCTTTGTTTTGGAGGCAGCATGTTCGTGGTCTGTACTGCAGCAGGATACATCAGGCAGGGAGCAGGTCTGAGCTGCCTCAAGGCACAGGAGAAAAATAAAAACTTCATCATCAGGCAGGTGTTTGCCTTCCAAATGGTGGATGCTGTGCTGGAGCTTAACTGTGGCAAAGGTTTCAGAATGAATCTCTTTTTTTTTGCAAAATAACCCGAACCTGAAGGAACTGGTGGTGAATTTATGTTTAACTTGTTGACTTGTCCAGGACAACAAAGGAAACCCATCCCTCTGTTAGTACTTTCATCCACATCCCAAAGTAACATGAATTATGTGGAATGCTGAAATGTCTTGCCTTGACATTTCAGAAATGAAACTCTAAATTTCCTCTATGGTTGTTTTTAAAGTGCTGGTTTTTTGTAAATTGAGTACAGGCTGACCTAAGAGATAAGCTAGAAAAACCAAATCATGCAGTAGGATCAAAAGCTTTCACTTAATTCAAAATTATTTTTGCTCTCCCTCCTCCTACTTTTTTGTTTTTAGTTTCTCTGGAAAAATGGACTCTTTTCAGGTCAACCCACAGAGCAAAGTCTGCTAGCCTCTCTTCCTCCTGCTGTTTCCTATTGAACCAGCTAAGTAAAAATGAAAAATATACCCTGCAGCACAGAAACCTCCTTTGTACACACAAAATCCCCCATCCAGGTGCAGCAGAGACCACAAGAGAAGTCCTCTCTGGCAGATTGCCACGTTGGTGCAGTGGTCTGGTCCCTGACATACCAGTATCTGCAAACTGAGAGACCTGGGCTCTTCCAGCTGGACCTTCCTCCCTGTCCCTGCCCTGTGAGCATTCCTCATGCCTGCTTTGCTTGTGGGGTCTCATGCAAGGGTGAGGTAGAGCCTGTAGCTGGAAAATATCAGTGGAATTGATGTTATGACAAGTACAGCCAAGGAAAGCCCGCTTGGGTGGAGGGAGCTGCTCCAGTGGTGAAAGGAGAAGTTGGTTCATGATCCAGAGGCAAGCTGATGGGAGGTCTGGGGACATTTTGTGTCTAGCTCAGGTGCACATCTCTGCCTGTGGCACAGATGCTTGGGATCTGTCCTGGTTTCAGCTAGATAGAATTAATTTTCTTCCTAATTGAGGATAAAGTGCCAAGTTTTGGATTTAGTATGAGAATAATGGTGATAACACACTGATGTTAGAGTAGCTGCTGAGCAGTGCTTGCACCAAGTCAAGAGCTTTTCAGTTTCTCATGCATGAGAAGCTGGGAGGAACCATAGCAGGGACAGCTGACCCAAACTAGCCAAGGGGATGTTCCATATCATAGGATGTCATGCTCAGTATATAAACTGCAGAGAGTTGGCTGGCAGGGGTCAATCACCAGCAGGTGGTGAGCAATTGTATCATGAATTTTTCCTATTATTACTTTTTTTTGAAAGAAAAATGTATTTCAGTTACTAGACTGGCCTTACCCCAACCCACAGATTTTTCTCTTTTCTGATTCTTCTCCCCATCCCACTGGGGAGGCTGGGGGGAGGGAGTGAGCAGCTGCTTAGTACTTAATTGTTGGTTGAGGCTAAACCACAACAGGTTACCAATTTTCCCCACAAAACCCCAAGCTCAGGGGAGGCAGGGTGAGCCATGCCTCAGGGGAAGCTCAGAGAGCTCAGTCTAAGCTCTGGGAAGCAGGCTGGCATCTCTGGAGATGCCTCAGTGCCCCTGGGGATCCTGCAGGCTGGAGTGGGTGACTGAAGGCTCTGTAGAGAGCCCAGAGCTGTACATCGGTGTGAGCTCTCTCAGCCATGCCTGGGTGACCCACGGGCTGAGTCCCTGTGCTCCCGGCCAGCACCCCACGAGCCAGGCACTGCCTGGGATGCCCCTGCTCCTGCTGAGGGACAGGAGCAGCCAGGCTGCTGCTGGGTGCTCTGCTGCCTTCCTCCTGCCCAGCACGGACCCCGACCCTCCCCGTGCTGCAGGCCAGGCCAGGAGGGCTGCCCGCGTTTTTCAGGAAGGATGATTACATCTGCAAAGCACCCGGCAGCGCTTTGGGATGAAGAGCGTTATGTAAGTGTAAGATAATGTTATTTATAGAGCCAGGTTTTATCCAAAATGGAATTAAACTTGTGTTCCTGAAGCCTCTGCTGTCAAAGACAAATTGCAATTTGTCCACTAGCCTCCAGTGCCCTGCATTCAAATTCTTTTTCTCAGTTCATCCCAAAGTTAAAGAATGTGTTTTATTTACAAATCATACATATCAGAAAATGAGGAAATCTCTTTTTCATCAGCTGTGAGGTGGCCATGGAAGTCTGGGCAGTAGCCATAGAAGCCTAGACCATAGTTGTGTTTTGCATCTGATGTGACACCAAACTACAATAAGCCAGGAAGGGAAGGCAGAGTTTGAGCTGGGTTAAACAACAAAACCACAAGCAATTGTCCTAGGCACTATATTTTGCCTGCATTTAACACTCTCTGTAGCAATCCATGAGCTGCAGGAGGATATCCAGCTTACATCCCTGTTGGAGGTGGCACTAGTTCAGTGGGTTAATGTCTGTGCTCCTGCAGAACTACAGACCCCATGACCTTTTAAAATCATGCATTATTAACTTAGAGAGCTTTACTTGCTCTTTTGAAATATTAGATTCAAATCCCTCATATCTGTACTTTTTACAAGCCATGAAAATGCAAGTTTCTGGGCTGGCTGCTGAAATCCATGCTAACAGGTGTTAGGAATACTGTTTTATGAGGTAGAGCACCTTGCATAGGTTAGCTTGTAGAGTTCATCTGCTGCCCCTCACTTGTCATAGTATCTAGCATGAAATTCCACACATGCCTTTTATTTAGGAAAGAACACAAAAGTATGTTATCTTATTCCTCTGGAATTTTCCACAGTTATTTAGCGTGTTAGTTTAAGCATAATTGGTTAGTGGGCTCTTGAAATCTATATCTTAGCTGTACTTATTTACATCAGGCTAAAAGTAGTTCATTTCAGTGGAGGTAAATGTGAAGCATTAGACTGCAAACGTACCTAATCCATCTCTCCTCCCCCCATGACTAGAAATCCTGTGGTTTAAATAACACAGCCTCTATTCAGAGCACAAACTTAGAGCTGCGAGCAGGAGCAGGCTTGGGATTTAAACAAC
The DNA here is from genome assembly GCA_013399225.1 of Rhipidura dahli. Taxonomy (NCBI): domain Eukaryota; kingdom Metazoa; phylum Chordata; class Aves; order Passeriformes; family Rhipiduridae; genus Rhipidura; species Rhipidura dahli. The sequence goes on along the minus strand of VXAC01006147.1, from coordinate 524,153 downwards.
TCTCAGCAGATGAGTCTGTTCAAGGGTCTTTCTCTGGTTTGTTTTTCATCCCACTTTTGATCCATGAGAGGAAGCCAGACTCTCTCCTCTGGGCAAGCAAGGTAAAGATTTTCTGCATTCTGTGTACGGTTGCATGTGCTTGTAAAGGAGCTTATAAACATGATTGCAAAAAGGCTGTTGCAAATGCAATTGTAAAAATGTCACTGTTATAGAGCAAGAAGGGTTTGGCAAATGGCTTCACAATCTTTAAATGTTAGTCTGGTCTTCTAGCTATTGCCACACGACAGTAAAATGATGAAATGATAAATCTTGCACAGAGAAGCAAGGAGCAGGGATTCTCCATCACACATTAGAGAAGCTAAGCATGTAGGAAATAGCAAACCCAGGTACTGCTGTGAGCCAGCCAGACTAAAGCAAAATTGGCATTTTGTTCACTGTCAGGTATAGCCCCTGCTGGGTTTGTCCAGCTGCTCTAATCCCATTTGGGAGGCTGAGACTGTGCTGGAGGATGGCACTGACTCTGTTTACAGAGTGGATGCTGCTGCTGCTGCTCCAGTGTGACTCTCGCAGAAACGGCGGAACGGTGCTTTCAGGAATGTTTGGATGCGGCGTGCCAGATAATTAACTGCCTTTATTTGCTCTTACTGCTTTCCAAGTCACAGAGCGTGTAGAAAAGCATCAACTTTCCCTGAATCCCTATTTTATTTGAAATCCAGGAAACGAGCGTGATGTCTGTGCTAATGCCCGTGGAACTGCACTCCCAGTGCCAGAGTCTGTTAACTCTCCCAGCCCCGTGCTGGTTTGCACAGGGGATCCCGAGCACCGCGCCAGCCCTCCCGCTCCACGGGGTTCAAACACAGAGGGTGGCACTGCTGGGGAGATGGAAACACCGTTACTCACATTTTTGCCTGATTTTAAAAAATGCTGCCCGTGCCTGCCCTGAGGTACGGGACAGCATGGTTGCGTTGTGGGGGCACTGCCCCTCCATCGGGATAGCGCGAACAAATGCCGCTCCAGGTGCTACCTTTCCAGTGCTGGAGAAAGCCTTGTTTCCCACACAGAGATGCTCACTTGACCCTTCCTCTGCTTTCCACTTTCCCTTCCCTGAGCGAGACAGGACGGTTTCACACTGTCCTGTGTGCAGTCACTGGCCTCCCCTGGTCCCCGCTGTCCCACAGCCGCGTCGCTCCCACGGCAACGTGCACCCCACTCCTGCTCGGCCAGAGGAAAGAGGAGGATCCTGCTTGGCACGCCGGGTCCTCTCAGCCCAGAGCTGCCACTCTGTGGGGATGCTTTTCCACTGGAAAAGGTGCCCTCGTCCTTTGAGCCAACAGTGCTGCTTTATCCTGGGGGAGAAATGCAGCTTTATCACTTGGGTGCCCGGCCCACGGAGGGACAAGCAGGGCTGTAAGGAATACAAACATACGGCTCTTCCCGATTCTTCGAGCACACCGCGGCACAGAGGCAGCTCGGAGGAGACAGAATATGTGCAAAATAAAAAAAATGCGGTCAGGCAGGAACTATAAAATTCCAATATAGAAAGCGGAGCTGATGTCATTTTAACGTCCTAAGCAGTGCCAAGAATTCTAAGCTCCGTATCAAGATTCAGTGCAAAACCCCCACAAACTCATAACTTGTTCTTGTGGAAAAATTAAGTTCCATGGAAAATATGCATGGGAACATGCCAGAGGAGTGTGTTGCTTTATTTCTTTTATTAATTTCGAATACATTAGTTCAGAGAGCAATCCTATTTTAGCATCAGCTGCCTCTACCCAAGAAGCCGAAGCTCGCACACAGAGCTTGCAAATATTGGAGGCGAGGGAGCTGTGTTTTTCCGTGTGATCAGTTGTTAGATGGAAAGAGCTGTTCGAGTAGGAAGGGGTGTGGGAAGGCTCAGTGGGATGACCGAGTTGAAGCTTTTTTTCCTGGTGACATATCTGAATCGTGATCAGATGCACCTGAATGGAGCAGCATCATCAGCTATTATAGCTCGGAGTGCGTCAGAGGTGGGATCGCGTGCAGCTCCTGTGATAAAGGTTACTCATCCCTGTCCTGCTACAGGACCGCCTTCGCTGCTGCTTATAACTTTGTCAGACTTGAATAGTTTAGACTGAGTCCTTCCAACTTGATTGTCTGCCTTGGGCTAAGTTCTTTTCTGGAAAATTTCAGCCAAAACTGTCCAGCCAGTTTTGTCCATTCCAAGAATGAGCATAGGGAAAAAGGAATTGTTGTCCAACTGGAAAAAAAAAAAAAAAAGAAAAAAAAAAAAAGGGAAGAAACAGGAGGGGGGAACCTGGTGATCCTTTCTTTGGGTTGTTCTTATCCCTTTGTACTTTGGAGTTGAGATCTGAAATTTGGCAGCTTTCTGTTAGGAATGTGATTTTTTTTTTTTTTTTTTAACTTTGTAAATCTCCTCCAGTTTGGCTTAGTGATAGCCTTTGAAGGGAGAAAATAGCAACTTCTTAGGGACGTGCTAAGTCTGAGCAGTCAAAATCTCCTGAGATTCCTTCCCACATGAGCGAGCTCAGCCCAGCATCCCAGCAGCTCCCAGTGCTGACCCCGATGCTCCTGTGCGAACAGTCAGTGCTACCAAGTTCCTGCAGATCCTTGTTCTTCCCCACAGCATGGCAGGGACCCCGTCCTCTCCCTGCAGTCCAAGAGTCATCCCAGCTCAAGGAGCAGAATGAAGATGGGCTCTTCACATAATGCTGCTCAGGGCAGAGTTGATGGTCAAAGGAAAGGCAGGCAGGGAACAACACTTTGATTCTTTCCTGTCACAGCCTGGTGGCAGACAGGGACCTGGAGGATGCTGGGCTGAGCAACGGTACTCAGATGCCTGGGGCTTGCATGGATTGGGATGGGGAGTACATGGCACAGGTGAGGAGCCAGGGGGCTTGGGAGAAGGTCAGGAAGGTGTGGCTCAAGGTGTGAGCCATGGGGACAGTCTGGGCATGCCAGAGCCTGACATGAAACCTCAGCTGCCCCGTCCTTGGTTCCTTTTTGAGAATGTGAGTGCTGCCTCTCAGGACTGAATGGGTTTCAGTCCTACTCTCCCTGCAGGGTCTTCTGTGCCAGGTCTTGCTGAGGATCTCTCCAATCTGCAGCCAGTGGCTGTGGGGTGCCCCACTGTCTGCATGTGCAATAAGACCCTGCTCCTGCTGTCTGCTGCTGAGATGGGAGCTGGTGGGAGCTCTGCCTCGAGCACATCCAGTGTGCTGATGCTGAGCACTCCTGCACAGCCCCATGTCTGTTGGTCACTTCCTGGGGACAGCTGGGATGAGTGACCAAGGCCCTGATAAACTGGTGCCTGATGCAGTCAAGCTCTTGCTTACATGCCTGTCTCTGTTTCCATTTTATTCAAATGGCTGAAGAACCACCACCCTTGACAGAGGTACAAGAGCACAGGGACACTTGTGAAGAACCCAGGTGCATTAGGGAGGTGTGTCATTGTATTCCAAGTTTTGGGGAAACCAGTAATTTTTCTTGAGGAGAACTCAGGAAGAAGATAAAGCCTAGAACTGCGCTGAACTCTAAGGGAAAAAACAAATTTCTATATAACATCTCCAGTGAAAAAAGTCCACCCAGTACGATGGGATAAAGCTGAGACCTCTGGAAAAATCCTGTGTTCATCTAATTAACAGTTGTACCATAATGCATAGCACAAAGGAGGCCCAGTTCTGGCATCTCTTGCCTCATGGATTTTTCAGTCATAACAGTATTCTTATAGCCTATTTTTGTATGCAATGCACATGCAACATTGGAGACAGATGGTGAAATCTCAGTGTTCATTGTGCCACTTGATGTGATTTCCACATCAAAAGGTAGGGAGATGCAGTCTGCTTGTTCCCACTCCTGCTGGAGTGGTAAGGAAAGGTGGTTTACTTCACTTCTCTTATGACTATAGACTATGGAGCAACCTGGACAGCTCCTCCTTCCAGAGAGACAGGCAGTGAAGATTCACCAGCTCCTGGGAGCCCCATGCACATACCAGGATTCAGCTCTGTGAGACTGGACAAAGACCAGAAGTGAGAAGAGTGTGAGAAGATCAGAGCTGCCTACAGACAGCTACTGAGAGAGGCAGGAGTGCTCAGAAGCTGTGAGACACTGCTGGCCAGTGCTGCAGGCAGTGCTTGAAGCTCACTAAGAGCCTCACCTTAGTCAAGGATGTCACAGTGAGGAGCTTTAAGCAGGGATTTGCAGGAGAACTGAAACAGAAAAGGAGAAGTAGTGGTGGATACTTACGGCTTTCTGCTCCTATGGACATCACTAAAGTTTGATGCTGAATGAGTATGGATGAGTGGAGTAGAGACTGATAGTTCAAGGACCAGAGATACTTATTGGGGATGTCTTTGTGGAAGCTGTCACAAAATAAATAAATCCAGGAGGACGTTGCTGTTTCAGCTTTGATGAGATGATTACAAGTAGGGAGCAACATCTTGAATGAAGCAGTCAGGTCTGTGCATAAGGTTTCTTGCACAGATCTAAAAGAGCTGCTGCCTTCTCACCTGCCACCCCAGCTGGTCCAGCCAGCTCCTTGCACTGCACACAGCCCAGGGAAAGAGTCAGGTTACCTCATGGGTGCTAACCCAAAACCTTCACTGCTTGATGAATTGTTTGACCTACTTGAGGCTCAGACCTACTTCACTCAGAGAATTCCATGCTCTTCCTACAGTGTTGGTCTGAATTAAACCAGTATGTACAACATGACTGGATCAACAATCACAACACTGTGCCTTGGGACTTTGCCTCTGCTGGAAACCAAAGTACATGCAATTAATTCTGTGGTTCCTAAATGAACAAAATGGGGCTTTTGTGTAACACTATTACTCATTTGTTTCCAATTAGTCATGAATCATGAATTGTTTTGTCTCAGAAATTAATGCTATTTTTTTTCCAAATTATCAGTTTTTACCTACTTTGCAGACTCCCATGTTTCCATGGACAGTGTGGGCCAGGTCTTCTGTCCTGATCCAGGTCGGAACCTTGGGTTTCTGAACGTAATTGTACAGTAAGACTGAGGTCTCCAGATCCCATGGATTGAGAGAATCAAATTGATCCCAGACCTGAGAGAAGGTTGCTACTTTCCTACAACTGCACTTCAAATATAAATATGTCTTCATGTTATTCTGCTGCCCAGTGATGTGGATTAGGGTGAAACATCAAAAAATTTGCTTATGAATTGGTGTACATATTTTGTCTCCTATCAAGGCATAGGCCTGTCCAAATACTCTTGTAGTGACCATCTTGGTAATCCAAACAGTGTTCTCCTACATAAATCAGATCCTGCTTAATACAGGGGATCTGCCACATCTCCAGATGCCTCCATGAAACACGTGTCACTTGGGCTGCGTGACCTTTACAGAATCCTCCAGGTCCAGGGACACTTTGGAAAAGTGACTTATTTTGTGCTCTATTGTCTAGAGACTCAGATGCAGAAGGGGAGTGAATACACAGTCATATCAGGAAAGAAGTACTCATTTCTGATAAGGCAAAATGGCCTTACCTTTTCCAAAAGAAGGAGGCCAGCACAGGGTGAGGAAGATGAGCATTTCAGCGTTTTGCACCGGTGTATTTGGGAAACTCCTACCCAGACATAAACTCAGGTTTCCCACAGTGAGACAAGTGTTGTATTCCCCAAGTCCTTTTTGTATCAATTAGTTTATAACACCCTTGTGAATCCCATAATCCAAGTCTGTGTATGAGACTTACGATACACAAAGGTTCCTACCAACCTCAAACTCACTGAGCACTTATAACTGCTTACGGCCTTTTAGTATGTTTTCAATTTTATTTAGATGTCTTGCCCCTCAGCAGCAAACTTCTCTTGTTTACTCTTCTTTTCTGCTACTACCAGGTGGATGTTCATGCTCTTGGCATTGTCTTCCTGGAGGGCAGACAGCAGCTCCTTGTGTCCCCCCACAGAAGGTGACTCCAGCTCTGTAGCCACCATGCACAATAAACTCTCACCCAAGTCACCATCCCTCACCCTCAACAAAACAAGAAGCTTTGTAAAGCAAACCCACATTGCCACGGGCAGCCTTCTGCCATCAGCTGTGTGTCCATCAGAGACTGGCCAACACAGGGGATGGGTTGTGCAGCACCAGCCATACCCACCTTTTCCCCTTCTCCTCCAGCACACGGTCCTGCTGCTGCGTGTTGGGCAGCAGTGACTGGGGGGTTGAACCCCACACTCCCATGCCCGACCACCTCAGCAGGCAAAATGTCCATGGTGCTTGCAGAGTGGCTTTCTTGCACTGTGCATCCCTGGCTGGGACTGCCAGGGTTTGCACCCCTGCTGCGTGCTTGCATGAGGCAGGAATTGCCTTGTCAGTAACTTACCTTGGGAAAACAGAATCAAATAAAATTATGTCATCCCCCTCCGATGCCTTTGCTCATAATGGATTGTTTTGGCCTCTTGCAAATGTGTAATCAAATGCTGCTGCTTTTCACATGCTACACTTCACTGTGTTTAAATTGAGAGGGATCTCCCTTAAATATTTATTTAAACCATGACATCCCTTGAGCTCTTTATAAATTGCTTTACAAAATTGACCCCAAACACTACTTTAAAAATTTAATTAAACTGTGCTGCCTGAGCACAGTGCTGTGGGCCAGCACCTCCTTCTGCCAGGGCTGAAGATCCTGCAGCTCTGAAAGCCGGTTCCTGTTCCACAAGACTTATAGACCCAGCCCTCAAACTGTTCCAGAGTTGCAGGGCAGAGTTTCAGAAGTCATATTGTTTTTGCCCCAGGAACTCAAAATCCTGTAGCTTCCAGGAATAGGCTCCTTCCCTGGATGCAGGAAAACTTCTCTTAGAGCTGTCTCTTCCTACTGGTACCCACACACCACAGCAGAGGCTGGAAATACAGTAATGCCAATCCTCTGCAGCTCACAACTGCTGGGGAGCAGGAGGAAGCTAAGGCTGCTGATGTTTTTAAATATTATTTAAATTATAACTTCATAACCTGTAGTTCTGGGAATTTTCTGAGAAAAACCCCCTAAAAGTACATAAAATATACAATATACTCTGTGCTGTTTGGCTGGAGTCTGCAAATCTAAGAAGGATTCACCACCCCAAATAAAAATATTTTTATATTGTATATAAAAGAGAGGATTTAAACTCTTCATTTAGCAGGCCTTTTTTTTGCATTTAATTTTAGTTAAAGGTGGACTTACACAGAAGTGTTGGTAGTATTAATGTTATCTGTTAATAAGTTTGCACTAGATTAGCAGTATATGAGTGGAGGAGAGCTACAGCCCTTCTTCTGCATTTCTAATTCCACATTCTTCCAGCATCGTGATGAATCAGTTATTGGCTAAATCTTCATAGTCAACATGGATTTGGGTGGAAACTGAATTACTCACCAGCTAAAGTAAGTGAAAAGAAGATAATTCATTATGCTGCTCCTTAGCTATAATTGAGGCTCACATCCTAATTCAAGGCTCTGTGTGGGTTTAATCATAGAGCTGAATTGGGGAGAAATACCAAAGCTTCTCTGAATCATTTTTATTCTTGCCCCAGTTCTTTATCATTAAATACATCAAGACTTATCTCCAAGGAGACCAAGAGTGGTGCCATCAGCCTGCTGTCCCTCAGGTCCCCCTGAAACCTCCACTTGTTTTGCTAAGTGCAGTGTGTCTTCAGATGGTCCCTTGGGAGGAAGAGGCAGGCTGCATTTTGCTTGAGATCCTTCTTGGTCTGAGTGCAGATTTCAACAGAGCAAATGAAAAGGTACAGCCTCTTTAGAGCAGACACTAGTGGTGAAGCTGGGAGATCAGTCAGCCTTTTCTCAGCTGAAGATGATTGCAGAAACATTTTTGAACATCAGGAGGGCACTGAGCATTACTTTCCTCCCGTGGTGAATGCAACATGAGGAACATGTGCCTCAGACGTCCTTTTCCTTTTCCCAGGCTGAATGGGAAAGACCTCCTTGTACTTTTCTCTCCATTAGACAAGGCCATGGTCAGCAACATGGATGAAGTATCACAGGTCAATAATTTCAAATCAATACCTCATTACTTTTCTCTGTTCAGAGGAAGCACATTTTTCTCAGCATGGGTACATAGAGCCTTTATCTAGCTCTCATGCACCCAGACACCTTGTGTCAGTTTTAGGGTTAATTCCCTCCTTTTAATTTCCTGCCATTATTTACTCACAGCACCTGGAGTCAACCTTTGATAGTGAATGTGTCTGAAATAGGATTTCCAGAATAAAGGGGTTTTTAAATCTTTTGCCTGTACCAGTCAATCTGAACATCTGCTTGGTAGCTAGAAAGGGGTTTTTCTTCCTTTCCTTCCAAACTTTTGCCTTTCAGTGGTAGCTCTTGCATAGCCACCGGGTCTGGCAGTTCCACTTCAGGGGATCTTCTGAGAGTCATAACTTTATCCACTATCAGGCCAGAAAGTCAAATTACAGAAAACTGTAGGGAACTGCATGGTCCTGAAACTGTTGTTTCAGACATGTCCAGGTTACTTAATTCCAGAAATAAAATATTTCAGTGGTTCAGAATGGAAACAGCTTGTTTCCAGTTTGAACTGAATGAAAGCTTTGACTTCCTCTCAGTTTGGCATTAGCCCATGCCCTCTCTCTTCTGCTTTGGTGTCTCAGGAGGGCTTGTGCTCACCGGTAGCCACAGCTCACCAGCTGGGCTGCACACAGCCCTAACTCACAGCAATCACACTCCTGTGTTGCTCCACTTTCACCAGTGTTCTCATGATCATGCACACCTGTAATTAAGGGTATTCACCCAGAAAAGGGACTTTGGCAGTGTGACCCAAAGCACTGCAGCAGGAAGGTGGAACCCCCCTGGGAACCTGATGTAAGGCCCTGAAAAATGCAAGACGGAGGAAACCAGCCATGTAACATGACCTGAAGCTGTGCCAAAAGAAGCAAGCCCACTTAATTCACTGAACTCTTGCAAGGACTGGAGCTGCCTCCTGAACATGGTGATACTCACTTCCCAACTTGCACCCTCCTAGATTTGGAGAAGCAGCTTGAAGTGTGATGCTCTGCATCTGTTCTGGCTCCCCTACCTACAAAACCAGCTCTTTCCTTCAGCCCAGAGTGTGCTGGAGGGATGTGGACAACCTAGGCATGGGGCAAAAGTAGAACTAGGCACTGTGACCACTGTACCAGGCACTGCTGCAAAGGTCTCAGAAGTTTGCAAGGCCAAGGTCTGGTCAAAGCAGCATTGGTTTAATTCAGCCCTGTTTTTGTGGCTTTGTGAGCACTGAAGCAGTGTGAGCCCAGTGTTTAACTATTGTTATTTATTAGGTAGAATACTGCCCAGTCCTGGGCCTGAACTTTCAAAACTGAAGCCCAGTGTATACAATCCGTCTTGTCTCTCTCCAAACAGCATCCAGCATCAATCACGGCACTGTAAATTGTTTACACAAAACTGCAGACATCATAACTTATTTAATAACTCTCTTGTCAGTCAGATAAGTAAATATTTCGAAAGATTGTGAACATCGTGGCAAGCTGGAACTGCCCAGACCAGCTCCAAGTGGATCCACATTAACAGGGATATTTGCCTTGCCTTTGATGTCCCTGCTGCAAATGGGGCTGAGAAGGGATCTGAAAACAAGTCTCCCCAAGGGAAACTTATGCAGTTTTAAAGATGCTCAACCTTCTGGAGAGATAACAGGAAGAAGTAAACTGTGGAAAGAGTTTGCAAAGGAACTATCTTCCTGGAGTTGTAAATTTGAACTTGTGGGAGTCAGACCCTCCCCCTCCTTCTCCATGTCCTCCTCTTTAAACCCAAACAAATGAAGTGGATGCCAGAAAGTCTCTGCTGCAGGAGGGGTTGAGGGTTCATTCCTTGGGCCATAACTAGAGACTGTAGGGGTGGGTTTCTTTCACTGTTGGTGCAAGGGATGGTGGCAGCACCTTCTCACAACCACCTCTTCTTGTAGGCAGCCATCCCAGGAGCTTTGGCCATGAGGAGGGGAGTGGTGCTGGCATTGACTCCCACACTTCCACTGCCTGCCTGTGGTAAGTCTCCATGCTTGTGCAAACAGACCCCGGCTATCTCTTTCAGAAACACGTTGTATTATGAGCTATTTGTTTCCAATAATTTCCAACAATTATTTGGGATCTTTTTCCTTTCGAGTTCACTGAGTTGGACCAGTTCACCTCCTTTTCAAAGGGGTTGTGTTACATGCAGGAATGTGGACTTGAAAGGACCCGAGTTTTTGCAACAGGAATTTGTTTTAGAAGCAAGCGAGTCAGAAGGGGAGGAAATGGGCAGCCCACCAAGGGCTTCGGCAGGATTATCCCACCCTTTCAGCAAGCTACAGCCAGGGCAACTCATGAGCTGGGGCTGAGCCTGCTTCCAGTGGGGGTGGGGACATACACACTGCTCTCACCAGCAGTTTAATACAGCATAGGATCTAGTCACATTGCTTGAAACCTCCTCTGAAAAATCCCCTCAGGCACAGACCTCGCTAATGTGAATTATAATCACAGAATATCCTGAGATGGAAGGGACCCCCAAACACCATCAAGCCAAACTGTGGCAGCCACTACGATGCTGGAAACCTTCACCTGGCTTTCACCTACGGAAGGCTGCTGGTGTTGGGTCACTGAGGTGCTGAGGAAGGCACTCCTCCACACAACCCCCTGCCAAAGGCCAGGCACAAAGTCCATTGTCAGATGAAAACGTGGATTTGAGGCTAACCTGGTGCTGAATCAGTGGCTCAACTGCATGTTTGGCATTTATTTGTTTGGTACCTGACTGGCACCTCCTGGCCTGCATTTTCTTTTGTAAGATTTTAATTCTTAGTCTTTTGAGATACTTCAATGCCTCCCATTGCTGGTGCATCTAGGCGGTTTTCTTAAAATATATGTTTCCCTATACTGTGTGTACCACTTATTTAATGTCAGAGGCATGTGTGAGGCTGTCCATGCTTGTAAAAAGGCAGGGATTTCATCCCAGGACTAAATCAAATGCTGCCAAGACAGGACAGTGCAGACATAAGTAAAACATAGGTTGTAGAGACCATCAGTTGTTCTCAACTCCTAATATCCATTCCTGTTGGTGCACAGCCATACTTACTGGCCCTCCTGCCTCAATAGATGCAGTGTAAACTGATGATTGATAGAGAAAATGAGTTAAAAAAAAAAAAAGACTAATTTCTTACACAAGTGGGTGCATGTGGAGGGGAGATGGGAAAGAGGTACAGAAGTAACACTGACCTGGTGGCAAACGGGGCAGTGTGAAATGCTGTCAATCCAGTCAACATGTTCATGTCCCACAGGTGCAGAGAGGTTCCACACAGTGCAGTAAATGTTTCCTAATTCCTAGACACACATGATAGAAAAGAACAGCACGCAGAAGGAAACACATTCTGGTAACCTGCCAGAAAGAAAGGTGTTGTTTTTCAAAAGAGAGCTGGAGACACTCCAGCTCTAGATCCACATCCAGCTCTAGCCTCCAGCCATGAATACTAACCTGCACCTGAGAGCAGCACCCTTGTGGGCTGTATGCCATACGTACCTGTGTGGCACTGCTTACGTGGCTGTCACTGACAGGGTGTCCCAGCCTGCTGCATGAACCTGTGGACATTACAGGAGGAACACTGTCCCACCACCTGGAGCCCCAAAGCCCTGAGACTCCCACTGTGCAGGGCCCCACAGCTCCCATAGCCCATCACAGCTGTGTCCCTTCCCCTGTACTGGGTGATCCATCTTTTCCATCACACCCTGCCAGCCTCTGCTGCCTCTGAGTAGGTGATGTCAGTACACATCCTGCTGCTCAAGACTTTGTTGTGAGATGAAGGTGCTGTGCAGCTGTCTCTGTGCCAGTGTTCCTACTGACCAGCACCTACAACAGGAAGTTTGCAGTGGGGGTGGATTTGCCCTTAACTAAGTGCATTTCTTTCCCTATCTTCATTGCAACATGTCACTGTTTTTTCAACCATTAGTGATTTTTCCCCCCCTCCCTTAACATTGTCTGTGATTTCTGTGTCATGAGGGGGAGTATTGTCAGATTGCATTCTCATGATGGGAGAGGCAGAAAATCCGTTCTGTGTATCATGTGGCCTTGGCTTCCAACACCACAAAAGATTTCTTCAAGCCCTGCTCATTATCTCATTTTATACTTTAAAGAAAAGCGAAAATGCTGGTGACAAATGGCCTCGTTTATCACATTTAATTGACTGACTATTCTTTTAAGCCTCTGAAACACATTTTGGGCCAAAGCACTGGAAAAAGAACATGCCATTTACCCTGGTCTGCTGCCAGGTCACATTAAAAAATGTTCAGGAGATGTTTTCTAGATTAATACATGGAGCGAGAGTAAGTGTGTGCACTCTCACCACAGCACACTTCCCTCCTGGTTTCTAGCAACCATGACAGTGCCAGCCCTTTCACAGGCAAGCAACAGAAATGAGCAGAAATGAGAATTTTGAATGAAAATGTTGTGGGAAGGGTGAAGCCACTAAAAAGTTTTATGTGAAAGGTGTCAGTACCTCCCTGCTGACTAAGGGAGTGCCTAGAATGGGACTGTGGGGATCTCCCTTCATCCCAGAACTAACAGAACTAACCAACATCATCAGTGACAGCTTAGGCAATGTGAAAATTAGCAATGTGCTCGTTCTAGCTATGGCAGGTGGTGTGCTGACTGTGGGTTGCCAGAATGACAAATTGGAGATAGGGATTAAAAGCCCCAAAGAAGCAGTTTGGGAGGGATGACTGCACAGCTTTGCCCAGTGCCCCTGAGCCAGGCTGGCACTGACTGCGTGGGCTGCTGGTCAGCCCCAAGGACCCGCAGGCTGTGATGGTCATGGGCTGCCTGAGTACCTATAATGTCCTATAATGTACATATAATGTCCTATAATGTACCTATAATATCCTATAAGGTACCTATAATGTAGCAAACAAACCCCCAAACATCCCCATAAAATACACAGACAGAAATACAGCGTGTAAGACACCCCCTTCCTTCCTACCCTTGAGAGTGTGAGACTTCACCTAAAGATTTTTCTTATGGAAGGAGGTGGTATTCCTCAAGAAACGTGTATACAGGTATGTGCAGCAAGGTGGGCTAAAGAAATTGCATTTGATTGAAGAACAGAAATCTAAAGAGAGAAAAAAATTGCTTTCAAGCACATAAGGAGTTGAGCAACAGGAAAATGAATAAACTGCTCTCTGTCCCTGCTATAGATATCAGCCACATGCTAAAATTTCAGTGAGGGTGTGTACTGGCTCTGGCTGGGAAGGAGTTAAGAAAGATTTAATACAGATTTCAGGAATGTTCCTAATAGTGAATGTAGTGAAATACTGAAATACTTTGTCTCAGGAGACTGTGGAAGTTCTGTTATTAAAGGTTTTTCAGAACAGATTATCCAGACATCTGTAAGGACTCACCTAGGCATCAGATGGAAGGATGGACTGGAGCCAGCCTGAGCCCCTGGGGACCCTTTGCATGAAATTTTCATCACATTAATTTGAACACATGACTCTTCTTAAAAAGTACTGAAGACACCACCCTGGTTTTTCAAAAATCCCTCCAAAAGCATTTCAGTCTTGACTGAGCCTGTCTCCAGTCTGGAGATGGAAACATTTTGACTCCTTTCCACAATCCACCCTGAGACAAACCTGTGCAAAGGAGCCAATGAACCCCAGAGTCACAGAAATCTTCTCTCCCCTCCTGTCCTCTGCTGGCCTGGGACTCCCAAGCTGGAAAGGGTGGGGAAAGGACCCTTGTTCCAAGTGTCAAGTGGTTCCAAGGGCCATTCCCACGGCAGCACGCACAGGATACCCCAAAGCCCAGTGCCACCCCCACAGCTGCTCACCCCCAGGGGACCAGGTACCTTCACAGCCCCAGATCACCCCCACTGACCACTGGGGGACTCAGCATTGCTGCATTCCACTCACTTAGTGAAAGATTGACACAAATCCTGCTGTCCTGATTAGCCACCCTTCTAATCCCCATGATGCAAGCAGGGTTTTGCTGGGTAGGATTTGGCCCATGGCCAAAGAGCTCTGGGTTTTATTGTCCTGGCTCTGGCTGGTGGTGGCAGGAGGAGGCCACAGGTATGAGCCTGCAGGATGAGCCTGGCCTGGTGTTTTAGATATCCAGCAAAATTCACAGCCAAGTTTTGTTCATCTTTGTGGGAAAGGTGTTTCCTGAAGAATGCAGAAAAATCCCATCGTGCAGTTCTGCTCTAACTACACAGCATGTACATATTTATATATGTGTATGGGTTTGATTGTATCTATGTGTATAAATATATATATACGTAGTAATTATACTGTTCCTATGTTTTTTACAAGCACAGTTTCTGGGCTAAGACAAGGTACACGTGTGGTGGGGGAGGAAAGGAAGACATGGAAGGAGAGGAAACTGCTGCTGCACGCAGCAACTCTCATCTAACCCCCATTTTTTACACTGATGGAATGCACCCAGTGACTGTTTCTACTATTTAAGGAAAAAGGTTCCTATACAAAATCCTGCGGTTTTAAAGTGATCCTTTTATAGGCATAAAAAGATTTTTCCATATCCCTCTGATTTCTTTTCTTTTACTCAGACCTGGCTACTCAAATGGATATTTGCAGAATATCATGCACTGGAATCAGATACTTCTTTCCTATTCTTGGTACTGGAGATCAAATACCCCATCAATTTACTACATAAAGCCATGGGGATGCAAACTGAAGTCAGTTTAGCTGTAGGGCAGTGCAAGACAGAGTTGAATTTCGTCCGGCACCCATCCCAAGGGATTTTGTGTTGGCAGTGACCCATCACAGAATTGAATGTGCTGTATGTTCCACAGTGGGTTTGCCTCTCTCAGGGTTCTCAGGGGTGGTGAATATTACTGGTGTTTGTAATCTCATATTTTGGAGTAAGAATAACTGTATGTTAACCTTGAATTAACAACACAGGGGTTTAGGATGCTCATCCTAAACAGCAGCTGGGTGCAATGCACAGCCTGCTCCTGGAGCAGAGACCTGAACACTCATCTCTGCTGTCCCAGAAGTGAGAAATGTGGCATTCACATCTGTTCAGACCCAAAACAAGGTGCATGTCCTGGACAGAGAGGTGCAAGCAGCGATGTGTTGGGGCTGTGGTGGGGGCTGTCTGGGCTGTGGCTGTGGGCTCTTCTGGGGGAAGACTTGTGCAGGCAGCACTCGTCATGTGCAGGGTCTCAGGGGGGAAACACAGCCCAAGGGCAGATGCTGAGCTGCTTGGCCCAGCTAAAATCCTGGGATGTGAAGCAGCAAAGCAAATCCGAGTGATTTACAAGCAAGTCCTGAGACACCTGAGGTTTCCCTGTTTCCCTCTTCAGCCAGTGGTGTCCTTGGGGGCATCTGGGCACAAGGGCTAAGCTGAGGATCCAAAAGCAGCATTGCACAGCTCAGTGCTTTGCGAGGATCAACACAATCTTTAATTCATCACTCCAGCCTATACAGTCATATACTGTGCTGGAGGCAGCTTTTCTGCACAAAACTACCAGCCAAGGGATTTACAGAGCTCCAGTAGCCACTCACTGCCAGATGTCTATTATCTCATCACATACATATGCTTCACAATGATGCTGGAGCTAAGACTTCCCTCCACCACCACAGAGACGTGCCTGGTACCGCCAGTTTGTGCTGACATAAATAACAACCTGTCCAAGCATCTCCCCTACAAGTGCTGGGGGAAGGGGCAGGGACATATGTTCCAGATGGAAATACAACCAGGGGTTGTGCCCTTGGTGGCTTGGAGTTATGTAACTTTATCTCAGTGCAATGTGAGAGGAAGTGGTTCCTCCACAGACTGCCTTGTATTTGGCTGCCTGCTCACGTACTTTTTTATAAATGTAGGAGGATTGGTTATAGGGATGATGACAAAACTGTACCAAAGCAGCTGAGATCTCAGTATATCATAAAAAAATTAACCTGCTGTGTGGCTCCTCCTTGACAGATGAGGTATGTTCACTTATCCCTGCTCTAAAGTTATGTAAATCTCTGACTTCAGAGGAATAAATTCTGATTTACTCCCACACTGAATGAGTGGGAAATGCTGACTTTTGGATCAGTGGTACAGGTCTCAACACTACAGGCTTTGAGAACTTTCAATTTAAAATCATCTTTTAACTGTATATGAGGTCACTACAGAAAATTATGTGATCCATATATGTTTCCAGCTCATCTAGAAGGAACAAGTAAGGCCAGGCTGAAGATATATTGACAGAATGGGGATGAAAAACTAAGTGGTGTCTGCCCACAGAGGGACAAACTCGTGGCACCCTCCCAAACTGTGGGTGGTCTATTGTGCATTGCTGTAGTCAATGAGAACATTACATCCATACATGCAGACCTAATTTGAAAAAACAGAATTTAAACAAACAATGAATGTATTGTAACCTCATAACTCATACACACTGAACCTCGGCTCTCTGTACTCCAATACATAGTAGCCTTCTCAAAACCCTGCAATCTGATTTTAAAAAAGGAATGCTGTGGGTGTTGAGTTAGTGTAGAAGTACACAAGACCATTGATGACTCTGTTTTCATCTACACAGAGCATAAGGCAAGTAGGTGATTTATTTTTATTGGCACTGCTGGCAGATAAGCTTCCACTATTATGAAGTTGTCATAGGCTGAGTTGGCTCTGGCTGTCAGTCAGAGCATGCCCAGGAGAAAACCCAGTTCAGCAATTACACCCTCCTCAAGGATGGGTTGCAGAGGAAGGACGTGGTCCCTGCTTCTCCCATGGCACTTGGAAAAAACCAAGCCAACAAAGGACTTGGACTGTTGTTGATTTTTGTAAATGTTGCAGCACATTGTGATGGGACATCACAACTATGCTACAGCTGAACAAAAAATGATCAAATTCAAAAAAACAACCAAGCCCTGAGACTGAAAAATAGAAATCCTTTACAAAGATGCCAAGATCTGATGCCACCAACCCCTTTTACAGACTTCAGCAGAGTGAGGGCAAGAAGAGCAAGGTGGGGCATCTTCACATGGCTGTTGCTCTCCCAGCTTCTACAAAATTAACACTGTGACCACCTGGACTCTGGAATTAAGAGGACAAACTTTTGATGGATATTCCTGCTCTTGCCAAGTTGTACCTAATTTATCCAGATCCTACCCTTTCCTTGAAGGAGACCTTGATTATCATGCAAATGACATTTTTACCCCATTCATCTGAGATCTCAAGAGGGAAAGGAGTTTTTTTTAATTAAAGATTGCTAGAGATGTCTGGCAAGTAAAAAGACCATGAATACAAATGGATGATCAGGGCTGAATATCAGATTATATTAACAGCCTTGCAGAATTTGCTCCATTTAATTTAGCTTTAAATTTCTGTGCTGTGGGTTTGTGTGTCTCCACAGTACGACTCACACTTCTTGGACAATGGCAGCCTACTCTGTACCCACTTCTGCTGTGGAAACAAGGCAAATCTCCTGCAGCTTCAAGGCCAACAACAAAGACATCCTAAAGAATGGCAAATCACAGCTCCATATGCACATGCACATGCTTTGGGCAAGTCTGAAAGCACCTGCAGTGGAGAGCAGAGCTACTCAGATTTTGTGACTTAAAAATGTTTTTCCCAAAACTAGAATTTTGTCCCTGTTTATTTATTTTTTTAAAGCCACTTGTTGCACACAAATGTTGCTTTTGAACAAGTGTTTTGAAGTGTGTTTTTAAAAGACAGCTGTAATTTAGATCTACAGTTTTTGAAAAAAAAAAAAAAAACAAAAAACCTTAAGAAAATTGAATTTCATTTGTCCATCTTTACTACCAAATTCAAAAAATATCAAAGGGTGCTCTTTATATTTCAGGGGTTTCTTCACCTTGTTTGCCCATCTCTCTTGTACCCCCAGAGGCTGGGCCACTCCTGCCTTTTGTGCCTTCCCGAAGCAGTTCCCCAGGGTGGCCCCAGGAGCTCAGCACCAGCACCACTCCAGTGCCCTCTGCATTTTGGGGAGGGGTGACCAGCCCCCGGTGCCTGCCGTGCAGGGGAGGAGCTGCACCCCGGGCCACCCACGGGCCGGGTGCGACATCCCAGGTCAGACCCTCAGCCACGTGCTGTGCCCAGGGCGGCTCTGTGCTCCTTCTCCTCCGTGTTTCTCAGCCAGAGCTTTGCGAAGGTCTGAGTTTCCTCTAGCTGGCAGCTGGGCATGCTGCTTTCCTTGATGAAATCTGTTTGGAAATGGTAAAGATCTGAGGGTTCCATCAGCTGGAAAATCAGATTTGGCTTACCTGAATGTCAGGTCTGCTGAGCTGGAGTTAATAGAGAGCTGGGGATGAAGAGGGACAGACAGTGATGGGAGCCTGTCAGGCTGGTTTCCAGCAGGGTCTGACCCGTGGTGCTGCCCCAGCTGCTGCCCTGGGCACCCCCTGCCCTGCCAGCAGCCAGTGCTCTCCTGGCAAGAGGCGGCTGCTGCTGGGACAGAGCCAGCTCCCCGTGTGCCCCAAGCCCTCGGGGACTCCACGGCCTGGGAGCACCTCCGGCTGTAGCAGAGCCACGTGCTGCCTCGTGTGCATGGACTGACAGCACAGCCTCACGGGCCTCCTCTTGGTGGGAAATGCAGCTAAATAATCCAACTTGTTACTTGTTCCTGTCACTCAGCGGGCCAGGCCCCACTGCTGCTGGCTTCCAAGTCTGGGGACAGGAAAATGGACCATCCCAGGCTCACCATACCTGCATCCCTAACTACACAGCCGAGGCCCTTTAAAAATGTCTGTGGAAGTGGAACAAAGTGGATCATGCAAGGAATCCTTCTCATACAGTAGCTCTGAATATGCTGAACTGCTTGAGGAGATTGTCCCTGCTCTGTATGCCTACCAGTGAGCCCCACACCTCCTCTTTTCCTGGGCATGTCCTGCCCAGTAGAGAGTCTGAACACCCCCATGCTGAGCACAGAGCTTCTTCCCAGGGTGGGATAAAAAGGCAGACCCATGTGCCATGGGTTGGTTCTAGGACTGCTTGCACGGGCAGGGCTGTGCCCACACCGTCAGGAAGCTGTGCAGGGAGAGATCTTCCTTTGGAAGAGGGGACAGGGACAAAGAAAAAAATGCAGAAAACTACTGCAAATGTGACTACTGGTTACCATGGCTGTAATCCTCCTCACAGCACTGCAGCTGAAAAAAACCCAGAAGTGGTTCAAGGCAGCCAGGGGCTCTGCCATGGGGATTTCATGGTCTTCAGAGGACATATGGGGTGACAGAAGGTGTTGCAAGGGGCATCTCCAGGCAGGCACTGGTTGTGACAGTGACAGTGCCCCTTCCCACAGATGTTTTGGGGCCCTGGCATGCCTGAATGCAGACCCCTTCTCCTTCCAAGGCAGGAGTGCCCCTAGAGCAGGGACCACCCCACTGCATCCTCCACCCCTCCTTTTGGGCACCTCACAAAATGGATGCAGTGGGAAGGCACTGCTGGAGGTCCTCTTGGGATCCAGATCACCAGCCCTTACCCTGTTTGTGCATCTCCTTCTAGTCAAAAATGAGATTATTCCCTTCAGCTGCCAGAGGCTGAAAATAAAAATGAGTCAGATCTGAATTTGTATCACTGCAGTCAGACTTTCTGTGCTGTGCAGGGGAAACAAAGAAAGGTGAAATCCCTGTAGGGAAGGATTTGCAAAATTCTGCGGGAAATTGGTATTAAAGATAATTGTTTCCTGCTGAGGGGACAGAACAGAACTTTGCAGAAAAGCTGTCCTTTTCAGCGATATCCACTGCAATATACCCAGGCACACGAGTCTGTAGCGTAAATATGCTTCAAGGCACATTTTCCTCCTGCACCTGAAATTTAGTATTGGTTAATTCCACTGGGATTTCCTTTAAAAGAGAAATCACAGTGTAAATGATTAACCTGTTAAATAACAAATGAGGTGAAATGGTGGGTGCTTTGGCCTCTGGAGCATCAAGACTTTGATTCTTAATGGTAGCTGTTGAGACTTACCAGTTGAAAGTGTGAAGAGAAAATTATTGACTATCAGAAAAAAATCCCTGCTCCTAGGCAGGTTCATGCCACCAGAAGGCACTTTTTTTTTCATGTTTGACTGAGCATAAAAAAAGACAATTATGAGTAGCTTCTTCTTTGTATCTAATGCCCAGTATTTAGAGAGTATGTTCTTTTTTCTCCCTGTTGAAAATACTTTTTATAAATACTTCTTACCCCGTTAAAATACTTCAGCAGTAATAAAATAAATATGACAATAAAGTAGTTCTAGTTTTTACCATTATATACAGTTATGGATATACTTATATTCATATGTAGTTTGTTTTTTTTTCCTGAGCCAGGATACCATTGGTAGGCTGTTCTGAGCTACAGTAGTGTTAAGAGTGGGTGGGAGAATGGGTCCTCAGACAAGCTCCTCTTTATTCTTCCACTGACCTTACCAAAGCAGAACGATATCACTCGCTGAACCAGAGATTGCTGGTTGAATGAAGCCCTCTTGCTCAGCTGTCTCTGACAGCTTTAAATTTGAAGCAGCAGAAACTTTGACCAGACAAAAGAAAACTTCTGCTTATAATAATCACAACAAGACCAAAAGCAAGAGCACTGTGACTGTTTTATTAATAGTGTGCTTTACTGCTCCCAACCTTTGCAAAATCTGTTTATCTGGCTCTCCAAAAATATTACTACTTGGACCTATTTCATATGGATCGTGAAGGATAAAGACATTCCTGAAAGCTCACTTGCCAGCTCTGCTGTTCTGCCAGCAGCAGTAATTTGAGAAGGACTCATGGTCCCTTTGAAATATGGATCACAGCTTGGCTGGAGGATGGGGCCCAGCCAGACACACATGCATGGACAGATCTACAGGAGATTTGTTTTCTGTTCCACAGAAGCTCTCATCTTCTCTCTTCTGCTGCTCTCCAGTTTTCCTGCTGAGGACACATGTAGGCAGAGAAGACACCAAATCTTGTCCTTGAAATAATTTCAGAAACATGCTTCCACATCAGGCTCTTCTGATTGTGGGAAGAGGTGCCAACTGCAGAAGGCTGGAGCAGGAAGTGGCTCAGATCTCATGTTTTCCTTACACATCTCAGTAATAGCTTTTTGAAGAACTAGAGCAATTCTGCAGAACTGAAGGGTGCTGATGGCATCTGGTTTAACATGATAAACTTTGCCTGTCGTCCCCTCTTTACTGGCTAGCAGATCAGCTCATCTGTTAGATAGGTACAGTGGCTCCCTGACGTCATCAGGAGTGAATGTGTTACATCAGTTAAGCCTTTTACAGCCCAGCTTGGATTTAGGTAAAGAGCAGTTACTGAAGGGCTTAATGAGGAAAACAGCTTGTGCATGTAGAGCCCTACCTGAGATATGTACTTGAAAAGTGCAAGTGTCGGTCACGCAGAGCCCTGACTGCTTTATCAGACAAGAGGAGAAACCTGGCAAAGCTTAATGGTGTCATGGCAAGACATGTGGATGTGGTAAAGAGATGTCTCTCAGAGATGTCTGTCAGATGTCAAGGGATGCTGCCATCCAAAATAACCAGTTCCCAGCATGGGACCTGTGTGCCTCAGTTTGTCATCTACTTGGAGCTTTCTTGGAAGTAAGTGGCTTTTTCAGGAGCAAGGTGAATAAGCTGCAGTAGAAGAGCAACTATGCTCTTCCTCACTCCCTGTAAGTCACTGCTATTTGATAACCAGATTTCTGTAACCATTTTGAGCTCCATCTTGAGAAAAGAGGCCCATGGACAGATATACTCTGCAATGTAATAGAGGAGTTGGTTATTGGAGGAATTTTATACCTTTTTAGGAATGCCTTTAAGCTGTTCTTGGGTAGATTTACATTGATGGGTGGCAGGATGAGGGGACTTGAGCCTGGCATCCCATGACCCATCCAGTTTCCACATAAGCAGCAGATGCCAGACCTGACTCCACTATTCCCTATCAGGCCACCAGTAACAAGAACAGTGGAGGAGAGATCATCTGTTTTCTGTGAAGGATATCTTCATCACCTCTACTGTGGAGCCCTGTTAGAGAATGGGAGAAGGAGAGTCTTACATGGGAGGAACATTCTCAAGCCAGGCTGCCTCCTCCCTCGTCAGCATAAAATCACATTTGTGCTGTTCTCTTCACGACCCTCTGACTGCAAAGAACCCCACGGTGGCTATACCAGCTGGAAAGACCAGCAGTGGCCACAGTTTGACCAAGAGCAGCTGTGGTTGCTGAATTCAGAGCTCAGGCACATCCACAGAGCATCTGAGTATCCCAAACACAGCCACCTCATCTGCAGGGCTGGACAGCACAGGCAAAGCAGGCAAGCTCTGGTGGCCAAGCCCAGTCAAGACAACAAAACCTGGAGACAACCTACTGCAGAAGTCCAGGTTTTTACAGAGGTTCAGGGAAGGGGTGTACAAAAGGGGGAACCTAAGTCCTTAGGCAGCTGTGAATCACTGTCTTGGATTTAGGCACCTAAGTGCTTTTTTGGATTTCATCCCAAACACTTCATTGAGTGAGTGTTGCATTAACAACAGCCCAGTCAGAGGATAAGCAGCAACAGAAATGCTCCAAGCTGCTATTTTAATGCATCCTAGAATGTGAACAAATGATCACTGCAGAAACAGCTGTACTGGGTTACAGTGTCATTGCCCCAAGCTGTTTCCTTCACTTGTACAAGGAACACCCCTCAGCAGATCTTCCTTCACCAGCAAAACCACCAGCCCAGTGCAGTCCAGAAATGTATCCAGGCTAAAACCACTGACTTGGTGTTGAAATGGGCATGCAGGCCCCATTATCCATACTTCTGGCTCTGTTAGAGGGGAAGGTAGAGGAGGACAGCATCCTGAAGCAGTATTGTTGTTTCTGTAGGGATTGTTCACCTCCATTTTCAGATATGGAGTGGCCACTTGCAAGGACCCAACAACCTTTGCAACTCACTCTTCAGTTTCCCTTCTGAAATATGTCAAGTACCTGCATGGTTAGTGGTGCTGCTCGTGACCACTGAGTTCATGTTAAATAGAAGGACAACAGAGGCTCTTCTAGAAATGACAGGAATAAAAAGATAGGGCTGTGTGTGCCATTTTCCAGTTTAGGCAAGCATACTCTGACTTTGGAGGATATACGTTCAGGTGAACACTGCCTGGAGGGCACAACAAAAGACAGAGCTGAAGTAAGAAGATTCAGTTGTATTTTAACTTTCCCTTTGGAGTGGATGCAGCTTGACTTCTCTGATGTAGGCTGCCTGGCTGCAAGTTGTGCATACAGGGGAGGGTTTAATCTCCTTTCAAACAGCCCTTCGTTCGGAGGCTGGCAGGCTGCTTTTCTCCCACAGCACTCTAAAACAGCTTGAACAAAGGGTCTCCTTCTACTAGGTTCAGGTCTTTGTCAGGTGAAGGCAGATCTTATGAGATCTCACATCTAGATAGGGGAATGTGGGACCCCCAGAAGAGGGACTTGCCTCAGGGGGGTACTGGGTTTAGGCACAGTAGTGATGCAATTGAGGAGTGTGTGTGGTGGAAATGTCCCACAGCACCCTGATCTTTAAACAACCTGTCTCCTCTAAGGGATGACTGCATGATGCTTCCGTAGCACAGTGCTGCAATATGCCCAAATGTCAGGGGTGAAGCTTGATCCAGGGAAGGAAAGGATGTGATAAATAAGGCTTCAGTGGTATCTGTTTCTCATCTGAAGTAGAGAAAATATGGTGAGGTAGAGGTGTAATTTTCACTGATGAGTCTGGAAGTCCTTTAGTGAATTGGGGGCTGCATAAATTGTTCAGAAGGTGACCTCAGAACAAACCCACCTAGTAAAATGCACATGGATACCTTTTTATTAATCTGAATGAGGCTCTTCCTAAAAAAAAATCTTCTATTATTTTGGTGCTTGGTTCTGTTTTCTATCTGGTCCTGGAAGGAAGGAGAGAAGTAGAAAAATTCAGTTTGATAAGGAAAGTCTTCTGTTAGGAAAGCTTGAATTTCTCTGCTTTCCAAGAAAGATTTATTTTTAATATCACTATAAACTTCTACAGCATAATGAATAGATTTCAATTACTTTCAGCTCCAAAGGTTTGATGCAAATCCCTACAGACCTGCAAACCTTCATGGTGCAGGCTGACATTCTGGTGTTGGGGCTGCAATCCTTTACACAGTTGCTGTAACTTAAAAGGTTGTCAAGCAAAACTGTGTTTCTGTAATGCTGCTCAGATAAGTTCTTGGTACTAGTACTTTTCCAAAAAATATCTCCTCTCCTATCTCTTCAAAAAGCAATTCCAGTGGAGAGTAGATAAGAAATGGGGAGGACATCAGTATCTGCAGAAGTGCCTGTAAAAACATAAGAGAGCAAATGAGAGTTAAATTCAAGACTAAAATATACATGCACAAGGTGAGTTTATTACTGTGGGGCTGAAACATATCCCCACTCACTCCACTGAACCTGTCTATAAGCAGGTAGAAAGGAAGGAAAGCAGCTTGGAAAGCTGACCCTGTACAGCAGGGATGCTCTGCACAGCTGTATTTTTCTTTTTTTGGTTTTCTGCATGAAGCAGAGGTGGGTCTGTACCACCCCCACAGATAAGAGCACACTCCCTGTGTGATTTCATAGCACAGTCAGGCATTTGGAAAGGATTTTTCTGTGAAGAATGGATTTGAGTCATAAGCCTTTGACCCTGCTGCCCACCCGAGACGGCTGTGACAGGTCACTGCTCCCTGGTAACGCTCCCCACGCCGCCTGTGCCGCTCCCATGGCGGGGAGCTGCTCTGGGGAGCTGCTGCACGGCCCTGGCCTCCCTCCAGAGCCCTGGGATCTGTGCAATCTCCAGTGTCAAGATGTGTTTGGATAGGGAAAGCCGCGACACTCTGTTCTATATCAGAGAGATAACAGGAGCATCCCCTCTCCCGAGGAGACAGATGCCTGGTGCTGGGTGTTGAGCGGCCAAGGCCCGTCTGTCTGTGGGCTTTCTGCCTGCTCTTTAACCCTGCATGACAGTCACGTCGTCAAGGGGCTGTTTTTTGGAAGATAAACATAGCTTTTCTGGTTCAAAAATTACAAGTCATTCTTCTATTTCTTTTTCTTTAACAGAGAAGGTCTGTAATTTCAGCTTTTTTGGGTGAGGCTCTCTGGGAATGCACTGACATGAAGGGGTCTTGCAAACTCTTGTTGAACTTTTTGAGTGCTCCCCGTTACAAAAAAGCCTTTCTTCATTCTTTGCCCTTGCTACTGTGCTCAAATTCTCTTATTAAAAAAACCCGAACAACCTACTGTAGATAGCTTTTTCCCCTTGATCTCATAAAACCAGCTCATGTAGATCCACTGGAGGGAGACACTATTTCAGAAAGGGCAGTGCTGCCTTTTGAAATTTAAGACTTGAAATCTTATGTTACCACAGCTAAAAGCTCAAATTGATGAGTTAAATAGTTATTAATTCAGTCCTTATGGACCTGATAGAAACAACACAAAGCATTTATAAAAAGATCCCTTCTATTTGGTATTAAAACACACAATTTAAAGGAAATCCTTGCAATTTCTCCTGTCCCTGGGGGAACCTGCACTCTTCAGGGTAGAGCTTGCTAGTGAGGCTCCACCATGAGTGGGACCAAAGTATGGCAAGTGCTGGGGGAAGCACATTCACTCAAAGGTGCTTATCTCCAGCCTCCTGAGGGCTAGCAGGAGGACTGTCATGGCAATGGCAGACCCACAGCCCATGGCCACTGATCTGACTGCCCCTCCTGCTGTGTGCCCTTGTCAGCTGCACACAGGTGCCTCAGCTTCTTTGAGCCTCTCTTTATGGCTGTGACTGGGGTTGGGAAAAGGGGGTAACCTGCTCCAGGTCAGCTTTCCTTTATCTTCCCAATAATTACACTCTGGCCAAAGTTTAGAAGAGTACAACCTTTGCAGACTCGATTTCTTGATATTTACTGCTGTAGCTATAGGTTCTTCTGCCATCAGTATATATTTTCCTTTTTTTCCCAGGGCTTCAGTTGCCTCTTAATAGCAGTGATTTCACAGCCTAGATGCATCAGTGTAAATAAATAAGAATCCTTTTATCTGTATTGTATTTGCCATCTTCCAGCTTATTGTTTATACATATATGCTCAGGAAAAGGAGGAGACATTCCCAAAAGACCTCTCTGGTTTCTACATTACTTCATGTACCTTTATCACTCTTTGTATTTCTCCTCCCCCAAATTCTCCACTATTTCAGTCTCTTCTCCCAAATAAAGACCTGCTCAGAACCCATTATTCATTTGCAAGTTAAATTATCTGTATTAGTAAGAATATGACTGCAGCTGTTTTGAAGATGAAGTTGATTCTTTTTTTTTTTCCCCAAGTAATTTTGAAATTCATTTAATGAAAAAGGCAAAGAATTTTTAGCCAGTGCCTATGGGTAACCTCAATTTGTTTTCAGTCTTCACTGTGACTCCAACAGGTCAGTATCTGACTTTGACACAGTAAACCTGGAGTCTCAGCAGGGTGGTGCTGAGACATTTGATGGGAGGACAGGGTGGAACCCACTGCTTGACTAGCCCTACACTGGACATCAAACATGGCCCAGTGTCTGCTGAGCACTCACAAGGGAAGGTGAAGTGGGCATTTCCCCAGACATCATCAGCACGTTGTGGTAACTCATGAGACCTGACCAAAGGCTGCTCTTCTTTCAGCTTATTTGAAGTCTCTTTTCCTCATGCAATATTCCACACTAAGATGTTAATGGGATCCACAGCTTCTACTAATTTCTTCTTATTACAGAAATCAGGCTAAAACCAGCACTTGGGAAAAGACTTTTTCCAAGCTGCACATATGTCTGTGAAACTCTTGCAGGAATGCCAATGTGGCAGTCACAGCTGAGCCTCCATGTGTAGCCTCCTGGAGATGGATGGAGTTGCCCCAACGTCTGTGTCGTACCCCTTTGTTCCCTGGTACATAATGCATCCAGTCTGTAGTACTTCATTAAGTGAATGCAGGAATCAGTCTTCTCTGGAGTAGTAAGCATTCAAATTTTAAACTAAGAAAAGTAGGATAGATCCAACACCAACATGCTTTGCCACTGCTTAACTTTTCTTCTTTTATCTTCTTCCACCTTTGGGGGATGATTCTTCCTCCCCTTGACACCTTGCTGAGAGGCCAGCTAGAGCTTCTAATCCTCCTCAAGAGCCTTTCAGCTGAATGACTGTACAAATATTTTGGTCAAGAAACACCCCTGAAAAACAAGGCTGAACTGTTCTGTTCTTCAGCTGGGTGACAGGGGTAATTACTGTGATAACTTCCCATCTCTCTTGGGTGTTATGATGAGAAACTCATTAGTTATTTTCTGAGTACCCTGAGCCAAGTCCTTGAATAAAAGAGCTGTAAGGATTGTTTTAACAATATTTAGCACTTCAAAAGTTTTGGAGCACTACCTAATTTTCCCAAATGTAAACCAGCTAAATTCTGCAGGGTAATTTGTGTGCCACACCCCTCAGCCTTTTCGTCAGTCTTCACAGTGTTCAGGAACTCACACGATATGGCTGTACACTTTCTCTGTGTTCACTAGTCTTTTATTTTTAGCTTTTCCCCCATTTCTTCCTCCCTCCAGCACACTTTCACGTGTCATACTTTAGGACTTTAAGGTGTATCTGACAGACATGATAGCTGAGTCCTTGCACTTAAAGGAAAATACTCTCCATCAGTGCACTGTTTCTGCTCCCCAGCAGCCTCTGGCCCAACACCTTGCACAGACACCAACTGCTGTGAATTAAATCATCTTTGCAGAATGGTCACCACCTGATATTGTGAACTATTTCCCTCTGTTCAATACACCCCCTCCCCATCTGCTTTTTTGGGATGACTAGGAAGCAATAAAGCAGTTTGAGAAAAGAATTCCTGAATACCAAGTCAAAATACAGCTAAAGAAGCACCAAAGAAATGGCAAATGAAAACCTCTCTTCTCCACAGCAATGCTTAGTGTTTCCCTTGATGTAACAATAAAATATCTGAAGTTTTTCTGTTCCAAGTTAAAAAGAGGTGCCAATTGCATAAACAGGTGATTACTGTCGGGATGGGCAATGTGAATTTTTTCTTGCAAAAAGGTAATAGCTATTATGTTTATGACTAGCAGCTGTTCTAAGTAAGTTTAATATATCATGGCTGTAACATGCCATATAGGATGGACAAGAGGAAAAAATAAGCAGGGGTTTAATAGCACATCTGTGGCTAGTTAGTCATGGTAAACTTCAGGTATGTGGTGATTTCAGCATATGTTCCTAAATATTTTCCCGGCAACTGGATCCAAGACAAAACCTGTTACAGTCTTTTGGGGAGTAATTAATGCACCTAGTTACTTAAAACTCCACCAAATTATGAAAAAATCTACTTGATTTCACTGTAAAAAGCACTGATGAATGATCATCTCCAGAAATGAGGCTCCAAGCCTGCAGCAAGTTCTGTAGGAATGGCAGGAAAGTTCTGGCCCTGAGCAGCGACACTGCTGATGGGACACAGAACACAAACACGGCACTCCCCATCAGGGAGGCTCTGAGGCCAGAGAGAATTATAAAGCCATAAAGCAGCAATAACTTGCATCGATCAGAACACAACTTCCCATTCACTTGTCACAGTGATGACACGCTGCAGTGCTGTTGCTGAAGAGTTGGCTGGTGTGCAGCACGTCTCTGTGTTTTTCCTTTCCTCTTCCCTGTAAATTAATTTGTCTGTATTTCCCCCATCTGGCCTGTCTTGCTCATGTTTGTGTGTTTCTGTTTTCCACAATTTCTGTCCATAATGGCCACTTGCAGGCCAGACTTGCAGGCGCTGCTCTTCATCTCCTGAGGAGCTGAGTCCTGGTGTTCCCTGCTTGCCCAGGCATGCAGAGCTGCTCTGCCGTGTCCCACAGGATCCAAACCTGCCTGCTGTGACACATGGGATGCTCTACTGCTTGCTGGGTTCATGCAGCCCCACCGGGCTCCTGTCCAGACACCCAACCTTGTGCACACAACCACCATCAACTTTTGATCCATGGTTTCTTTGCCCTTCTCCTTGCAGGGGGCAATAATGGTTCTCTCTTCTGTTGCCCCCCTGAGCCACTCTGCCCCATCACACAGATTTTCACCCATCTCGGGAGTCCCACATGGTAGGACAATGGCTTTAGTGCTCTTTTCTCTTCTGCAAACTCCATTTGTATGCTTCTCTCTCAGCCACATTTAGTTCTTTCAGCTATTTCAAGGATGAAGCTCTAAACTCAAGAACGTGTGACTATGGTCCCCTTCTCTGGAAGGAGTCAGGAAAGGGAGATCTCCTCAGGCAGCTGCAGGACTGTGGGCTTTGCAGGGGAGCAAGGCTTCATCAGTTGTGCACACTGACCATCAAAAGGCAGAACTGCTTTCCTGCCTCCTCTGCTTTCTTTTATCTTTGCCCTTCTCCTAGCAGTCACAATCTGCACTGCAGTAACAACCTGAGACCACAACCCCTCTGATCTGAGCACTGGGCAAAGACAAAACAAGAAGCAATATCTGCCCAAAGAACTTGCTCTCTAACAGGCAGAGGCCAAGATGCTGCAGGAGCAAAGGGAGTCCCTGAAAGCTGCATTGAGGATGAGAAGCTCAGCCCTCAGACTTCCCAAATCACAGACTAAGGGCTTCATGTGTTACACCAACTCTCTGGGCAATCCCCCTTAGACATGAATTGGGGCTGCCAGCCATCAATTGTTGTTAATTGTGAATACAGCCCAAGGCATCCCTCATATTGTCCAAAAATCATGTCTGCCTTCTGGTTTCTGACTGTGGAGCTATGTTCACCTCATGTTTTCAGGTTTTCTTTGTAACAGGAGACCTACGAGCATGGGCACAGTTTTCTTTTTTTAGGAGTTTTCCTCTTTTTTTTTTTTTTTTAACTTTGATGTCCTTTGACTTCACTCAGGGAAAATCTTCAGCGACTGCAGGACTCTAGACTAATCTGCAGGAGTGCCTCCTTCCAAGGACTGCACCTCCCTTTGCAGCCCACAAAGTGATCTCAGAAGAGATGTAGCAAAAATTAGCCCCAGGTGCAGAGAGGCAACTCTGAGATGTGCTGTTCTCTGTGCTTTATCATGTTGTCTGCAGCCTGTGACATCACAAAGACAAAAATATGTCCCTTCCCCTTGACATTGTTCAGTAAATGGTCCAGTTTCAAATGGTCCAATGGAATGGTCCAGCCTGTTCCCCCTCCCCATCCCCTAAATCCAGGGCCAAAGAAGCTTTCCCAAAAGAGATCCATGAGCTCCAGGAACAAGGACCTGCTCTGTGTGGCACACCATGACTTCCTAACCAGAGCAAAAGCTTTTGTCTTGGGAAGAAGGGATATAAACACGACTGTGTCCTACAACCAGGGAGAACAAACAGCTCAGAGCTGCAGCCATGCAGTTGAGAATATCATTCTGGAAATTTTTTCTTACAACACAGAGGAGACAAGTATTTTAAAGCCCCAGAACTCCCATTTTGCCTGTCAGAGTCAAGATATTGAAATAATAAATAGTAAGATGTGGCAGCACAGCTTCCTTGATGGAAACCCTTGCTATTGTCACACCCACATGAACCTGCTCTGTGACAAAACCTAAACCTGCTACTGATTGACTACTGTGTCAGCTGCAAGGCTTTACCATGGGAAAATACAGGTGTTTCCCAACCAGCAAAGCCACAAAGAACTTGGCATGCCATCTGCAGGGACAGGGTGCAAGGGGTTTTGCTCAAGGTCCCCCTGTTGCTGGTGGCATTGTCCTTGGTGGCTGCATCATGTGTCAGCAGCTGCAGGCTCAGTCCGTCTCTGCTGGAAGACAAAAGGAGATGTCAGTAGAAAAGCAGGTCAATGACAATTACTCCCAGAGCCCTGTGAAACCGGGGCACCAGAAAACCTGTATTCAGTTCTGGGCTCTCCTGCAGACTTCTGCCGTGACCTTGGACTCATCATGTAACTTTACTGCCCTTGTTTTCTCATCATTAACTAGAGCAAATATTGAATAGGACTCAATTTATGAACATGTGTAAAAGCGCTTTGATAGCCTGGGGTAAAAGTCAGTTAAGACAAGGGCAAGCAGTTGATGGGCCCAACCAATTACTAAAGTAAGTGATTCACAAACATGCTTTTTTTTTGAGTGTCATTAAACCAAAACAGATTTGCAAATTATTCACCTGTTTCTAGAAGCTGAATAAACCATGGGGAGGGTAGAGGTGGGGTAGCAAGCAACCAACAATGCTACAAGAACGCTTGAAGACCATGTTGAAGACAAACCCTTTGGGTGCATGGCCGGGTGCCAGCAAGAACAGCAAGTTTTGGAAAGCTCTGCTTTTGTCCCTCTCCATCCTTGATGGAGACCCGTTTTCCCTTTCACAGATTTTCCTGTGTTGAGAAAGTTGATGTCGTTCATCTCAGCTGAGCCATGGGCTGTGCTCAGCTGTGAGGAGAGACAGGGCAGGAGCTACCCGCTCAACTTTTCGNCGCCCGGAGCGGTGAGTGCCCGCGGCTCGGGGAGGGGGCGGTGGGCAGCTGGAGCAGGCGGGGAGGGGAAGGATGGCGGCGCTCGGAGGTGTCCCGGAGCGGGCGGCGGTTCGCGGCAGCGGGGGGCGCATCCCTCGGGTTCCCATCCTTTGCACCTGCTCGTTCTTCTCTCCCACCCCGTGACCGCCGTCCCTGGCGGGGCAGAGCCCCCCGGCAGCTCGCCCTGAGCCGGGGTCCCAGGGAAGTTGGTCGGTGCCGCTCGCTGGAGCCGCTCCCCTTCATTCACCACCGGTCGCTGTGGTCCCCTGCGCCCGGGACCGGGGCTCCGGCTGCGGCTCGGTGCCGGCTCCTACCGACCCGAGAGGATGTGGCACCAGGGTCTGAAACGCCTAGTGCCGCCCCTCTTGGTATTTATCTGTACTCCGATATTTACACGGTAGTCAAATGGCTCTTTGGGTTTTTTTACTTTCTGGTGGTTGTTGTAAACCATGTCCTCTTGCAAAGGAGACAAAAACCCAGCTGTTCTGTCAGAAGGAGATCTGTGCTGTTATGCCATTTCATAATTGCCTCAGAATTGCAAATCATGGCTTTAGTCTGCCACTGGATCTGTGCCAAAGGACTCTTGCATCTATTAAGGACGGGTGGTTGTTTGGGTTTTTTCCCTTTTTTTTTTTTTTTTAAGAGTTGAGAATAATGGCTTTTTATTGGCGTGGACTCTACATGTTAAGTTTCTCCAGCCCATGTCTTTAAGTGAACACACGATGTAACTGTTCTAAGTAGTCAGTCTGATTCACAGAGTCAAGACATTAAATCTTGGCTAGTGACAATGAGAATTGTGTCCTGCTGAAAAGTATTCAACTGCACTTCTTTGCGTGAGCTGAAGCAGTTTCTCATTGTTACTTCAGAAGTTCCGATTCTGCCCAGAATGGCTGTTGCTTTTTGTGGGTAACAGACACATGGAAAATAGCAACCTTCCGGCTTCAAACTAAACAATATCAGATTAATGACAGAGAAGGGCTCTACAGATCAGAGATGCAGCCACTTACAGAGCCTTAATTTGTGCCAGCACTTGGTTTGTAATCACAGAGGCTAGATCTGCCCTACCTTACTGTGCTGTGCAGTTCTACCACTCACCATGGTACCACTTGGAGGAAAAAGTGTGGTCCTGCCAGCTATTCCCTTTTCCAAGGATGCTTAGGGCAGCAGGAGAAAGTTGAGGCAGACTGCTGCCTTGGGGTAGAGAAGCTGGGCATGCCTGTGCCCCTCAAGGCAGGATCATCTCTAAGCTGCACCACCAGGGCACATTAGAATACCAACTGAAAGACCAATTTAGCCTGTCATTTCAAAGGCTAGGCCCTTCTGCATCCTCCCTTCCTCTGCTGATTTCTCTGTGCTGCAACATGTATTTGCCAGCTTTTAGAAAAGATCTTTCAGGGTTTGCCAGGCTGTGTGTATCAACTGGCATATTACAGTACTATATTGTTCTTTAGATGCATAACTTCACTGGCCTCTCATGACCTAAAAAGCACACAGAAAATAAACAAGGGCATATTGTTCAGTGGGAAGGATGCAGAAAGTTCTTCTACGTTAGCTGTTAGTTAGGGAAACATTACTTTTAAGTGTTTCTCCTGATTGTCAGAGGAGTGGCATGGCACATGTGAGCTTGTTTTTTGCCAATCAAGTTCTCTTTGGAAGGTGAGGCATTTCTGAACTTCTTGGTCACCTTGGAACTAGTTACGAGTACATAGCAAAGTCCTGCCCAAATCTTCTCTTCTAATTAATTTGGCCAGAGGCCATCCTAATTAACCTTGAGGGAGTTCAGGGGTGGGAGAGCTTGGTATGAAACAATTGTTCTCTTGTAATTTGTTGTTCACAATGTGTTGACCAAACCACGAGCTGCATCTCTAAAATCCTCTGGGTCTCTTGCTGAAGCCATTACACCAGTTTATTTGGTTTTTAACAGATGTTGTTTTCTAATCTTTGAGTGGAAAGAGTTACCTTACTTTCTGCAACCTTGTTATTGTGCTTTGTTGTAAGGACCAGTGAACTTGGGCTTGCTGGGGAAACTTACTCACCAGTTCCAGCTGTGAAGGAAGGGGTTGGTCAGCCTTTCAGCAGTCTTGATGCGATTGTTAAGGTCTCTATGTGAACTGATGGCATCTTTTCACATCTATCTAGAAATAACCCTCAGTTCTTCTGGTATTGGCAGTGCCTGCAGGGAACAAAAAGCCGCAGGAGCCTCTTTGCCCAAGTGTGTTACAGTTAGGATATTAATGGAATTTGTCAGCCATAACTTGGACTGTCTCAAATGGTGAGGCAAGGGAAAAAATCTGAGATAGTTGAAAAAAGGAAAAAAAATGTTGAAGGCTGGGTTCTGCTTTTTGAAAACGCTGATGGCACCCTGCAAGTCACTAAGAGTGTGATGAAGGGGGAAAAATGAACAGCTGTTTCTGAAATTCCAGGATGGTCCATCTTCTTCCTTGCAATGATGACTGCTTACCTTGTTGGTGCAGAGGGCTTATCTGTGCTCATCACCTGGGTCACCCCTCACCAGCTTGGGCTTACCTTACTGGTGGGCAGCCCTGCCCAGCACACACAGTGCCTGAGCAGCACAGCACTGCTTGTGTGTAGCCTTCTCAAGCATCTGTCTAGTTTTTTTCTATGCTAATGTGTAAAAATGCTACTTTGGTATTTATTTTCTGGTGGAGCGAGGGGTTGGGGGGAAATCCTGCTGAGACAACCAGTAAGGACACACAGATCCAAGAAAGAAAGATCAAAGGCATCTGTAATACAGGAAGAAGCAGAGGGTCAGTCTGGAAGACAGGGCATTTGATTGTACGTGCAAGGGTAATAGAAAAGGGATAACACACAGCGGAGGATGGCAGTGTCTGAAAATGAGTAAACAAACAGATGTGTAAGACTATGCTGAGAATTTATTTACTCCTGAAGACACAATCCTTATCTCTTTGAAAGAAGAGAAGACCACACCAACCTTGAAACTCTTCTGCTCCCAGATACATTTGTGAGCAGGAGAAACTGTTTGTTTATGGATCCCTCCTCCGTGAGTCCTGGCCTGATGGGCCAGCCTGTCCTGCTGTGATTAGTAGGATGCTAATGTGTGTAATCCTTTTGATCACAGAGCCCAGGCTCTATAAGTCATGTCACTGTCACCTCAAAGAAGTTCAGCCATGTGATAGATCCCTTATTAAAAATTTTTGCTTTGAAAGATTTAATACAGTTATTATTTGGATCCTTTTTTCCTTTTTTTTTTTTCCTTGTACAGATGGAGAGAATTTCTATTAAAAAAAATACAAACAATAATACTTATTCATGAAGCCCTAATGTGGGAGTAGCTTGTTAGGACTTTGCCCATAGGTACTTTAGGTGGGATGATTAGCCCATAATATCTTGATTTTAAGATGTGAGCAACAAATGTGATTCCCTGTGCTTTGTTCCATCAGAGTGGACTGTTCCATGCAATACTGGAAACAGCATGGGAACATTCATCTGGTCCTAAAAAATACTCTCTTCTGCAGTTCCTTTTGGGGAGGGAAAGAGTTGACTAATTACACTTTGTGTAATAAATGTACTATTTTGTTCTCCTGTTGTGACAGACAAAAGCTGTCATTTGAGGAAATACACCATATGCTGCCAATTGGTGTAAGGACTGGTTATATCTGGAGCACAGAATATCAGTGAGTGCTCTTTAACAATTGCTCCTTCTCGGAAAAAAATCTGGACCAGTTTCAGTGGACTAATGTGCTGGTCTGTCATCAGTGAAAGCAAGCTGTTGACATTTTGAAAACCAGCTAATACAAACAGTGGTATCTGTGCATGCTTGGATGTATCCTCTCTCCCTGTTATGCATTTACTTCTGTTTGGATGCTTATGAGCCTCAGCTATCAGTGCTCAGTTAGGCCTGGATTGGTCCATGGCAAATTAAAAAATCAAACTTATTTCAGATACCAGCTCCCATCCATGCAGAGTCAGACATGTTTTCAGCATTGTGCGAACCCAAAACTCAAACACCCACATTACTGTAAAAAAAATAATCTCTCTCTCTACCGTTTTTTCTTGATGAACGTAAGAAAGCAGAGTCTGAAACCTCCTAACAAATGGCAGCACCTGGAGAGCAGCTGTCACTCGTTGAGATCTGCCCCAGGAGATGCTCTGCACTCTCTCTCATGCCATGGTGGGTTTGCAGATGCGTCTGCACCGCTGAGATACAAGATAGGAATAACTACCTTCTGAGAGTTAAATAAACTCTTTTAGACTTGCTCCTCTCATCCTCCCCACTTCCTAATTTTATTGGAGACACACGGTATCATTAATTTGTTCTCTGGCACAGTTCCTCTAGGATTTCAGTGAGGTCTTTTTGCTCAAAGAACGCAAAGAGGATGTGAGCTGTAATTTTCACTGTCTGTGAATGTCTGTGTTAGAGAAAAAATGTGAGCTCTCCTGCCCACAGGTAATGAGAGTTAAACACAAAAATTCACGTATTTCTTTTTAATTTCTTTGAGGTGAGTGGGAGGGACTGGCCTGGGAAGATGTGCAGAGCCAACATAAAGTTGGCTTATCTTCCAGCAATGTCTTTGGCATGTCTTCCTCCCATGTAGTCTGCAGGGATGATTATGCATGGAGCACTAGTGGCTTTGAAGCCTTCAGTAGAGCATTGACTGTAGTGGGAACTTTGTTGAAGCTTTTCCTGGTGAGTATCTGTGATCTGATAAGAGTCCTTTGGTCAGGATCTCATTCCGGTGCCTCCGCTCAGCTCATCGGCTGCCTCTTCTCTGCTCAGGAGCCTGCAAACCACAGTGTGTGTTTTGTGTCTAAGCCTCCCTATCCCTCCCATCCCTGCAGGAGAGGCAAAGTTTCTTTTTCTACCCCTGTGCCAGACCTGCTTCCCCTTAGCATTCCCCTCACTCTTCCCTGCAATGCAGAGATGTCAGGAAAGCAGGATGCAGGGAGAGTTGTAGCAGGAGGGGCTGGGGATAGAGAGAAAAGCCACCTTGAGGTGAGGTGACTATTTGTGACACTGAGAGACTCGTACGTAAGAGTTTTGATTTTCTTGGAAATGTGTGGGGCATGCCAACAAAACAGTAACTTGGGGGGAGGGGGTAGAGGAAGAACATTTAAAAGTTTAGTTTCCATCTCAAATCTCTTGTTTCTGAGACAGGATTGCTTCATCCTCACCATTTCTTATAGATTTTCATTTAGTCTGTTCTTGAAAACCTGTATTGATTCACAGCCTGCCAGCATAAACAGTGGATAACTATCATTATGGTTAGACAGTTCCTCCTAATATCTCATCTAAATCACCCTTGCTGCCTCCTAAGTCAGGCCCTTTGGTTTTCCACATCCGCAGGGAGTAGGATGAGATTATTGCTGCCTTTCAGCAGCCTGACATATTTAAAACTTGTTATCGTCTCTCATTCTCTCACCCTCATTCCCCCACACTTTTCTTCCAACTAAACAAGCCCACTTCTTGTACCCTCTTCTCTAGGGGTCACACTTGGCTAAATTTTTTATTATTCCTGTGAACGTCTTGTTTGAGGTAAGGCCCAAACTGGATATAGAGCTGAGAAGAGTGAAGAGCCTGATGTGTGATGCTCCTCTAGGTATGTTCCAGGATTATTCCTTATGTGTACCAAGTCCTGCACTGCTCTTATCGGGAAACCATTGAACTGTTAAGGTTGGAAAAGGTCTTTAAGATTATTGAGTCAAATGATGTCTTTCCTCTGGCTCTAGCCCCAGAGACTCTTTTGCTGTACCTGCTCCATTTTGTACTTTTGCATGTCATCCTTCTTCTTCAACATGTGTTTTTACACCTGCCTGTATTGAATCTCAGTCATTCATTTCAGACTGGCTCTCTGATTTATTAAGATTTTATTCTAATTTTAATCCCTGAAAATGTTCATAGCATTCCCTAGAGATTTGTAATTGTAATCTTCCTTCTAATTTACAAGTCATTAATGGAAATACTGAATAGAGCAAGACCCCAGGCACAGCTCTTATGTGTCTTTTCAGGTTGACATTGGACTTACCACTGTTCCTTGAGTACAGATTTGATGCATTTGTATGCCTGCCCACAGTAAATTATACCTCAGTTGTATTCACCTGGTTTGCATATAGGGCTATCACATGCATTCATCAAAGCTTTCCTCATTCCAACGTGTGACTTCTACTGTTTTTTCCTCTCTAGTCACTATGCTCCCAGCTCCATCAAAGACGAAAATTAAATAGATTAGGTTTAATTTGTTCTTGACAAGTCTGTATTTTCTGTTTTCTCATGACTTTATCATGTGGGAGTGGATGCAGCTGCAGCACAAGGCAGCAAGCAGGGAGATGGAAACTCTTCTTGGATCACACACTTGCTTCTGCTCCACGATAAATCAACATTTGTTACAAGTATTTACAAGTGGATTGAATAATAATTTCTCTGATTTGATATCAAAGCAAGGCTGTTTGGTCTATGATACCTCATATCTGTCTCCTTCCCCCTTTAGTTTGAAGTTAGATAATATGTTTGCCCTTCATTCATCCTTTGAGAATTTCTAGAAGGTATTTACTCATGGCTTGGAGGCAGCCCTGACTAGTTCCCTACTCCTTCCTTACTCCTAGGCTATGCTTAATTAAGCCCCGCCAAGTTGAATACATCCAACTTGCATTAATATTCTCCAATCTCTTTCTCCTGTGTTCCAGAGTATCTTTGCATTAAATATCTAACATTTGATCACAGTGAACATTATTGTTGAAGGCTCCTCAAGCACATGAATTTTATCTTTCCCAATGGGGTGTGTCTGCAAGTCAGTGGATGTGGTGCTGGTTGTTTCTGTAGCAGAGGGCAGGGGCATGGCACTCTGTGGTGGCTGCATGCACATCAGCACTGCAGCCTGCTGGTTACAGTCCCATCTGACTTTATTGTCTCTCAAAAAATGAAATTAGCAAGGTAAAACCCTTGTTTAATGTGCTTTTGATAGGCTGTTTTGTATGCACACATGCAAAGCCAGAGTGAGAAAACAGGAGCAATTAAAGTGTCCAAAGCCTTAGATATTCTTCTGGGATGTAGCTTAGGGTTATATTTAGACAGAGCAAGTAGCACCATCTAGTATTAAAACAACCATGAGAACCTGTTTTCCATTGCTGTAGTCTGTCAGGCTTTTATCACTTGATCTGAGACTTTCAGGTTGTGTCTCTCTCTCAGGCTAAGTTTATTTTAATATTGTCAGCTAAACCAATTCAACCATTTCCAAGAAAAACTAGGGGGGAGGAGAGGAGGAATGTTGTTTTGCCCACATGAAAAAGGGGAAAGAAAATAAATTGTCCAGCTTTTTGATTGAGAGCTGCAGTGCCATCGTGTTCAGGAGCAGGATCTATGGTGACAAGGCTTGGAGCCATCTGTGCGCGTTCTTGGCAGACTCAGCTCTGTTTCGAGCTATTCCATTTTCTGAAGACTTTTCTTCCCTGTCCATCAGCATTCCCCAGCCTCTGGTGCTGAGCAGCCCACTTGTGACCCAGCCCTGTGCCCATGCCCTGACTGCTCCAAGGGATGTGCCAGCAGAGCATGCCTGTGTAGTGCCAGCCCAGGGCTGTGCTGCTCACTGGGATCATCCCTGTAATGACAGCTCCTGCTTTGTCCAGGTATAGGTGAGATGGGAGCAGAGAGCAGGCACAGAGGGGCTTCTACTGGAAGTGTAGGCAGGACAGTAGGTGTCCATCAGGAGGGGAAGGAAGAAATTGGGGTGACAGATGCAAACTGAGAACTGGCCAGCAGAAGCTGTGAGGGGTGCAGGAGGAAGGATAGGCTGACTGCCACAGTGGTGGGCTGTGTGGGAAGACTGGCTGTGTGGGAAGACTGGCTGAGCTGGTGGGACCAGGAGACAGGAGGGCAGGGAAGGGGTGATGGAGGAGAGGAGGAGGACAGCAGGAAGAACAGGGAAATGAAGGCACTGGGGTACGTGGTGGTGAGGAATTAACAGGGGCTGGGGGATATGGGGCTTCCTGGACAAAAGTGTTGGTGTTGGATTAGATGGGGACAGGAATGGAGGAAAGCACAGTACATGAATTACTACAACTAGTTTTTTTGGCTCATCCCATGTCTTCATTGTGTGAACAGCCATTTGCCACACTAAGGTTGATGTGCAGAGGCACTAGGTTCTTGCAGCAGTTGCTTTGAATGTACCTAGTTCACTTTTGAAGCTAAGTCCTTCAAAAAATCAGGTTATAAGCACTTCAGACTGGATGCCTAGAGTGGAGAGGGTTGTTTTCACTTTAGTCTGTCTGCATAAATACTTCTGTCTGGCACATGTCTGATATGAAATGGGAATAATGTCATCCAGACGTGAGTGAAGATAAGGTAGTTTAATGTGTGACCCATCTAGATAATAAGCTTTGTAATTCAGATGCCTGTTAGTAACTGTCTTCAGAACAGTGTTTGAATAGCTGCTGCAGAGACAACCCAGGAAGAGCTAGTGTTGCCTAGCCTGCACACCAATCAAGGCAGGAGTCCTGCAGAATTCAGTAGCCTCAAGTCATGTAATTAGAGACTGCAGTAAATTGTGTGTCCATGCCAGGTGCCTTGATTTTGGCAATTTTTGATGTTGTATGCTTCATTTTGCAGTATGAATCATTTGCCTTCGATGTTTTCTTTTCTTGAAAGCTGTTACAAAATCATTATTGTTATAAATAGTTCTGCAGGTATAAATAGAGGTGGGCAGGGCAAATCACTAAGTCCTTCACAAGAAGGAGTTGTATTCAGCCAGTTAGTAGCAGAGGGCAGGACAGATATTACATAGGGCGGCCAGGGCCAAATCCTCTGTCACTTCTGGTCTCCCACCCACTGTGTGCCTGCTGTGTTGGGACACTCTCTGGAGTTTGGGCTAAAGGAAGGAGCCTGCCAAGGGGCTGCTCAGAGCACCATGAAGGGAGGATTCAATGCCATGCAAGTCATTTCAGAGCGTGGAGGTAAAACTTGCTTCTGCCCCTGCTGCAAGTGTTGGCATTTGTCATCACTGGTACTGGTCATCACACAGATGATGGTGGTAGACCCCCAAAATTACAAGGCTTGGGAACCCCTGCTTGGGAACTACAGGCAAAAGCAGATCATAAATAGAAAACAGTGTGTTTCCCCCACTGAGAATGAATTCCAGAAGCAGCTCAGAGGAAACTAGCACCAAATTTCTTCATGGTGTTTTTCAGGAGTGCTTTGGGCTTTTCTCAGGCCAGAGGTGAGATCCGTGCTCCTGAACGGAGCACCCCAAGGTGAGGTGCTCTGACGACGTTTCCATCTGTGATCCCATTGTGTCCCGCTTGCCCAGGCTGTGGGTCTCCATTGTGTCTGCCGACATGGGGGCTGATGCTGATTTCCGCTGTTCACGCTTGTTTCTTTGCATCTGAGAGTGCTGTTGAGAAGTTTCCAGAGAAAAGCTTGGCCACCGTTTCCAATGTAATGCAGAGTTGTACCGGCTGCCGGGGACAAGTCGGAAACGCTGGCAAGATAGCAGGCATCCTCAGGAAGCAAAGCCTATCAGAAAGCACTGATGTCATTGGCAAACAAAACAAATGAGGGCTGGAAAAACAAACTGTTTTGCAGCGTTGTTGATATTCCCTCAAATTAGAAGCTCTGCACAGCCTTTACTCTGCGGTCCAGTCTGACAGATTATTTACATGACAACGCTGCAGCAATGATTTTGTTGCTCCTGCCAATCCAATTCCTTTGATTTTATTTTTTAGGTTTATTTATCTATGGGAGGGTGGGGTGAGTGTCCTGGAACTCCAGCCAGATTCAGAAAGCTGGCCAGCATCCTTGCAGATGATGGGTGCTGACATGGCTGGTGTCCTGCCGGCTTTGATCAGCCAGGACCTCCGGCTTCCCTGTCCCTGATCTGGTCTGATGCAGGAGATGCTACTTCCCCGTGACTTCTGCACAGCCCTTCTGTGTCCTGACGATGTCCCAGGCCACCTGTCATCACTGCTACTGGCTCCTTGGAGCTTGTGCCATGAGCATGGAGCAGGCTTCTTCCCCTTGGTTGTTCCCACTGCAGTGTTGTGATGGGCATAGTGATAACATCCTTCTCCCAGATGGGCCTCCCCACCGCACAGAACACCATGGGATTTCCCCTTCTACACATGCTGAGTTTGCAGAGCAGGAGGAGACAGTCATACCAGTTCCTCATGGCACACTTCCACTTGTTGCTCCTCACCACTGATGCCAAAAGAAGGATCAGAGTAAACCCCGTGGGCTGGAGGTTTCTCACCCACTCACCTTTGTCTCTCTCTGATGGCTGCAATGGGTGGCAGAGAGGGGGTTAAGCTCTGCTCCGAGCCAGCCCGATAATAGCAGGAAAAGCACATTTCTTCTTTGCACCTGTGAGCGCTTCGATGGGCTGGCTGCTGTTTATGGTAGTCACATTGGATCTTTCTCTTGTTAGAAGCTGAACAGCTCTAGCAGCCAGCTGTTCCCTTTGCTGTGCTCAAACCTGCCTCCTTGCACAGTCCGGGCAGAGGGTGCATGGAAAATCAGCTTTTTAGGTCAGCATTCAAAATAACCCACAGAGCCTTCCCTTCCTTCTGTGATGGAAGGGTCCCACTCCTCCCTGCTTTCTGCCTGCTTGTACTTACTGCTGGCTCACCTACTCAGAGCTCTTACTGGGAATTTGGAGTTCTGTTCTAGCAAGGGCTAATATCTGCAGCACAGAGTTTTACTTCTCTGTTTTTAAAGTGTGTAGTGTTACATGTGTGAAAAGGAGGAGATTCATTAAGCTCTAGGGACAAACTGGTTTAGGTGTTCAGGAAACTCTCAGGCTGGAAAGCCACTTCTGCAGTGTTCCAGGTTAAATTGTGGCTCTGCATAAAAATTGTGCCTGTTTTTCTACACTGTGAACTCTCCTCGGGCGAGTGCTGTGGCCACTGTGGGCAGCACAGCTCAGAGGCAGCTGGAGGGTCCCTGCATGCCCAGGAGCTGCACACCAGGCTGGCCCAGAGCAGCTGGCCAGACTGGCTCCACAGCTGGCACAGCATCCAGGAGACAAGGTGGGACAGAAAATGGATGGAGTGCTGGATAGGCATGAAGTGGCCATGACACACACAGTGCTGCAACCCAGAAAATGGTTTATATAGTAAGCCAACCCATCCACTTCTGTGGGTATGTAGCCTGAGGTTTAGTACTAATAAACACACAGCAGCCATCTCGGTAGTTGCTCCATTTCAAGTAAATCCTTGTAAACAGTAGTGAACAGACTTATTCCCTTTCTTCATGGCCAAAAAGAGCATTAGAGACCAGTGTATAAAACTGCTTGTCATGATCTTTGCAGAGACAGTCTCTTTTAAAGCAGCTGCCAGTGCAGGGCTCATGATCCTCAGATGGACCTGCTACTACTAAGGACACACAGTACTCACTAGACATGTTAAATGAACTCTTCATGCAGGGAAAATTATCTTGTGTTTTATATTTTACATAAATCTATTTCTATGTGTTTTACCTTTTTAATCCATCCTTTTGAAATTTCTTTCTTTTGGTAACACTGTTCAAACAGAGAGGAATGCATTGGGGTGGGTCCGTTGTTCTGTACAACCTTCAGAACAGAACATTACCATCCACACATTTTAAAACCCTGGAAGGATGGGTATTC
Source organism: Rhipidura dahli (assembly GCA_013399225.1). NCBI lineage: Eukaryota > Metazoa > Chordata > Aves > Passeriformes > Rhipiduridae > Rhipidura > Rhipidura dahli. Next base: position 481,188 of record VXAC01006147.1, on the reverse strand, counting down.
TATAATTGCCATAATAAGCTGTGAGAGTGGTATAGACAATAAAGGCTGTTTTCAGCCAACTAAATCAGTTTGCTGGATCTTTGCTCTAGTCAGTGCAGAATTGAGGGCTGTCACTGGGGAAGAAAAATCTTGACTGTTCTGTGTCTTGGAAATCCTTGAGACACAATACACGTGGGCATCACGTGTTGTTTCCAGCCATGTTACACAGTGGAAGTGTGCTGTAAAAACAGCATTGAAACATAACTTGAAATCTTAGGTTTTGTGTTATTCTAGCTGAGGATTGCAGCAGGCCAATGCAGGGAGAAAAGAAAGTAATCTCTAAAAAAGATTGTTAAGCTGGGGTATTGCATGATGTTACCTGGGTTTCTCATGTGGTTTCATAATTCGTTTTTGTTCTTATGCATATTTTGTCCTTGTTCATGTGAACATTTTTTTAAAATTGGAATATGCAGAGCTATAGGGAGAGGCTGATTGCTCTGTAATCCACCCCCTCATCCCGCAGCAACTTAAAATATAATACAGAGCACACCTCTCCATGACTGGAGAAAAACAGTTTTCTAAGTTGTGGGCTTACCTCCAGTACAAAGTTTTTATTTTGAGATTTCCTAAGTGAAATCTGAAAGTTGCAATCACCAGTGAATTCTTGAGTGAAAGGGACTGAGTCAGCAGCAGCAGCACAGCATCTGCTGCTTGGCTGAGTGCAGGGAGGTGTATTGTCTAGGGAAGAACGGCACATGAATCATCAGCATCTGCATGCACTTTGCTTCATCTATTTTATTAAAAGGGTGGAAAACTGAGTGCAGGGGATGAGACACTCAGCTTCAGTAGCCTACCATCTGATCAAAGATATCTTTCCTTTTCTAAAGTGGCCTTCTGCTTGCTTTTGTAGTGATGGGTCCAGCTGGAAGGAGCTTTCTGATGGCACAGCTGTGAGTGAAACCAGCACAACATGTTCAGTGTTGAAGACCTCCTGATTTCTCACGGATACAAATTGTCGAAAAATCCCCCTGTTTCATATGAGAACAGGTATGATGCATACCGGCATGAAATCCCAGGGAACAGATCTGCTCAGAGAACAACACTGAACGGGATTGAAGCAGAATCCAGAGCTGGGGCCTACAGCAAGAAACCTCTGGTGAAAACCAGCTCGAGCAGCACTGAAAGCAGCCATGGGAGCCAAGGGAGGCAAGCAGGTCCTGGTTACCACCATGACCTTCAGGGTTTGTCCACTTTTCATACTTCAGAAGGGGGGTAAGTTTCAGCATCATGCCATGGCTTTGCTTTCTATCTCTTTTGTTCTTGACAGATAACTAATCACGACTCTAACCCTTTACACCATCTTCCTGTGATCCTTTCCTGCTCCCATCCTAGTGACCATTTCCATTCACTGGATGTCCACATTCAGTGACACATCCATTCACCTTCTGCTAGAGAAAGGCGTTTGGGAATAGTGGGATAACGGGAAGTGGCTGAATGTGGGAAAATGTGTTTTACTAATGTGGTCTGTATCAGAAAGGCCTCTCTGATGGATTTAGGAAAGCTTACTCCTAGCACAGGGGAAAAAGGTCTTACTTTTCTTCACTTTTAAACAACTGCACCCAGCTTCTGCCACATACACACCCCAGGTTTTACTGTGGATTCAGCCCCATGCAGCTCTTGGTGGGTATTCCTACTTGCACTGAGGACTTGCTTGTTCTCCTTGGGCTGCTCTTATGGATTAAGCATGAGAAGGTGCCTGTGCACTTCTATTTTAAAACAGCCCCATGCCAGTGGAAGCTCTTGCTGTCATTCCATGAAACGTGCTTGTACAACCATGGCTTGCTGAACTCCGAGTACGTGCGCACCAGGGCTGGGGCCAGCTGGGCAGGAAGAGCTGTGTGTACACACCGACGCTCGGCCATTGTTCTGCAGCTATTTGAGTGCTGCAGCTGAACAAAGGAAAGGGGCTCGAGCAGGACTGGAAGCCAGCCCAAGTATGACGATGGTTTACAAGGAAAAGCCCCTTCCTCCTGCCGAGTGGGCTTGAAACTGAAAGCAGGGCAAAACACCAGCGCCTTGGGAGCTTGTCTTCTTACAAAGACCTTCAGTAACGTGTGGCAAAGCCATGTGTCCCCTTACTGCTGGGCTCGTCTGCTCTTTCCCTTCACATCTCTTCCCCTTGCAAGTCTGTTTGCTTGGAGCAGGAATGGCTGCTGCTTGCCAGCTAGGATAATGGGCAGGAAGAGATGTGAGCCGTCTAAAGCAGTCATAGGCCAGCAAGTCCTGGTGAAGGTCTCCAGGTGGAACCATCCATTCTAGAGAAGGAAGGACAGAACGCAGATGTAAAGGTAATTGGGAGGATCCTTCCTAGTGTGTTTTGGATGAAGTAAACTGGACAGCAAAAAAAGCGAGGAAAGATACTGAAAAAGAATGAAAGGGAAAAAGGTTTTGAATCAGGGGAAGAGAGTGTGCAGTGGTGCTGAGGAAGCTGGCGCTGAGTTTACAGTGTGGAGAAATGCTGGTGTGAAGAAGATCTGGCTATGCAAGGCTGGAAGCTACCACAGCAGTGCTGCTCCTGCACCTTGTTAGTCAGAGCCTTTGTGGATGCACAGTGGTTTGGGAGGGCTTCTGCCTTCCCTGCTCCCCACTTCTCTGGGTGCATCTGCAGGGGCTCACACATCTGCCCCACATCTTGGATATGGCAGAGATATCTGTAATTGCTGGCCTTGGCTAAATATAAAATAATGCTCTCTAACAGTTTACACGTCTCTTTCTAAATGCAAGGGGTGGGACCTGCCAGTCTACAGCATAGTTAAATATTATATCCTGGTTTTTAAAAGTGGCTTTTCCACATAAAATAGGGAACACAAACCTGGAAATGGCTTTGTCACACTTTCATAAAAATAGAAATATTTTCTTGTTATTATTACAACAAACTCTGATTCCCAGCGAGCCTACTGGGAACTCTGACAAGGCAGTAGAAGCTGAGAAAACCTTTGTATCGTCCCTTCCTTGCCATGGCTGGCAGTGTGGAGTACCTCCAGTGTGCAGCATGACACAGCCGTAGCCCGGCTGGTCCAGGAAGGGAGGAGGGAGCTCTCTGGGCTGGATCCGGGGAAGCCACAGCTGCAGCACTGCAGCACCTGTGTGTCAGCTCCCAAGCCCCAGGTGACAGTCCCCTCCAGATCCAAGGCTGCTGTGGGCATGTGAGCTGCTCTAAAACTGAAGACTAGATACCTGTGATGGCCCGGTTTGGAGTGCCCGGGCCTGTGACAGGTGAGGGCCTTGGGGAACTCCACCAGGCATTTTGATATCGCTGCCTGTTTTCTGGACTGCTGGGGGAAATCGGCTTCTGGTTCCCGGGCTGGGAAAGTACTGCACACTGCAGAGACCTGGGGACAATTTGGGCCCAAAGAGGAGACAAACACCCAGCAAGATTCTGGGCATTGCAGGCTTCCTTCCACCATTCCCTGGTGCTGCTTTCCCAGTCAGCACAGAGCAGGAGAGGGCCGAGCAGGCCATGTGTGTCCTTCGCAGATGGTGACAGCTCCACAACAACTCAGAGCATGGCTCAGGCTCCTCATCTAGGGAATTATCTACACCATACTCTTGTTTGCACCACTGGTGTAGAAGAGCTAATAACTTCCCATACATCACAGAAGTGAGTGATGCTGCCAGCCTCATGGCTGCCTTTGCAGGGCTTAGGGTGTTCTGTGGTGGCAGGGGATGATGCTGTTGTCTCTGCTTATTAAGGTTGTTCTGCTAATCAAGCCATGCTGAGGAGGGTTGAGGCTTCATAGCCACTGCTCCTGCTGCTTGTGAGGGGAGAGTGATGCCCCAATGGGGAGATGGTGTTTGGCTCTATCCTGTTGTTCTTCAGGCAAAGTGTGAGGGAGAGCTGTCCTGGCTATCCTTGCTTAACTGAGCTTTCGGAGACCACACAGAAAAGGTTTGGAAAAGGAGACAAGTCAAAGAAAATAGGAAAGCTGATCCTATGAGTATTGATGAGACTTCTCTCTTCACAGGAGCACTTTGTCCTGATTCTGTTCTAAGCAGAGAGAAGAGACACTTTGCTTAGTTGTTTGTGTGGGAGGAACTATGTTAGTAGCTAGCAAATTTAGCGATAAATAGATACCATCATTAATGAGACCACCTGCTGGAACAATTAGGAAAGTATACTGGTGTTTTCCAGTGCTGGGTCTCAGAAGAGTGTATGTGAGGATAGGATCTCAAAATAGAACAGAAGCTGCTAGTGTCCAGAACAGCCCTCTGAAAATTTTTCCACCTTGCTGACTTTCTTAACAGTGCTCTTTTTGGGGCACAAAGTCTGCACCAGTGCCTGCAGCTCATGCAGGATGAGCTACTGAGTGCCCAACACCTTCCACTTGCATGCTGGCAGCCAACAACAGGGACAGACACTCCCTACATAGCCCTGCAGTGGCCTCATTCTGCAGGGTTTGGACTTTGATGATTGTGCCACACTTTATCACTTTTGGCCCCATTATCTGCATCATGTGAGGTCCTGCTGGTCCAGCGTCACCCTAGGGGAAATGGGCAGCTTCAACCCACTGCTCTGAGCAAGACAGCTCAGTGAAATGCAGTCATGCAGCCAGTGCAGGGTGGACTGATGGCCTCATTTCTTGTAAAGGCTGAAAATTTACAGAAAGCTAGAAATAGTTTTGGGGGCTTTCAACAGTTTTGATTAAATTAACTTTATATAGAATCAATTCAAAGCACTTTATGAGAGCAGATGTGATTCTCCTTAGAAGCAGGCCTGTTAGAAAAGAGTTCATAATGTTAAAATCCACCTCCTTGGTCCCTTAGGACCACTCTGCCCCTGGAACTTACATCTCCACAGTTGGTCCCATGGGACTGCTCCATCCTTGGCACCTCTCCCAGCTGTCAGGGATTTGCCAGCTGCTGTGTCTGCGTGTGTTTCTTTGTGCGTCAGTAGCAGCACATCATGGAGAGGTACGGAATTGTGCAGTGGCGGTCAGAGATGAGCTGCTGCACAGAGGGCTGTGCAGTTTTCTCTTTGGTGATGTGTCATGGACGCAAAGACTGCACCATGACTGGTACTCACCATTCAGAGATCTAGCATTGCTGAGGCAGTAGTGAAGCATTTTAAACTTGGAGTGGCTCTTGGAAGCTTCCCCTTCCACCACCTCATTGACTGCAAGACCCAGAAGTGCCACATGTCCTGGAAGGAGGCTTTCTGCTGTAGCTGTAGCCACAAGCAGGGTGGTTGTGCTGCGCTGCCCCACTGCTGCCTGGCTGCCATGTCTTCATGCAGGAGCTGCTCTCTGTCACTGACAGCAGAGGAGACTTCAGAATGGAGCTCTACTGGAGGGTCCTTGGAGCATCATCTTGCCACTGCACAGTGCACTGTCATCTTCTTCAGATGCTTACAGGGTCCCTGAAAGAGGCTGGCTGTGTAACCACTTCTGGTGGCTTAGCCTGGACCTAGACAGACTGATACTGTCTGTCCTATGAGTAGGTCTTAGAAAGGACCAGGTTTAAAATGCTCTAAATGCCTCCTTTTAAATATCTTTTTTACACTCGTGTTACAATGATGACATAGTACAGATTACATGGTGGATTGTATCATGTTCTGAAATTCATTTCTGGACCATAGTTATTAACCTTTAAAAATAAATTTAATCTTTTAAACAGCTTTTAATGAGTGGAGAAGCAACCTTTCTGTTGATAAGAATTTGGGTTTACTTTGTGGGGGTTTTTTTAATGGTTAATTAAGCTTTGCAAGGTCACTGGAAATTTAAAAATCAGGATTTTTAGGTGCTTTTACAAGAGATGCTACCACTTAAGCAGGAATAATTTCAAAGAAGTCTGATGGCCCATGCTGAGAAAGATGTCAAACTAGATAACTGTAATGGTCTCTTCTGATCTTGGAATCCACGATTGTACTTCCTGCAATTTCTGTAGGCCCTTTTACAATGATGGATAAAATCAATCAGAAAGAGCAACCTGTCCATTCCCTCTTCACTCTTGCTGGACTCTGTTTCTCACCTCATTTAGAAAACAGAGATACAAATGGTGCTGCAGCAGTAGGGGGGATGAGATGAAAATGTGGAAGACAGCATTTGTTCAGCTGTATGTTTCCACGTGGAAGTGTTTGTTGTTACTACAATCAGATTCTGATTTAAGGGGTGTCCTGTATCTCACTGATTAATGGAGATGTCTGTTCCTTCTTGGGGTTCAGCAGTCGAGCTATATTTCATGCTCCGGAGGCAGAACATTTTGTTCAGAAGTTCAATCTTAATCCAATTGAACTAATAGGAACAAGATGCTTCTTATCCCAGTCTGGTTTTAAACTTTCAGACTCATAGGATGTAGTTAATATACATAAAAGAAAAGTGTTGTGGATCTGGATGGCTCAATTTTCATTCTGAATTTTGACTTGTATTATGTCTTCACAAACTCCTGTTTAAATAGATCATTGTTTTTAGTAAAAAAGAGCCAGATGACACTGTTTATATACCTTGGGGTGAAGGGAAGAGAAAGAAATTCTTGGGTTCTCTCTACATACTTGTCCTATTTCTGTCAATTTTGATTTTTCTTCCCAGTGTTATGCTGGTGGCGGTCACATAGTGTAAAGGCAGTTATATTGTTGGACACCTTAGGTACAAGAATAGCAGAATGCAATTCAAGTAGAAAATTAATTATTTATGTAGAAGGGTACCAATTTTGTTCTGCAGGAATGTATAAAACAGTTTACACTCTGTTCAGAACAAAGGATCTATTCTGTTAATGTAAATCTGTATTCTGAATTTCTAATCTGCAATAAAATGTCTAATGTCTTTCATATTTCACTAATAGATTCTTTTATTTAAGGATTTTATACTTCTTTTAAACTTATACTTCTTTTATACTTCTTTTTACATTTTAAATATTGGTTCCCTCTTATTCAGAACTGTGTTGATACATTGCCATTGTTGTGACACGTGTCATTTGATTCAAAGCACCCCGAAGAAATTTGTTCCCTCAGAAAAATGAACAAAAATCAGTTCTGGAACTGACATGTTTAATTCCAGCACTTATACCCGGATGCAAATAATGTTTCTTACAGAATATATCTTATGAAATCTTACAAAATAGCTATCTATCTGTACTCCCTACCTCTGCTTCTTGGAATCCTATTAAACTTGAATACCAGAGTAGTCTCCTTGACATCTATAGATTTTGATTTAGCAAGGTGCAGAAGTAATTCAAGACAGTCACTTCTGGTTTTAGAATGGCATCTTAGAATCAGGGACTGGCCAGGATTGCAAGGGGCCTTCAAGATCATCTAGTTCCAAGCCCCATGTTGTGGGCAGAGAATTTTCTAATGTCCATCAAGGAGGGCTGTGCATGTTTGCACAGCAGGTAACTGTGTGCTTTTGTCTCTCTTTCTAACATCTTTGCATAGCTAACAACATGTCAAAAGAGCTTCTGTCCCTTCCTTTACCTATGTTAATGACTGACTTTTAAATCCTCTCATTAAAATTGTCATCTGGTTGCAAATAGATTACACATTGGCATAACTCATCATTTGACCTCCTAATGGCCTTACTCAAGCGAGAGAGCACCTGTGCACACAGCCTCTGACACTGGTTTTTTTTTCAGGGTTTATGACAGGCCTCATTTAGCATGGTCTCCCCAGCCCAAGACTGATAAAGATCTCGCCTACTGGAGAAGACGAGGACAGGACTTCAGTGTGCTACTGGGCTATTCCCGGAAGGCTGGTGTGGAGATGAAAGGCCTGGCTGCAGCCCCAGGGGCATCCCGGCACCCCAAGGAGAATCAGCTGAAGGTGGGGACAAGTGCAGGATATGTCAGAAGAAGCGGCTTGCAGGAAAGCTGTGAAGTGCCCAGCAACTGCAAATGGCAAAGTATGGAAGTGGAAAGCTGGAACCAGCCAAAAAAGGTAGGGAGGCAAATGTCTGAGGGTGACAGGGAGAAGCTGCTTCAAGAGCTGTATTCGCTGACCCTGGGAGACAATGTACTCAGCACCCACAGCAGGGGGAAATCTCAGTCGTTGCCAAGGGTCCTTTCACCTGAGAGCATGAGGTGTGTGGAAATGCCCTCCCTGACCAACAGTAACAACTCGCTCGGCGTAACTAAAACCCCCTCGTATCCCCCAAACAGACTGAGTGTGGAACCAGCCAAGCACCATGGAACGGGAGGCCATTTCCTTCCCCTGGTGAAGCCCAAGTATGGGAGACCTCTCAAGCCTCCATCCTATGAACTGCAGCAGCAGGCCAGGGCACCTGCAGAAACCGTGGGTTTCCAGGACCATTACCAGAAAGAGGAACCTATCTCCTACTTAGCCAAAGTCAATGAGCCAAGGCAAGATGCTTGCATTCCAGACTCTGGTTTGGAGCCCCCAGTGTACGTACCTCCTCCTTCTTACAAATCCCCACCTCACCAACACGCGACCCCACGTTCCCCCAGTGAAGTGCCTAACACCGACCCGTGCGCCAGCAGTGATCCACAGGGTCCTGCAGAGAGGGTTGTCCCCTGCCAACAACCAGCCATGAATACTTTTGAAGTGGGGGGTGACCATTGCAAAGAAAATAATTTTCCTCATGGGAAGCAAAGCCATGCAAGGCGCCCTGCTGACCACCTGCGTTCCGTTCAGTATATTCCCTTTGACGATCCTCGGATACGACATATTAAAATTGCACCACTGGAAGGTCTGCAGGGCAACTCTAAACACACTGAAAATGCACGTAGTCCCAGTTCTGGTGCTTTGCAAGAGAGAAATCTTGAAGTACAGTACAACAGTGCCTTTGTGGATGCATCAAACTTGTCCAGTTCTGCAAAGGGAGAAAGAACTTATGACAGCTCCACCCATAGCAACAGATGGTTGGCACCATCCGTCCGAGATCAGGAAAATTGTGCCTTGCCGGACCAAAGAGACAACTGTAGTGCAACTAATCACAGCCCCCGTAACGAAGCCAGCACAGAGTACACAAAAGGCAAACTTTCTGTAAGAAATTCACATATGGACAACACCTGTGAGACTGTTACAAAAGTGAAAAAGTTTGAACCTGGAACTGGGATGCAGAGCAAAAAGAGTTCAAAGAAAAAAATGAATGAAACTATATTTTGTTTGGTCTCCATCCCAGTTAAATCAGAATCCAATCTGCCAGATACAGATAGGAACAACAACATAACTCAGAGCCCTGATAAGAATGGGTTTGGTAACAATGGGGCTTTGCAAGAACAAAGTCTCTTAAGTATGTCTTCAACAGACTTGGAGTTACAAGCACTTACAGGAAGCATGACCAATAAAAATGAGTTACAAAAACAAGAGCTGTGGAGACCAGAAGAGTTCAAACAAATGAATGACCTCAGATTTATTCAGCCTACAAAACACAGAGAGCTCAAATATTCTGGCTCCTGGCCAGGTGATCAGTACAAAGACCAGCAGACACAGACCAGTTTCTCTGAAGAACCTGAGAGCCCACAATTTTTCCATGGTACAAAGCCTGGGCAGCCTGATAGTAGCAAACTGCTATCTCCAAAACTCCTGGGATGTACAGCATCCACAATGGAGGAAAAACAGACAGGATCACCTTGTGATGAGAGAGGCTGCAGGCAGAGTGGTTACGGTATGAAGGGCCAGACTCACTTCAGCCAGTCTAGCAATAGTGCATTTTCCAGGACTGCCACCTCAGTCCTTCAGGCTCCCTCCCCAAAAGCCCACCAGAGCCAGCCTGTGCCTGCCCAAGAGAGGGAAAATGGCCTTCTTTTCAAGGGAGATGTAGTTAAAGGAGAACCAGGAGCTCCCTGCAACAGTAAAGAGCTGTTTGGGCAGTTCTTGTTGAAACCTGTAAGTCGCCGTCCCTGGGATGCAATAAGTGAACTAGAAAGTTTTAACAAGGAGTTGCAAGGGCAGGAGGAGAGCACAAGCAGTGAAGAAGATATGGAAAGTGCTGCAGCTCCTCTGCAGACCAGTGCCTTTATGCAGAGGAGGGAGTCTGGAAATCAGAAGTCAAGCCAGGAGCCAAAACATGGTGGGAAATTAGAAGTGGTTGTGCCAGAGGTGCCTGTATTTAGGTCAGGAAGAGTTAAAAGTAAGTCTGAAAGTTGGAGCATGGGGACAGAGCATGGTGGTGAGCCAAGATGTGTTGGCTCCCAAGGCTCCTCAAAGCCAGGAGGGAGCAGTGAAGGAGTCAGGCCGGCAGATGGAAGTCTGATAACAGAAATGGGAACTGGGGAAGCCAAGAGCAGAAAGAGCAAACAGCCGGTTCATGTGGGCCCTGTCAAAAGAGTTTTGTCCAGTAGCCCAAGTAGTTCATGTCACAGTAATCCTTTCAATAACCCTGTCTTGCAGGAGATGAGCGAAGACCAAAATTACCTAGACTTTGTTAAACTGAGCAAAGGTGCAACTCCCACAAATGACAGGGTATTAGAAGGAGGGTCAGTAGTATGCTTGTCACTAACAAAGAAGAACCAAAGGTGCTCTGAGCCAGATTTGAGGTCAGTGGGACTTGATGTGGCCCCAGAACCTGGTGCTAACAACTCTGATCACTCTTCAGATGTAAATGCAGTGGAAATCCCTGTGAATGAGTCATTGCAGGCAAGAGCTGCAAGAATTTTAGGTATAGATATAGCAGTGGAGTCTCTACTTCCAGATGACCATGTTGGGCCCCACCCAGGCACTAGCCCTTCAAATAGGAAGGGAATGACTCAGGACTTTGAGTCATCATCAGTGGGGAGCACAGTAAGTAACAAAGAAGGAAAAAAAGAGGATTCTTATGAAGGCAGACGAAAGTGTGGCTGGACAGAGAGTGCTCTCTTTGTCAGAGCTGGAGGACGATCTTTATACCCTGATGAATGCCAGGCCACTCACCTGGAAACCAGCGCTAAACCCCTGGTAACTGAGCAAGTTCTTGAACAACCTGTGAGTCCCAGCCAAGGTGAGGACCAAAACTTGGTTTGCAAGTCAGCTGCATATCAGCATTCAGAAAAGAGAGTGAGGAGCACCTCAAAAGTGATAGAGACACTCCAAGGCAAGCTCACGTCTCCACCCAGCCGGACTGCCATGGATCGCTTGGTGCGAATGAAAGAAGTTGACTCTGTGTCACGGATGAGACGTCTGAGCATTAAAAGTGCAGACTCGGGAGAGGAGGTGGATGAGGAGAAGCAGTTGAAGGTACCAGAGGAGAGAGGAAGCAAACTGGCAAGCTCAGGGGCTGTTTCCAAGCGTGTTATCTCTCTCAGTGAAAACGGATGTTTAGGTGGAATGGACAAGAAGAAGGTCGACAGAGATTTTTCTTTAGGTAAGACCCTGTTATGGGAGATCCAAATGGGTACTCGTTCCTTATGTAATGGCATGATTGGTTTGCTTATGCCCACGTATTGCTGCTCAAATAGTAACAGGCTGTAGGTGGTACTGTCCTCATCTGGGAGCCACCCACTTGCCTCCTTGTGGAGAAGATGAGTGTTCTCTGATCCCATTTTAGGAATAGTTACTGTAAAACTCACTTGTGATATGGAAACTCATTCACAGAGATTGGAGTGCTCCCTAAGGTCTTATCTCTGTCTAATTGTTTCAGGGAGTGGCCAGGCTAAAACAGTGCAGTTCAAAGACAGTCATTCTAATGCCAGTGTTTGGGAACATGTGGTGATTTTATCAGAGCTGTTCCTTGAATGCCAGTTTTTTTCCCCTCTCTAATACTTAAGTAGACACATACTTAAGTCACATATCACAGTTCAGAAGAAACTAAAAATAAAAATCTGATGGTCTTCTATGAAGCCTCTGGGAAATGGCTGCATATAGGGTCCTGGAAAATTCTCTCATGAATGTTTTCCAGATCAGATGGTGAGAATAACTGTTAACCCCAGCACAAATGGAAAGCTGACTTTTTCAGTGAACACTTTTTTTTCCCCTATTTTTTGGTGTTTCTGATCTCTACTGGTATATCTATATGTATCAACAGATATGTCTACACTTGATAAAAACTTGTTTAGTCCATATGCGTTCCCACAGTAACATGAACTGGTCCCTCTCTGAAACAGTTTTCATATAGCATTTTGTTGAACAACTGAAAATCGGTTGTTGCCATAGACCTGTGTAAAGGGATAAATCTCCCAGGCCACCTGCCTAGCCCTTTCAATAAGTTGGAGTGAGAAAACATACAGTGTGAAAGTTGTTAAGGTAGTATTAATCTCCTCCTTCCTTTTTCCATCTTCCCCGTTCCAGTTGACACTTCACCTTGAAATCTGCACAGGCTATTCATTTAACCTCATTGATATAAATCTGTTCACAGTTTTCTGGTACAAAGGGACTGAAATTAAATGGAGTATACTTTAAACTGGATTTATGCATTTCCATCTGAAAAGAAATGCTTGCATGAGTTCTAAGTACTGACTCCTGCAGTCTTGCAGCCTTTTTCTCCATGTCTTTTTCTATATCCCACATCTTTGTCTCTTTCTGCTCTGAACTGTTTTTCTCCAGACCAGATTTTTCAAACAGACTAATTCAGCTTTCTTGTACCCATCAGGTCTAGTATGCCCCACATGCATTTCAGATGCTTTCCTCCCTTGGGGTTTCTGCTGGAGTGAAGAAAATAACTGTTGTGGTGACATGACTTCAGGGATGTATCAAAACAGATTGTGTGTATTTTACTGGAGAGTTATTCTGCAGTAAATTAGGTCTAAATTTATCCCTCTTGCTGACAATGCGAGGCTTGTATTCTGCAGTGTGTTCCCACTGCAGCAGTTCCCTCACAGCCATAACAGCCCTCCCCATGTTTGGATGGCATGAATGTCCCTTCCTGCTGTGCACGTCCAGTTCTACAGGGTGACACACATGGGGTGGGCAGGTGGCTCCTCCACTGGCCTCTTCCCATCCAAAGAGACCCTGATTTGTTGATGGCCCCAAAAGCTTCACCTTACCTTAACAGGGCAGGGCTGAAGATTCATGTTTGTAGAAAGGCCTGATGTTGTGTCTCCCTCTGTTAAGTCTCCCTCCAATTTCCAGACTAGTTCATTGGTACCACTGAAAGCCCAAATGAGTTGCTTTCAAAGAGCAAATATTCCATTCTAAAAGGCCATTCTATTTGGAGTGAGGTAGGGTGTTGTAAGTCTTATAATTGCAGACTGGGCCTGTCACAGAGGCTGCAGCCCTTACCAGAAACAGGCTTTCACATGTATAATGTAGCTTGGCAGACGAACAGTCATCTCTGAGTAAGAGCCCTGCCAAAACTGAGTGCAAGAAGCTCATCTTACTATGCAAATACTGCCATTAGGAGAACATCTCCAAGTGTTCCCAATTGCATTGGATGTCTTTTCTCCTTTGCTGTTGGAGACATGGGGCTGCTAATCTGGCTTTGTTTCTGGAGAGAGCATTTCGAATGAGCTTAACCAAGTGTTGAATAAACATTTCTGTATCAGTGCTAGAACTCCAACCTCTGTCCCCCTCCAAAGGGTGAACTGGGCTGTCAGTTTGGTACTTTTGTGCCCTTGGCTTAGGTGCTGAGGGCATGGGTAAGCTTTCAGGGAATATACTGAGCCATGCAGAGACTCCATGTCTTGTGGCCTGATTTTCTCCTTTCCTCCCTGCCCCTGTCCTGCCACTCCCTTAAACAGTGAGCATCTGAAATTTTGTGGGGAATTCTGTTAATGTGAATGTGTCTGGCCTTAGGAAAATCAGGTTTGTGAAATGTAAATCCATTTTTATTCTTACATCAACCTGTCACAGAACAGTTCAGAATTTTATGTTCTAACAGTTTAGATGGCAAAATATTTACAATCAAAAAATTGTTACTGCTTTAGAGGCTTCACACACCATAGTGCATTAAGCTTAGAAAGATGCAGCATTATCCTAGAGCACACTAGCCCTGAAAATCTTTTTTCCTGTTGATTTTTTTGCATTCCTGTGGTGTCTGGAAATACCAGAAAAGGCTTAGCAGAAATCATAGGTGTTGCTGGCACAGATTCCTTTCTTGGCTGGCCTAGCAGCTTGAGGAGGGTGGGCAAGAGAAGTGATAAAAGATTCTGCACCACGAATCCACCCACTGGGGCCAAATCCAGAAGTCCTTTCTCAGCCAGTTCCCCCTTGACATGAGTCTGGATGTTGCAGATGGACACTTGCACACAGGAGCAAAGATTTCCCTGGAAGATTTTTATGCTTTTTATGTTTGAATGAAGACATTTACTCACATCAGCGTGAAAGTCCTGAGGATGAACGTTTTACTCCAAAGCGTGATATTTATGTGTGGAACTGTTTTCATGCTCAGCTGTTTAAATGCGAGTGCTGTGGGAGTACAGCCTACGGGAGGGACGTTTAAGGTTAGCACAGATACTCCGGTTGCGTAAGAGCAGAAGCAGCACGCGGCAGCACGGCTGCAGCGCCGGTTTGTCTGGGCCCCTCTGCGCCTGCAGACTCCTCCCTAGGTAGCCCTGGCATGACCGTGCACCCCAAGGGCAAGTCAGGTGTCTGCATGACAGCACTGGGCAGGCACACCTCACAAGGCAAAGCCTTTTCCTTGCTATCCTATCCCAGTGTGACGAAGGTGAACGAAAAGGCTTCGTGTCTGCTCACTTCATGGCCAGCATTGGGATAAATCCAATTAAAAAATCTGATAGAAGAGTGTCCTCAGGGGTTTGGGAAAAGGAAAACCAACCTGTGGTATATCCTGTGAACTGGCAGGAGGCAGGCTGGAAATGAAGAAGAGTGTTGGTAAACCAGTCCAGTGCTTTAGTGAGTAAGGCTGAAACGTGAGCTGCAGTTTTGCAGACCAAAGGGAGACAGACTAACCATAGTGATGCAAGGCAGCTGTGCTTTCCTGTTTTCTGTTGAATTAATCTGAAATGAAGGGTTTGCAATCAAATGAAAAGGCCTTGATGATTGCATGGCATAATAACTCCTTCAGCCAGCCTTACACACCCTGCTAGGATGCTTAAAGCATTTACTGGTCCTTAGTGTTCAGTACAAGGGGGAGCAAGTCTTGTGTCTTTTTCTTCCTGTCAAAGTACCTGAAGTAATCACTTAGCATTCAGTATGCTTGTTCCTACCTACCCAAGGCCTTCCCAGATGCTGTCTCCATGCATTTGACCAGAGTTGTTCCCAAATTATACTGGTAAAAATACAGAATTTGGGTCAGGAATGTGATATGTCTCTTTAACGCAGAAAGTCCATTATCAGCTTCTCTTTTTTTAATAAAAACTAGGGAAAAGATATGCCGTTTCCACAGCTAGCAATATTGAATAGATTTCACAACACATTATTAAGAGTGTTTTCTTGTTTTTTCCAGATACCTATGACCCCACCAAAGTTGAAAAGGTGTGAGAATAATGAAGAGGAGAATAGAGAAATTTCTGCTCTACTAAGAATGTTTCACTGATTTTTTTTCCTGGGTGCTTTTTGTTTGGTTTTTGTTCTGTAATGTTTGGAAATTGTCTCCATTTGTGATGTTCATGGTGTACTGATAATGCCTTTACCACTGCCACTAGGAATTAGCTATTCATGTCTGAAACTGTTGCAGAGACCACAGAAAAATGTGACTTCTACATTGGAACTGTCTGGCTTGGTAGTGTTTAAGACAATGCCTACCATTGGCAAAGAGTTTTCATCTGAACTCTATTTCAGTCTTCAGCAGGGATGATGAAATGCATCAAGTGAGGCGTTACGTTGGTGTAACTTGGGAGATTAGTGGAATTATTTTTTAAAGAATGTGAATCTATAAGCTAAACTTTTAAGTATCTACATTCTAAACATTGTTTAACTTAAGGGATTTTTTGCCATAAGTAGAAAGTGCTGCTGCACTGTGTGGGGGAAGGAATGTGAAAGAATGGTAGCAAAGACTGATTGTGAAATTATCTCTGACTTCCAGAGTTTGATTTTACTTGGAGTAAATACTTACTTGCCACCTAGAAAGAAGAAAAAACAAAATCCGAAAGCTTCTAAAAGATGGAAGACTTTTGTAGTAGTGTACAGAACATGTAATTATAGTAGCTGGCAACTATGTTTCAAACCAATGCAAAGTATACCACTGGCTGTTTTGCACTCAGTATTACCTATTTTTGTTTTGCTGTTTAGAAATTCTTTATATAAAAGTATAGTAGCTGGTTTAAAATAGCCCATTTTAACAAAGTAACTATATTTCTTGTTACAGAATACTATCTATTTTTCTACGATGTAAACAATTGCTAACAAGTGGCAAGTATAAAGTATTATTATTATTATATTTTAAGAAGACTTATTCCTCTGAGTGAAGGTGCCCCAAGCAGATTTCATTCATATATCTTAATGCATACACCATATTGCCACTTACTCAGTAATACTACCTTATTTTGTTCTGAAGAAAAAGCCATCTATCTATCTATGTATGTATGTATTAAAAGGTTAATTTCTATTTTTTCCCACTCAACCCTTGGATTGTTCTTGGAGCCACTTTCTGAAACACACTGAGAACTCTCCAGGCTGCTGTTGCTGCCATTCCATTCCTAGGATGCTGATTACCAAAAAGCGGGTTTGGATCTTTGTCCCAGTGTTGCCAAGTGGCTCAGATAAAATACGTGCGTGCTTTCTTGTACTTTGTTTCCTTTTACAGATTATGAGTTTGGATTAGGCCAGTGCACAAAAATAAGCAGAACTGGGTTCTTCCCCAAAGTCACCAGGTGTTGCTGGGGAGAAGTTCAGATGTCTTTTTGACAGCATTTAAATACATGGCTTTAAATATATTTTACCTGCACACACAAATGCATGAATTACAGAATTTATAATAAAGCCTATGCATTCTGCCCTTTGATCCTGAATTAGCCTGCTTAGTATGTGTGTCTTAAAAGCCTTTATGTCCATTCCTGTATGTTTTTTGTAAGTACCTGTGTACTAACATTCTTCTGATGACTTGCTCATATACTTCACCAGTCTATTCTATTGTCCTTTTCTGGGTTTTAGCATAATTTTATTTTTTAAAATCTTGTAATTTCTTGAAATATTTTTTCCTAAATCTGTAATTTGGGAAGAACGTTCGGGAAAACCACTCATCCTGTGTTTTGGCAGCAAGAATTTCTTGTCTGTAACACACGATTCTGTTACATATGGACTATTTAAAGCTTGCTTGAAAAGAAAATGTGGTGTATAATTTATTTTATTAACTCTTGTGCATGCTGTGTAGCAATACTTGTTGACAAACTGTTCCTACCACTCACTATATTCACCTTTCTTCATCACCATCTAGGACATCTGGGGACTTGTAAATAGGTACAAAACACGTTCCCCCCCACACCGTTGACTCCCCACATCGTTGCCTCCCCGCCTGAATCCTGCCCACAAAAGTTCAGAAAGAACTGCATCAACTCTCATCTTCCCACTTCCCAGTAAAGCTGAGATGTGTAGCAATTAATTTAAAGTTTTAATTTATCCTTGGTTGCTGAAGAACTGTAAATACTCCCATATAAGCATTCCTATTACTTTCTGTTTATGTCTCCATGGAACAAAAGTTTTCTTTGCATTTTATTTTCTTCTGCTAGGAATACGTTAATTGATTCCACAGTGTATCTGTTTCATCACTCATGTCAAATAATTACTTTTCCAAAGCACATAAACATCCAAGAGCTAAAAAAAAAAAAAAAAAAAAAAAAAAAAAAGAGGCAACAGTATTTCAGGGAAAGTTTTACTGACAAAGAATAAGACAATAAAACCTAGAAAGTGGGTGAGCTTTGTTTTGCAGTAGTATGTGACTGACCAGTGGATGAAGGAGCAGAGTTAGCCCTCTTTTGGAAATGGTGTATTCCTCTAACAACGCTGGTAGTTTCATGTGATATAGACATCTGAGAAATCCATGGGGTACAGTTTTCTGAGCAGTTGTGCCTCAGTGTTTCTACAGTGTCTATGCCCTGGGTCAGCTATTGGACTGGACTGGATGGTACCGTAGCTGAACCACCTTCCAGGAACCTTTCACCAGTTTGCAAACAGTCAACAGAGAACCCCCTTTACACCAGACATGGTTAAAAACCAGTAAATTGTGACTGCCAGTGCCTGTCTCAATGGGTATATAAAACTGTCTTGGCAACAGCTGTCACTGGTAATGGCAACAGCAGGAGCTCAGGGCTGAGCGGGTGCAAAGGTGGAGGATGTGGCAGGCTGCTTCCAGTGCTTCCTGCAACGCCAGCACAGTGAGAAGTGAGGAACTCTGCCATTATTCTAGGGGGAAGAGCAGAGCTAGAGCCTCAGAAATTAGTTTTTACAATCTGCTTGTGCTGCTGCTGTGCTGTTGTAGCTGGGGAAGCTGAGGTCGGGGGAAGAGACTGGTTTCATGAGCATTCTCAGAAACTCATGCAAAAAACTCCCAAACCTGACTGATTCATTCATTTTAAAAACCGTTTCATGGGAGCGCTCCTTAGGACCTGGATGGCTAAAGAGGACCTGCCATCTCCTTCCCTTTAACCTGTTGAAATCCAGAAGGGACAGTCACAGCCTGAGGGGTTGGTGCCAGTAACAGCGGCTGGTGGCAGGGAGATAAAAACGAACACGACGTTCCAGGCTTCGGTCTCCTATCTGAGGAAGAGAAGCCGCCCGTGAGCTCCGGGGCTGCTGAACGGCCCGAGCCTTGCAGACAGGGCAGGACGGCCTCTCCCGGTGCGACGGAGGCGGGGGGAGCGGGAGCAGGGAGCGGGAATGGGATCGGGATCGGGGGGCGGGCGGGCTCTGCCCGGGGCGACGCATGTGGGGAGGGCAGCGCGCTCCCTCCTGCGGTTCCCGAGCGCCAGCGGGAAGCTGGTTTCCCTGAAGAACGCTGTTTGCGTGCCCCATGCCATCCTCCTTGCTAGAGTCGTCTGGAGCTAAAGTGCGGTCTGAGCAGAGCCACCGCCACCACAGCTAAAGGAGGGGATGGGAAGGCAAAGGAAGGAAATGCCTCTGAATGACTTGAGACCTCCGGTGACAGAAATGCCCAGTGACACGATGCACCTGACCAAGCATCATTCGTCAGATTTTAACTCAAGAAAACTTTACCAGGGATAAAAAGGGCTGTTGAATTTCATACCACAGGTTTGTCTTTATAGCATCGTGTATCAAAACCATCAAGTTTCCTTGACTCAGCTCCTGATGTGGGGAGCAAGTCTTTGTACTGAAACATCCAATGACTGGGAAGACAGGAAGGACAGCATATGCTTAAATTGGTAAAGTCACAGAATTAATCTCTCACCCTTAGAAAATAACCAATCCCATCAAGTTTATGTAAGAATAAATATTGGAATTTTGTAAAATGTTTCTGTTTAATATCACAAATGAATATAAATATCTAGAGTCAACATTCTATTGCCTTTGCCACATGGACAGCCAGCTGAATGTTAATTTTACAGTGCTCTACCTTCTCTCTGGGTTAAAATGTTGATATCTTCTTCACTGCCCCCTTTCAAAGGAAAAAAAAAGCCAGTGGAGTGATTGGGAGAAAAGTAGATGTTAAATGTTCTTGCACTTTAAATGACAAAAGTTCTTGGAATTACTAACTGGGTCCTTTTGTCCAGATTCAATATCTGATAGAGGCAAATATATGTGAGAAATGAATCTTTACTTGGCAGGAGCCTTCAGCTCAAAGAAGATAGACAAAACAGTGCTAAAAGGAATGGAGAGAACTGACAGCTTGTCAGACTTTTGAATGTTTTGTGTAAAGCTGTCCTTTTGGAAGACATTGGTATTTTCTTGGTTGAGGATCAAACATTCCCCTAATTTCCCTTCACTGGCAATAAGCCACAGTGCCCTAATTTACTAGAGTGAGTTTTAATTACAAATTTAAACTTCTTTTGCATTATCCAAACAAAAGTTCAAGCTGCAGATTTCATAAGATGATGACTATATCATTGAATTCATTAGAAAAGTTGGGAAATTGTGATTTCTTATTTGAATTTGCATGAAAATGTTCACTTTGCCTCCCATGTGAACTAAATGAAACCTGTTTACCATCAATTCTATCTTTAAAGAAAAAAAATAGTATTTCAAACAAAGAAAAAGGGAAATCCTGATATCGATAGCAAAGCCCAAAACCACAGTGCTACCTCCCACCCATGATGAAAAATATGTTTGCAATATGGCATGCAGAGCTGCACAGCAGGGAGAGGGTGAAGGGAACATAAATCAGAATTGACCGACACATGGCTGAGATTAGAAATAGAAATGAAATTTCCCAGCCAAGAGAAACCACAATAACATGCATATTATAAAATGAAGGAGGAACTTTCTACCCTTCACAGCCACAATCTCAGCTGTCTTTAGAGCTCTGGACCAGCAGAGAAAATAATCAGAACCATTCTGAAAGCCATTCCTGACCTGGAAGGAAAACAAGAAGATATATGTGGTAGACAGAGTATCAATATCCATGTGTCTTTGTCCTTATACAATACAGATAATTCTCCACACTGACTTTTCAGATACTGTGGCCTTTCTCCAAAACTAATACTATGTCATTGCCTTGGTTTTCTTCTCTAACTAGTTCACAGGCAGATTTAGTGGGATAAAAATAGAGGAAATAGGGATGAGCAATTATAATATTATTTATATGGTATCAGAAGATGAATGTGTTTTAAGAATTTTCTTTGTGTTCTTTTCTTGCATAATGCAAATACTGTTTCTGGGCTTACATGTAAACTAGAGGGGTGCTGTTATTCAAGACAAGACATTTTCCAAATAAAGATTTTGCATGAGTACACTCCTCTGTGATGTTGTTGATGTTGTTATCATGAGGTAAAATGGAGCATGTGCTCTGATGTGTGCACTGCCTTCAAGAAAGATAAATGTATTGGTGAAGTGTTGAAAGGCTGCAGTATTCTCCAGGGGTCTGCTGCCTCCAAAACTGGTCATGACTGGCCTGTTACAGCATGAGGTACAGATTTTTTTTTTTTTTTACTTAAAGAATTTCTTTCCATATCCATATTGTCTCAGATCAGCACAGACTGTAGTTCACTCAGTTCCAGGTTGTGTTCTATTTGTCTGCTACCTGTAGTATGTGTTCTGCCACTGTGTGAGAGTGGATTCCTCCTTTACTGCCTGGCAACCAGCCATGTACACGGACCAAACCTACACTGTCAGGGCATTTTCCACTCCATGTCAGTGTTTTCCCCTCCCTTTGCAAAAGCTGATATGGCACTGGGATAGTTTACTTTGGCTATGTTGCAGTAAAGAATGGCATGTTCTGTATCTGTGCTGATAGGACTTCAAGAGAGCTAAGTTATCAAGTTAATACAATTTTTTTCCCCAGGCAAAAGTGTAGGTTCCTCATGGCTAAAATGTGCAGCTCTGTCTTTTGTCACTGGCTCACAAGCAGGTTAAACCTTACTGTCACACTCACATCTATTGATTGCTGTGTAGAAGCAGTGGATTCATCCAAGTACTTCTCACCTGTCACCAACAAACCTGTGGAAGAGAAGACCCAACAGATCTGGGGAGGCTGAAGGTAGAAATCACCGTGGCAGTTTTGCTCTCCTCTTCATCATCCAGCCATCCTAATCTCACTGTACCCTCTCTTTCCCCACCTGCTTGAAGTATAAAAATCTCTAGTCCAGCATAATCCCACCTTCCACCCACACACAACTCCATAGGAAAGGTGAAAGCCCAAGAGCAGAGACCTTTCTGCACTTGCTCCCACCTGCTGCACCCACCCTCTCTGCTGTACCAAAGCTGATGCCAGCCCCTCCAGCAGGGAGCCATCTCTCACTTTTGCTCTTGGATTCACCTGGCCAGCACTCACATGGAATGCTTCAGGGGGCACACGTTCTGCTTGCTGCCACCAGGCAGGGACTGGGGCTGGCCAACAGTCTGTGTTCCCACCAGGCAAATCTATCAGTGTTCAGGCCCACCCTGGCCTGCAGAGCACGTCAACGGGAAAAGCATAGTGGTGGATAAGGGTGAGCAGAGGTTGCTCAGCTCTCATTCAGAAATTTCCTTGTTAAGTCAATCAAAAACCATCCCAGCTTCAGGGCTTCCCTTCATCCCCTCTCCAGCACTAGCTGGAAGAGCCACCAGCTCCCTCACCCTTTGCCACTTTAGCCCACACATGCCTGAACCTTGATAATCGAATAAGACCCTCAGCTCTTATCTTACTCTACATATACCTCATCTTCCTTATCTCTCCCACTGACCTCTCACAGCCCCTTTGTTTAATCTTTCTAGGTAACAATGGTATGTTACCAGGTTCAATTAAACCTAGTTTATCTCACCAAATCTTCCCTTTCTTGGGGGAAAGAAAAACAGCCCTCTGGAATCACTTTGCACCATTTATGCAGTGAGGTGCTAACGCCAGCCTGAAGAAGTGTGATACCTCAGGAGATGATGCAGAAAGGAAGGAAGCTAACTCCTTCCTTTTATCCCTTAAAAGAAGATCACTTACTGTAGTAATAATTGAGATCAAGGCAAGTACTTGGGGGAAAAAAATAAAGGGGAAAACCCCTCAAATCTGTTTGAGGTGCTATACTGTGCTCTGTAGCAGTATATTTACATACTAGCTGTAGCTCACTTTGCCATCAACAGCCAGTCCCTGGGAAGGGCTGGGCAGATGTTGTCCTAACCAGGGAGCTTTGGCTTCTCCTCTTACCCCTTCCCTGCCTGATTTAGTCTGCAATATATTTAGACTTCCTTTCCATGAACTGCCCCAGGTAGAGCCATTAACCTCGGTTTCAGCATAGTAGCAACAACAGCCAGTACCCTGAAACCCACTGAGCCATGAGCGTGGTGACCTGGCCAGCTCACGTCATTTGAAGTGGCAGGGTTATGACATTTTGTGGGCAGGAAAGCTTGCCATTTGTCCCATTTTCCCATTACCATTGTAGTGTAATGTTTAGAGTATAAAGGAAGTCCTCTGCTCTCCCAGTGGTGGGTCACACTATAAATACCCCAGATGGCACAGGACAAGGAGGGCTGTAAAACTCAGGATGTGGGTCACAGGATGGCTGTCTGCTTGCTGTCTGGGAGAACACGATAATAAACTCCTGCAAAGAGCTCTGATAACACCACATGAAAGGAGTACAAACACTGTGGAGGAGATCTTTGGCTGCTGTAAAATGTCACCGCTCTCTTCAGTTCATGATACGCTGCTTTTCTTATTTCCTTCCCTTCTCAGCCTCCTCCTGAGCGCCTGAGGTTGAAAAGTATCCACAAACCATTTTTTGCCTTCTGCATTGCTTTTCAGCTCCTTTTCTCTCTCAGTGCAGACACACCTCCGTGTTCCTGCAACATCCTCCTTACCACACGCAGCTCTCATACAATTCTGACACTTCAGCCAACGGTCCCCTGGAGGATATCAGCACCGAGCCAAAAATACAGAGTCCTTTTCCCTGCCCTCAAGAGACACAGGCACTGCAGGGAGGTGGGTCAGTACAGTCAGAGGCCAGCAGGTTCCCGGGACAGATTTTAAACAGAAACATTTCACATGCAAAAAGCATCCCTATTCTCCTGTAGAAGTTAAATAACAAATTCAGGAATTTTGTCAACTGTTGCAATAAGAGGATGTTCATTGAGAACATTGTACCCTTTATGGCAGTTTTGTTATGGAAATATTATTGGCTATGTCATTGGTGTTTTAATTATCCTGCGACAATGTTTTTAATGAGATCTAGAAAGAGTATTTGGGCGGAGTGGGAATAATGAAACAATTGTAGATCGATTTCAAACCTTCAGAAATGGTCTTCGCAAACCCTCTTTTACTCCCACCCCAAAAGTTATTAATGTTTTTGATCTGAGCACCTGAGTATTCCCCTCAGCCTCGACCTTTCAAACCACCAAATCCTGGTGTGGACTCAGCTCTATGGAGTGTCTATTTTGGCTGAATTCAGTGATTGGTAAATGTCGGGGACTGCATTTATATCTGTATAGCTTTGGTAATGGCTTAGAAATTACACTGCTTTAGCTATGTGAGGCAATATAGTTTTGTAATGTAAGTCCACATTTCACCCAGACAGGGTTGAAAGGTGCAACTCATGGCTCCTGAGGCAAAGCAGATTTATTTCTTTTTTATTCTCCTTCCCCCTGAGATAGGAACTGCCCTCTGCTGCTGAATCAGCAGGATGTGCCCCGTGACACTGACTTTAGCTGGCTGAAGAGCTGTTAATGGGTCTGAAACCCATCCCCTAGCCCAGCCTCTCTCACAGCATGCACGGGAGAGGCAGGGAGCCGAGCAAACAGCATGGGAGAGGGAAGCAGAGACCCCTGATACACACAGCTGTTATCTGTGATAAGCTGCATCCTGTGCCATGCTCCACCTCGCTGCAGCAGGGAAGGCGTTTGAACTCCAAGACCCTTTCTCAGTTCAGTCCCTATCTGACAAACACACAGCAGGCAGCTGGAGAAAAAAAACAACAGTTCAACCCATCCCAAATGACTCAGTTTCAAAGATTTCTGACCAATTTCCTAAAACTCTGCCCTGAGGATTTTTTTTTTTTATTTTTTTTTT
>VXAC01006147.1:368094-456803 GCA_013399225.1 Rhipidura dahli | reverse complement strand
TGTCGGTGTATTTGAACCATTTAAATAACTGAATAATTTTATAATGGCTGGGGTGAGGGGGTGATGGTGGGTGGTGTTGGGTGATGTGGGTGGTGGTGAAGCAAAGAGATGGAGCTGAGATGGGGGAAAAAACCTCAATTGTGTGCATGCAGGGCAGTAAAAAGCCAGGCTGCTTTCAGGAGAGCGGCTTGTTTGGAATGGCTGCAGCTGAGCTCTGGTCTCCCATCAGCCACAAACCCACCCGAGTGTGGCTGTCGGCTTGGGTGTCCCCTCCGCAGGCCGCTCCTGAGCACTGTCCCTCTGACAGCCGGGTGTGACGGCGCTCGGCAGCAGAAACTGCTGGGACGGGAGCGGCAGATCTCCTTCCCCACGTCCTCCTCATTGGTTCTCCTCACGTTAGCAGAGACAAAAGTCACGGCTATGATGTGTGCCTGTCTTAACTTCGTGCCATCTTTGTCACAGGGCTGCGCCGCTGCGCCGACCCCTCCTCAGGTGTGTCCCGACCCNCACGGGCTGCCGGGACAGCTGGCATCGAAACTGGCGGTGGCAGGACAGTTTAGCGGGAGCCTTCAGAGACGGGGGGGAAGGGTGGCAGGCAGGTGGGATAGATAGGAGTTGTTGGGTCCAAGTCCTGTTGAACTGGAGCCTGAGCAAAGGACAGATAAAAGCTGGTGGGAGGTGAGGGTAGGGAGGCCAGGTGTATATGTCTTGTTGGCTCGTTGGTCTAGCTGTGACACACCGATAGAAGAATCATTTGGCAGACCTGGATAGGGACAAAAAAATTCAGAAAATCTTTCAGTAAAGCTCACACTTCCTTGGATTTACCTGTGAAGCATTTGCCATAGAATATCCTGAGTTATAAGAGACCCACAAGGATCACTGAAGTCTGTCTCCCGGCCTTGCACAAGACCACCCCAAGAATCACACTATGTGCCAATTAGATCTGTCCTGAACCACTTCCATTTTAACTCTTCTTAGGACANCGGCGCTCGGCAGCAGAAACTGCTGGGACGGGAGCGGCAGATCTCCTTCCCCACGTCCTCCTCATTGGTTCTCCTCACGTTAGCAGAGACAAAAGTCACGGCTATGATGTGTGCCTGTCTTAACTTCGTGCCATCTTTGTCACAGGGCTGCGCCGCTGCGCCGACCCCTCCTCAGGTGTGTCCCGACCCGCGGGGAAAAGCCCGTGTTTCCCACGCCCGGCGGTGCCGTCCGGGCGGCCACACGCCGCTCCTCCGGGGGAGGGCTGCCACCGCCTCTGCCTGCCTGTTTGTTTCTTTTCCGCAGAAGATTGTTCGTCACTGAAAAACCATCTCAGTGCTTTTCTGGTTTGTTTTGTTTATTTTGGTGTACTCGTGTGAGGGACAAGGCCACCGGCGCGCGGCCGCCTCAGCCGTGCCGCCGGCCCGGCGCAGCAGCGCCACCTGCGGGCCGGGAAATGGCGCCGGGGGCGCTGCCCGCGGCCCTCAGGGAGCGGCGGGAGCGGCCGGACACCCCTCACCNGGGAGGTGAGGGTAGGGAGGCCAGGTGTATATGTCTTGTTGGCTCGTTGGTCTAGCTGTGACACACCGATAGAAGAATCATTTGGCAGACCTGGATAGGGACAAAAAAATTCAGAAAATCTTTCAGTAAAGCTCACACTTCCTTGGATTTACCTGTGAAGCATTTGCCATAGAATATCCTGAGTTATAAGAGACCCACAAGGATCACTGAAGTCTGTCTCCCGGCCTTGCACAAGACCACCCCAAGAATCACACTATGTGCCAATTAGATCTGTCCTGAACCACTTCCATTTTAACTCTTCTTAGGACAGGCCTGCCTGGGATGATGTACCTGACCTCAGCATCTCCTGTCAGGTCTGCAGAGGCACCCACTACAGCACCTGGTGTTGTGCCTCTACTGCCATAACCAGTTCTCCTTCAGCATCCCTGAGACATGTGGGTTCTGCTTCAGCAGATTCCCCAAAGGCAGGGGGACCTGCAACTACACTGTAAGAGGATTTCCCAGGATTAGGGAGTGATCACAACATGCACAGAATTACTCAGCAGTGTCACCACATTCACCAGCTACCACTGACCTTTGAAAACTTCTGTGTCTACGTCACAGACGAGCGCTCTTGGTTCTGAACACAACACCTCTGCTCTCACTTTGGCCAAAACAACATCATCAACATTTGACACTTCAGTAAACCCTTTCAGAGCATCCTACTTGCCATCCCTCCCATAGCTGTCCCTCCCTGCCCTTGGTGTCATGCTTGGCTTGACCTCATTTACACCTTGCACTCTGGCCAAAACCCTGTGTTTTTAATTCTTTCCTCTTTTTAAACTGGAATGCCAGTAATCAGTCATCAGTTTACACCAACTAACAGCCTATACAGACACACTTTCTCCTAGTCATACTGAATATCAACTTTTAAAATAGAAAATAGAGTTCTTTTTGAAGGAAAGAGAGAGACATTCCCTGAAATTTTAATAAAAAAGAATAAAAGTAAATGCATGGCAGCTGCACTCTTCTCTGCCTGGTACAAACCCAAATTATGAGGTTGGACTTAGATACTCCAGGCTACGGGACTCTTCTGGTAAGGGAGAATCTTTTATTTTTAATGGATATTTCTAAACACATGTGGTTTATTCCAGTGATAGTTCTCATGGAAGCATAGCTATAAGAGACTGTTTTCAAAACTGTATTAAACACAGTTTCTTCCCACTTGTCAAACCCTAGCAGCCAGAGCTCCATAGCTCTTTCCATGCTGACCATCCTATATCCCAGTCCCAAACACATAACTCATATTCCCATTTAACTTTGGTACCACAGCTGAATTGTCCCATCACAATCCTGTGGTTTCAGACCCAGCATAGGCAAATTTGACATTTCACTCTTGTATGGAAAATAGCTTGAGGGTGAAAAAGTTTGTGGAGGTTGGCTTTGTTCTTCATTGTTGATTGGGTGGAGATGGCTAAAGAATAGCTGGGAAGGGATTAGGCATGTTAGCTTCATGCTGGACAAGGAAAGCTGTGTCCTGGCATTTCTTCCATGGGGAGCTGGGTTCCAGGATGACTGGGAACACCCACTGAATGGGACAACTAATTGTTCAGCTACTCATTAGCCTCACCCATCACTTACACATTTTTTCTCAAAGTTTGAAAGAGCTGTCATCAAATCAAGACCTTTTTTCCTGAAATCCATCTCAATTCCAAGTCTACCTTAGATTTTCTCCAACCTTTGAACTCAGTAAACCTCAGTTAAAGGGACAGGGACATTTATATTGAAACATGTTGCAAGATGAGCTGGGAGAAAGGAGAAGGGACATTTCAAGAGTGCAGTAGCATGAAGGTAATTTTTTGCCCTTCATTCCGATGTAAACATATTTGGTGAACATGACAATGGGTTTTGTGTGCTTCCCATCTTATAAAGTGAATCATTTTGAGATCTGAAGCTAGGAAAATGTTGTACTAACACTACATATTTATGACTGTGTTCTCTGTTGTTTCTCATCTGTTTGTCTTAAAATGTTTGTTTTTCCACCTGTCTGCCCACCTTCTCTTTCCTGGGATACATGTAAATGCCTTGCTCCACCTCCTTCTCTGTAGTGACACAAAAAGCAGGCAGTGCCATCACATTGTCTGCACTGTGTCAGCCCTGGCTTGTTGCACAGTCTTTGGAATTCTCACAGCACAGCACAACATTTTTTACCTGTGCTAATCCCTTTGGAGTTACAGACTAAGGAGATGAAGGCCAAGAAATCCAGATCTATCTGGGTGGGAAGAAACACAAAACAATTGCACTTTTTTTGTCTCCCCCTCTCTCCTCAGCTTCTAATACTGCCTTTGATAAGACAGGATATTCATATGAAAGATATTGAAGAGGGATAAAATCCACAGTCCTAATAGCAGGGAAAAAAATAAAAAGAAGCAGAAAAAGTTACAAAGCAAAAAGAAGCTACTCTTGTTTCAAATGAGTAATAGATCAGTCTCTCCTCTGCAGCTCTCCAGATGCATTTATCTGACTTTTTTTTTAATGAACTGACCAAAATCAGAGCACAAGCTGCCCTAGAGGGAAATGCCTGAAACCCACAACTGCCAAATAAATATTCTTCAAATTAAGTCGTTTTTTACAAAAAAACCACAAAATTCAGCCTAATGGAAATCTGCATGTGATGGAAAGAGCCAAGCAGCCCCCTTCTGCTTGGAGCCAGGAAGGGGTGAAACCTCTCCAGGGGCCACTACCGCTTCCTCAGGCACATCTTCCTGATCCCACTGTGGTAAAGGCCAGCTCTGAGTCCAGCAGCTGCGAATCTCACCCTCTGGCCAGTTCTCAGCACCTGCAGGCTGCTTCCTGCAGAGCCAGGCCAGCTGCTTTCCAGGGTTTCCAAAGGGCATGGATTTTTCTTACAATTTTTTTTCTGCACAGATTTATTTGCATAAAATGAATGTTCTTTAAACTCAGGTTCTTTTTTTCTTTTTTAAGATCAAAGGCCTTGTGCCCTTTACTGCAGCTGTGTCTATTTTTTGACATGTAAGCCAGCTTTAGGGGGCTCTTCTTTCCTGCAGTGCGAGAGGCTTTAGTGAAAACATGTATCAGTGAAAACTAAATTCAAAAGAATAGACATGAGTATAAATCAAAAAACCTTTGGGACGATAATTTGGGACGATAAATATTCAAGCATATCCTACATTAGGTATCTAAATCAAAACCTTTTGTAGTTCCTGTTTTGGTTCCCACATTTTATCCCTCAGAAAAATACATAAAGAAAGGCAATGCTCATACAGACAATGTCAAAGTAATGCTTTTCCTTTCTCTTCCAAAAAGGGCTTTCTACAAATGAAGAGTAATATTTTTGAAGAAGACATCTGTAGGAAGAAAGAAGGTGAGTATTTCTATGAGTATATAAATTCAACAAGTGATGAGTTAGGGTCTGTGGATTAGTCCTAAAGATTATTACTGTAGAACAGAGATCTAGCAGCTCAGTCTGAAGAGACTTGCTACTCACATTAAGCAAGAGACACTATCACTTTTTGGCTGTGGATTTAGTTCAGTACAACTCTTGGTGTCAGTCTAATCTCAGTGAATGTCTAGAGGAAGATGTAAAGGATTCTCTGCGGTCCTTCTACGGCTTTAAAATACACCAGTCCTTAGCTTATTAGCTTTGAACCCTATGTGGAGAAATGCTTTTAGATCTTGCATAAAATGCTATTTTGGAGACATCTAGCAAGTCTACTCATTATTTGGGTTGAACAGTTTTCTCTTTTATAAATCCCCAGTCTTCCTGTTCGTGATTTTGACAAACTTTTAAAAATGCTTCAGCAGGAGATTTTCCATGACATCCAGCTTAAGCTACTTTCAAGATCCAAGTTAAGGATGAAAAATGCTTTTTTTTCATGGCCTGAAATTCTTGAGTGCTCTTCCTTGTATGGGGGTGGGATGAGTGACAGTTCTTCCATTCTTTGGAAAGGGCTCGCAATGTGGCAAAAGAACTGACTATAGTGCAGAACATGGAGAAAAAGAACAGCCTTTGAAAGACCAGAATGGTCTTCAAGGTACATTTAGACTGTGATTTTATAAGTCTCACAGAGTCCATCCTTTCTGAGCACAAACAGAAGGCAAGCACATATTGCAGCCAGGAAGGACAGGATAGAAAGGGCAGGGATGGAAAGGACAGTACTGCCCCAGAAAGATGGATTGTTCTTGTCCCTCTGTCACATGTTAGGCAGGACACTTCACTCAAACAGTCTTTGAAGAGGTGGGTGGTACCACTGAAATCCAGTGGTAGTTGTACTTTGGGCAGATGAGGTCCCAGGCTCAAAAATCCTGAAAAATCAGGAAGATGCACATCAAACAGAAATTTTCTGGCAAGCTCTGGCTGTCATGACTTATATTGGTGAGTACAGATGGGATCTTCACTCATGGAAATGCTAATTACACAGACTGTGTGTTTTCTGTGGAGAACAATGATGACTCCCACAGAAGGATAACATGGCTGTGTCATTCAAAATTCTGAAACTGAGGATAACGACCTTATTTCTGGTATTGCCTAGCTTTTGAATCCTTATCTTGGCAACCTTTGGATTGTTCATTTAATTGAAGTCTTATTATGTGCCATAATAAGATTCTGACAGGCTGGAATGGTAATTATTAGGCAGGCTTCTTAATCTCTTTCTAGTTTTACTGTTCCAACATGGAAAAAAACCCAGCCTTGAAACTGGGTTATGAAATATGATTGTTCTAAAACTACACTTTTCAGTCATCATCTGCAGATCCCTGGAATGACTGCTGTGGAGTTTGTCCAAGGTAACTGCTTGTTGTCAGACAGCTTGCATTTGAAACTCAGGTTCTTCCCCTCTACTACATGGTTCTTGGCTTGCAAATGAAAAACATGGATTTGAAGAATCAAGGCTGATTCTCCTGGTGTTCTGTTGCTGATGGATTGCCAGTGGGGTTTAACTAGATATACATGAATGTTGCCATGTGATTAGAGCAGAATAAATTTTTTGGAACAAAGATCATATTTGGATGGTTTATCTTTTTTTTTTTTTTTTTTCTTCTTGAATTGACCACAAGCAAGTTATGACTAAATAGTCAACATATTTGCTTAATCAAAATTACTCAGTGGATAACTCCCTGGTCAAAAGCAATTTAAGAGCAACCTATATCTAATAAGCACTATTTAGACACTGAATGGGTGGAATGAATTCATGACTCATAAGGGTGGTTTTGCACCTTGTTCTCCCACTGTGCAAGTAACATTTACCTTCAGGCTTTGTGCAAGATCACTCCCATTGCAAAAGTCCAAAATTTCCCTTTTCTGCAAATGTTTCCAAGTGTTCCTTAAAAATCTACTGCTTGGCACAAACAATAGATGCTGTCAAATGCAATGTACACTTGGACACCTGCAGGGCCTCTGGAAAACAGCTCCTGATTGCTGGACAAGTATGAACAACTTAAAGGCAGTAAATGCTTCACTTCACACTTCCTTTTTATTAAAAAGCCAACAAAATTTTTGGCCTATATGATATCCCTAAGTGAATCACTTGTAAAGATGTGAAAGAATGTTTCCAGAAGATCATTTGTACACACAAGATCTGGCCAGAGAACTTGTGTTGTTGTGTACAGAATACCCTCTGGAAGAGCTGTGTGTCACTTCTAGGTCACTGCAGCATATCAGATCTGCAAGAGCAAAATTCTTATAACACAACATCATAATCAAAACAAGAAACAGTTTCCCTTGTTCGCTGCTATAGGTCTTTTAACTCCTGGCTGTCATGGATTTTGACCTACTCCAACATGTCTGATGCTAAGCTGTACATTGTTCACTGGCTTTGTTAATTACATTATAGCCTTTTACGAATTTTGAGAGACAAATCTCATAAAAAATTAGAAGCTTCCACATTTTTTTGATAAAATAATTTACTTGTCTTGTAATAACAAATATAAAGGGCTCAGTGAAAGGACAGGAAGTTTTATTCAATTCTTTTGAGTAGAGACGAACTGGCTAATAGGCATAAACTGTTTTTAGGGGAGAGGGAAAAGGGAAGGGGACTAGAAGAGTTTTGGTCTGTCCTCAGGATTTCCCCATCTGGACCCAGCCATTGTGTTGTTTCTGCCAATACAAACAGCACTGTACATAGCTGTGCTGTTTGCATTCTGCCTCATGGGCAACTGCAACTTGAAGGCTGCTACTAGGCTAAAATCAGGGCCCATGGAGGGACTTCACCTCAGTTGGGTCCAATCAGCACCCTGGCTCCCTTGGTAGGCAACAAAAAGAGGGGGGTTGTTGGAGAGCCTGGTTTTTTAGACACCCATTTAGAATGAGATATGCTCAAGACTCCACTGCTCACACTGACCAGGTCTCTGCTTGCTAAGCATTTATTTATTATGCCATACCCAGATGTCTTGCACGTCTCTTGCACTGCAGCTCCCACAGCCACTTGCACTAGAGCTGCAGCTCCCCTTGCTAATCTTGCTGGGCTGTACTTGCAAGTCTGGCTGGACAGTCACTCCAAGTGTAGAAGACCTCTAAAGGGCCTCAGCATTTAACTGAGTGGTTCTCCAAGACAGGAGAGCTACAAGGAGGAAGCAGTGAGCCCTGGGAGCTGGGACTGCCCTGTGGCTTGCCAGCTCCCCTAGAGCTGCTGCAGCACACAGGACAGTAGAAGGAGCAGAGTGGTGTACAGAGCACTACAACCACCCCAGCGTTGGTTTCGTCTTACTGCGACATCTCCTGGGATGTCAGCAGGTAAGCAGGAGATTGAATTGCTTCTCTTCCAGATGTGTCACATTTCCATACCAAACTATTCTCACTCCAAGAACCTCGCTCACATGCACTTCTCCCCACAATTCAGTTTTTTCTTTCCTCTATAAATCACATGCACTATAGAGCCCCATTTATGAAAACAAGATCTATGACAAAACCCTCCTAACGCCAGTAAATCTTCTTTTAATGAACTGGGCCTGTAGCTTCAATTATGAAGCTGGGATGTGAGGGCTGCTGAGTGAGCCATGCCAACAACAACATTGAGGCAGATCACTGTCATAAGGGTGTTAGGAGAGTCTTGGGAAAGGCTTGGACGCTCCCTCTTTCCCTTCAAGCACTTTCACATCTGCACTGCATTATACCCCCATCCAGATGACTTTGCTGGGATCTCCAGTGTTCTTGGGAGTATTTACATTATAAGAAAAAAAACCCACTAATTTATTTGTTCAGTCTTCCACATAAATATACCAATAGTCTAGTGTGAAGCAGTTCACATTTATGTAGTTTGCTTTGTTTTCAAATGCACCCAGCCTGGATTTTCAGTTTTACAGTGTATGTAAAGAATTAAACCCTTTAATTACATTGTGAACCCTCTGGATCATATTTTTACCCTCTTTCTGTGCACTACATGCCAAAAGACACTACTGTCCTTCAGCATTACTAGGAATAAAGCAATTTCAGGTATTCTGCAGGAGTTGGTTGGGCCGCTTACAGGGAGGGGCAGATCTAGTGGCTCCCACACAGTCAGGCGAAGGATGAAGGTGCTATTTCTATCCTCTCCCTTGGGAAGTACATTTGGGCCGTCCATAAGACAAGTGTTTCCAAGCCCAGTTTTCTCTTCAGCTGTGAGAAATTGACAGTGGACTGACATGGGATAGGTGATGGTCCTACCCTTCTGGCCTTGGGAAGAGAGAAAGAGGCAAAGCACAGAGGAAATGTTCACCCTCAAATCCTTCTGCCCTCATCTGTAACCAATGTGATGATAAAGGCATTGGGGTGGAGGGATCAGATTGCTTCAGGTCTTGCTCTATGCAGGACCTAAGATTTCTATCTTTAATGTAGACATCAGGATGATTTTCTCCCATTCTTGTCATATCGACACCAGTAACGAGCTTTTCTTGCTACCTGCTTCTTCTGTTGGCCTCACAGAATAATTCTCTTGAATCATCTTGGTACTTGGATTTGTTGAGTGCCATGATTTGAACTTAAGGAGAGCTGAACCTCGGTTTGAAAGTTGTTTCCTTCCCAGATGCGAACTCAAAAGTTCACCTATTTCTGTGATCAATATTTCAGAGGACCTCTTCGGCTCCATTTTAATTTTTAAAAGTCTGCACTTGTCCTGTTTTCTGTCTTCCTGCAGCAATCTGGGTCATGATGATTTAGTGATGGAAGATCCCTTGGCTGAGAAATGGGAGAAGGGAATATTAAAACAATAAATTTCACTCACTGGAATACTTACAGAGACACCTGTTCCCGTGGATTTTCATCACTTGAAGTGGATGCTAGTCTAGTAGAGCTACTGCAGCACATAGGCACTCTTGTGGACTGCAAGATGGACTGCAAGTTTGCTAAAGGCAGATCTCTGAACACTGAGGAGAACTACTAAAAGTTTTCCATGTTGTACTGTCTTCTTTCCTTAAGTACATGGTTTATTCCTACTGGTAAGGAAGAAAAAGATATTTCCAGTATGAATATTTCCAACAATTTCATCTGAAACTGGGCTTCTGCACAATGTTAATGATCCAACCTTGTTATTGCTTTTGTTTCTGTGAAAGTGCCTGTCTTGTACAGGACTTTCAGTTTTGGGAATGTTTAAAAAATTTTGGGGAATATTTAGCTGCAGACTTCGGGGTTTCCTTATTAAAACAAAAATAAAAATTACATTTTTTTGGGTTGCAGCAAATACGTATTCTCATGCATCCCCTTACTTTCAAAATATTCTGATGAAAGCAGAATGCATTCTGCACAAAATGCCTGTTCTGCTTAGCCCTATCCCAATCCTGAATTTATGCACAGTCCTGCACAGCATTGCTTGGCAGGGGAGGGGTGGCCGTGCAGGAGCTGTGTGTACAGCTGCTGGGAGGAAGGGAACAGTTGTCACCTGTGTGTACCCAAGCACGGGAGAAAGGCTGCAGATGTTTCAGCTTCTGAAGGGCCACAGCAGTTTGGGGTATGGCAGAGGAGAGGTGTGTGGGTATGCATTCGGCCTTCTGCTGAATGACAGCCACATGATATATTTGGTGCTTGGGAATTTGAAGATGAGTATTTCCCCTGAGAGCTCAGTTTCTGAAAACCAGCTGGGGGCACATCAATAAGGTCAGGCATTGCTCGTGAGTCAAAAATGACTCACTCTTTATCTAGATATCAAACTGTAAATGTTCTGGTCTGGAAAATCATTTTGCTGGTATAGACTAACCCCATGGACTTGGGGTCAGCTGCATAAGCCAGAAGGAGATTTCAGGGAAGGGTGTGGCTGAGAAAGCAAGAGAAAAGACCCTAGGACTGCAGCCAGTTTTAGTCAGAGGAACAGTTTTGTTATTGTATTACAGCTGCTCGGTGTTTTTAACTACAAACTCTGCTTCAGACCCCGGGTGAAACGGGTGCTGCAGCGGTTTGTATGGCAAAACAAATCACAAATCCCTCATGACACACTGTTTGAAAGTCCTTTGAAAGCATTGTTTGGGCAGCAGCAGGACTCTTTTCAAACCCTACTCTGGTTGCAGCTCTAATTTCTAAAGGCACAGCTATACAAACAAGTGACTGTGGGGACATGCATGTACATCACATCATGTTTTCCACAGCAAGATCCCATTCACAGCCAGTGGTAACTGAAACGGTCCCTAAACATAAAGAGAAATTTGCCTTGAGGAAGAAGTTGCCACTGTCAGCTACACTGACACTGTAAATCCACACCTCCACTTCATTCAGAAATATCTGTAGCTGTATCCTGGGTTACTAAAGTACTTGTTAGAGGTGCCGTGCTGCAAGAAGCAGCTGTGCAGGAGGTACCTGTGAAGTGTATGGGGTGTTGGAAATTGAAGCAGCTACTTGTCAGAGGGAAAAGAGAGGTGTGTCCCTTTATACACCTATGTGTTACAGTGTTATCTGCCTCCTCCATCCGTTGCCTGGAAAATTATGGCTAGTGGGATGTTTTCTGTATGAATCCCAATCTAAGCTCTCACAATTAAAAGGAGATGGGCTGAGTTTGCTGTCTGCTGCATTGGACACAGTGTGGTTATTGGTCACGTCAACAGCTTGTGCAAGTAGTGGGTATTTGCTGTAGGTACTTCCAGCATCGCAGGGAAACAGCTCCTGCACTTCTGATGAGCTTCTATGGGCACAGCATGGCCTGGGCTGGTGGAAGGCTTATCTCAATGTATGGAAAGGCCACAGACTCAGTGTAGACTTAATTTTATGGACTTCATTCACAGACTTCATTATATCTGTTACTCACCTTTATATGAGAAAAAAGGGAAATAGTGAGTGAATGGTACAAGGATTGTATTTGAAGTCTACCCATATTTCCCCTCCAGCTAGGATTTCGAGTGCCTTTAATTCCCTAAATTAGTGACGAGGTTAAATATTGCCAGAGAAATATGGGCTAAGGTTGGAGCTCCAGCCAGCCAACATCTAGGTAATAATTTAAAATGTATTATTCATGAACACTTTATTACTGTTCACATTAAATCATTATAATTCTTTCAGTACCAATGTCCCTGCTTCACATGAGTGGTATTTAATATTAGCTGCTGTTCAGCCCTTTCCAGCCAAATAAAATCAGTC
This sequence comes from Rhipidura dahli, assembly GCA_013399225.1. NCBI lineage: Eukaryota > Metazoa > Chordata > Aves > Passeriformes > Rhipiduridae > Rhipidura > Rhipidura dahli. The sequence goes on along the minus strand of VXAC01006147.1, from coordinate 444,769 downwards.
TTAGTTCATTCTGTCTTGCTTGGATCAACAAACATGGAACATAATGAACTCCCCCTGTCACTTATCTTGCCAGACTGGCAGAGGGAACGCACCACCACCAAACATTCCCCAGTGCTTTCCTTTGACAGCACACAGTCCAGCTTGTGCAAGGACCATGAGAGTGCCACAGGATGCTGCACCCTCCCAGCTCCTCGGTCTGCCAGCACAGGAGAGCCCCTGTGCCTGCCCTCCTTGACACAGCTGCTTTGGGAGAGCAATTCAGCAGTGCAGTGGGTCCTACAGTCAGACTGCTTTCCAGAAACACTCAAGGATGGATACTCCCTCTTTATCTCTCTTCCCCAGTAGCCCCTATCCAAGGCACCAGCTTGGACACTGTGAGAGCAGCCTTGGTGCTGGGCTGACAGCGCAGAAGGTCTAGGCTCTGCAGCAAGTAATGGGAAACCAGCCTATCCCTTGAGTGAGACTGACACATAATGATGGAAACTGGAAATTGTGGGTATACCCAAGCCAATCTCTATTAAGAGCTTGAAAACTGGGCATTGGGAATGTTTTTGAACCATGAGAGCACTGCCAAGAATGAAACAGTAGAATGATGTCAGGTTATTTTGATTAAACCTAAAATGTTCCCAGTATTACTTGAAAACTAGAAGCAGACAAAATTATCCATCATATTATAGATAACTTGGCTGCAGAAATATGGCATCAGCATATGCTGAAAAGTAAAAGTTAACATGATTAGTAGACTATTAATTCTAGCATCAGCCTTGCCTGCATGAGATCCGTATGTACAGAAAATAAGGTCTTTGGAGCAAAGACCTGTGTGTCTGTAAAGCAGGTGGAATAGGTCTGAGCATTAGACTAAAAACTGTGATATTGAAAAATTGGCAATGGCCTTTGATAATGTTTGCCCATTTGAAGAGTTGCCACAGTCTTGTGCTCCTATTGAGGCTGGATGATATCCAGAAGTTTAATTCCACTGAGCTGGTTAGGCAGACTTGGATCTGGCATCCAGGTATGTCCACCCAAAAACTGGATTTTCAAAGCACATTGCAGCTCCTGGAGTTCATAAAGCTGTGATTACAGAACTTGTAGTCAGTGCTCCATGCAATGCAGTTTGCATGATAATCCATCAACCACTGGCTCCCAGATCTCCCAAGCCTCTGGGGTTTTGCACTTGCTGTTTCCCAAGTGCCTTAACTCAGAAACTGCAAAAACCTCTTTCCTCATTTATAGGGAAAAAAAAAGGCCTTGATTAAAGACTTGATGCCTGCTAGTATGATCAGCCCCACAGAACTGCAGTGGTTTTCATTTCCCAGGGAAAATGTAGAAGAAATTGCATCCTGCTGAGTTTTGGCAACAATTTGGCAGGGGAAGGTCCATAAAGAAAACACAATCAGCAGAGGTCTTCTGAAAAACAAATTTCAAGATCACTTGATTCAGAAAGTCCTGTTAAATCATGTTAAATGTTTTCTATGCATCCATGAAGAGTATGACAGCTGGTGTCTCCATATCACTGCAGCCTGGGTTAAGTTACAAATTATACACATACCGTCCTCTGCTAGCCTCCCTCTCATGAATCCAGCTTAGCCCTTCCAAATCAATTTGGCCATAGCATTTTCTGGCCTGATCTTTAGCATTTTAACACTAATAATATATGTTGCAGTTCATCTATTCCAGGATTTTTATTTCCTTGATCTGAGGAAATTCATGTTCCCTTTCCTGGAAAGGCAGTAACTTCCTAATGGTGGATGAAAGCTTGCCACTCTCTGCTGAAATAGCTGTCCCTCACCCAGGAACATGCTGTGCTGTGCAGCTCCCAGCCATGCCTCGTCTGACCTCCAGAAGTCACCCCATACCACATCTCAGTCATGGGAATTGTGACAGCCAGAGCAAACCCGCAGAAGATCAGAGATTTGTAGACTCTTTCCTATCCATGGCCTCTCTATCATTTTAATGTCACCACATTTAATTAATTCCAGAAATTCTTATGTTAAAAATCCTGTTTGCAGGTGAAGGAGAAGCTCACCAGATACTACTGGAAACCTGAACAGTAATTTAAGAATCATTGCTAGTCTAGTTGTAAAGAGAAAGAAAGAACAACAGTGAAGTGAAAATTCTTTCACACGCACCTGATTTCTACCCCTTTTCCTGGTGTCAGGCTACTCCTCCATGTCCTGAGGCGGGTGGTCTCAGTCTAGTGGGCTGGGGTATTGCAGCGAGTCAGGGACATCCAGAGTGTTTTGCAAGGGGGATTGTGATGTTCAGGTTGATGGTGTTTCCTTTCTTGATCTAGGATCCACTTGAAGTAGTTTACTTAAGTTTTCTAACTGGCTTTTTTTACACCTTCCTCTTTCTGCACTGGTCTGCAGCTCCATGTTCCTCTGGAATTTACTATATGTAGTGCATTTTACATATATTTGGTACTGTTTCTTTTTCTTATTTTACCCTAAAACCAGGTTTGTCCAGCTTCACTTCTATTTAACTTTATTGAACTAACTCTACTTGAATTTTATTGAAGGGACAGATATTTATAGCTGTAGGATAACCAATGCCAGCCTGTGCCACATCTCTTGCCATCCCATGCCTGTGCTCCTCTGTGCTGCATCCTGTCTGTCCACTTCTCCATGGATGTTGTGGCTGACCTGTTCACCCCTACACTGCATTTTTGTATTGATCAAAACCAGCTTATTCTGCATAAAATAACTACAGTCTCTGTAAAAATGTGGCCACAGCATGCAAAGATGTACAAAAGTAAAACAAACTAACTTTGCACACACAGTCACTTAGAGAACTTACTGCCACATCTAAATGAAGCAAAACAAAGTAAAACAAAACTGCAAGCAGGTCAAGAAGAGTTCAGATAGAGCAGAGCCCAAAAATCTCAGTCCTGAGTATTTTGAAATCCAGTGCAAAGCTTCTGGCCTGAGAAAGGCAGTGCTGCACTACAGGGCTACCTCATCACATGATGCCCTGCTCAGCTTCACAGGCAATGGTTTTCCAGTGCCTCACGTGAAAATAAGATTGCAAGCATTGGAGCATGAGAGGATGTATGACAGTGACACACAAAGGCAACAGCATGTTTCAAGTGTTAGACCAGTCTGTGCTTGCTTTTTTTGATTAGCTGTTCAAAAGCTGCTAGTGGAGAAGTGCTGCTGTGGGTGATGGAACAGGTACCTCTTGCTTTTTATCTCTTGAGCTTCTGGTCTGTCTTAACAGAGGCAAAGGCTGGGTTTGACAATCCAGCTGTGTCCCAGTAGGCCTGGGAAGATGCACCTCTTCAGGATACCCTGCTTGCTTCCAGAAATCAGCAAAGTATTGTACATTTGGCATGGGCAGCATGTCAAAATTCTTTAATTTTTCCTTTTAGACACATCACTTCCCACATGAATAGCACCAAAGAAATTCTGGCATCACTGCAGTATATTACATTCTTTAAAGAGATATGAGTGTTCACATCTGCATCACTCTGTCTTTCACTGAGGTAGAGCCATTGGGCACTGGGCACTTTCATCCCAAGCTGTCAGTAGGTCTCTGACCCTGACAGTCCTGCTGTAATAAGATACTTAGTGGCACCAAGCAAGGAAAATGCCATTTCTATTTCCAAAAGGACACAGTTCCTTGGGTAATAAATGAAGCGGGTCACTGTCCATATGGTCTGGCAGTTATCCTTGGCTCCTTGCTCCTTGATTTACTGTGTGTGGGAGCAGCTTGGAACATCAATATTGCTAATTAAATACCAAGCCGATAGGTGATCTTGTGAGTCTACATCTGGGAAGGAAACAACTTTCAAACTGAGGTTCAGCTCTCCTTAAGTTTAAATCATGGCACTCAACTAATCAAAGTGTTTGATCAGCGGTTTCCATGCAGCTCCAGTCTGCACAGACTGTTCTGGGATTTTTCTTCTTCTCTCTGTCTCTCTCTTTCAGCAGTCAAATTTTACTTCAAAGGCTGCTTGAAGCTTTTAGACTAGTATTACACCACTCACTGGTTAAGTGGGAGCTGCTTAACATCCTGCATAATTGCATTGTCTTTGTGTATCTGTTTTCCTTGGGGCCCTCCTGGCATGTGGAATCAGTGGGTCTCAGAACTATTAGGGCCAGGCACAGTTTAGCCAATGAAAATTCTAATTAGGATGGAAAAATATATTGTATGCATTCCACATGTTTAGCTCTAAAAAAAATATGAAAAATCCATAGCCTTAACACTCTAAAAATGTCAGATAGTTCTCTCAGACAATGTCTTGGGAGTTCTATAAGCCTCAGCAGAGATTATTTTGTTAATGCTCCCCCTGATAATTAGATCCACATGCACACAGGATGCACCATAAGCCCCGTCTTGCCTTTCAGCTTCAGGCCTGTGACAGTGGCTTGTGTTGAACTTCAGGATGTGTTTTAAAATAACACAAAAATACGTCAACTACATATTGAAGCTACCAAATGAAGCCCCTGGGCTAGAAGGGGCCAGTGCCCACCCTTGCGCAACCTTCTGTTGCTGCCTTGTGTCACGTCCCATGCAGCCAGATGCTCCATCTCCTATAGGACCTCTGAGTCACCCAGGGTACAGCAGCCTAATTAACCAACAGCTAATCAAGAGGTGGGTTTCATCCTGTTCCTCATAGGATAATCCAGGTCCTGTAGCCTAGGGTGGGATCAGACCCCAGACCCCACAGCTGGAACTCAGCAGCCAGTTGTCAGCACCCAGTAGAGCTGTCTGTCCTCCACCTTCTCCGGATATCCCACCCACCCCAACACACAGAGCTCCTTGCTCTGTGTCATCCTTCCCTTCTTCCTGTGGGCACTCCATTGATTTCTCTATCCTTTACTTCCAGCTAAAGGCAGGATGTTGAATCTTGTCCTTTGCCACTCTGTTGGCAAAGGGACATTTGAGACACTGTGAGGGAGCCTGTGCCTAGCACAGAGGGATCACAGAGCAGCCCACAGCTGCTCAGTGCCTGCAGCAGCAGGAACACAGCTTCTGGTGGCACATGTCTGACTTAGTGCCTCGCAGCAGCAAAGGGCAGTGGGGCAAGCACACTGCTGGGGTACCTCAAGAGCTGGACAGCTTCTGTCTCTATAAAGCATGTGAGAAGTGCAAGTTCTCTGAGGCAAAAGTGACCCTCAACTCGGGGAATGTTCTTGGAAGGGTGTGTATCGGCAATGTCAATGCCAAACCACTGCTGCAGCACAGGGGTAGTTGAAGGAGGCTCATCAGAGAGGCTACAAAGGAGGCAGCTAATGTTCACAGTGTGCTGAGCAGTGTCTATTTTATTTCAGCCTTACTCTTGGAAATGGATGAACTGGTTTAAACTGCATTCTCAGTGTCACAGGACCTCTTATAATACCAGCACTTTGCTACAGATCATTTCTGAAAGATGAAGGAGGTGAGAGCACCCACTTGCACCCATTTGCACCCACTGGAGGAAGGGCCCACTTAGCCCCTTGCTTTACCAGCCTCCCCACCTGCTCCTTGTGCTGGGTCCACCAACCTCTCATGTGCCCCCGGCTCCCCGTGCTGGCATCGGTTCAGGAGTGAAGAGGCACAAGGGGAGGGTTCCCCCACATGCTTGGCGTGTGTCAGGGCTTGCCTTCCCTTCCCTCAGCCCCAGGGCTGCTGTGGAGACACGGAGGTTATGCATTAGTGCAAGAGGAGGGGATCCTCTCCTTTGGAGGAGGAGAGCATTAAAACATAAATAAATAACTGCAGAAAATGAAAATTATGTTAAGAAAACAAGTCAGAAGGTTTTAACTGTTAAAGTGGAAAAATAACATTTCATAAACATAATCATCCTAATACTCCATAATGTACTTCTCTGTGTCACACAGCACAATAATTTCCTGTTCAGCTTCACTTTCTGAGCAAAAGCAGAGACCAGGATTGGCAAGCTGTAACAGGAGAGCCAGGGCTCTCCCCCAGCCCCAGCCACCAGAGAGCCTGCTTTCTCCTGCCTTACTCTCAGCATAAGCCCGTTCAGCCACCGGGTGATCCTCTTGAATCGCTTTTTAACCGAGTCAAGAAGACTTCTATGGCAACAGCCTTGTTTGTGTGTGAGTAAGGAAAGGGATTTGTAGCGAAGTAGCGAAGGGGGAGGGAAGAGAAGGCATTTGGCTAAGAACTGCTTGCACAAGTAAAAACCATACTTCCTCCACATCTTGCTTCAGAGTAAGTTTTTGGAGAAAGGGAGCTCTAGAAACATGTAATTACCATTTGCTTTCTCTACAGCTGGTGCTTTTTTTTTTTTTTTTTTTTTTTTTTTTTTGGTTTTTTTGTCTTTATGGTATTGGTCTGGTAGGAGCCAGCTTGCTTTGCAGACTCTTGCATGTACCAGCTGCTGTGTTCCCAGTGGAGACCCGGCTCATGCTCGGGGGTCCGTTCTCCCTCCGCTGCCGCTTTCCCCGCTCCGCTGCCCCCACCAAGGGCCGAGCTTTGCACGCTGTACAGCACGTCCCGACTCCCGAGGTGCGAGGACGTTTGTTGATTGTGCTCGACTGAATCCACATTGTTTTTCCATTTTGGTAGAGCTATATTTAGGCCACCCAGTAACTGCCCTGGACTTTCTAAAATAAATCAATGCACGAGGCCCTGATTTAGCGGCCGCCGGTGCCGGCGCAGAGCCCAGCCCGCCCCAGCTCCCCTGGCTTTGAAGAGCCGCGGGCAGAGATGCGGTGCCAAGCCCGGGGTTTAACGAGTCTCTCCTCCAGCTCAGCTCTGCCCTTCTGTCCCGCCTGCCACCTGCTGACCTGCACTCAGGTTAATATAGCTCTGGTATGAATTCAGCTGAATTACAGATTTGCACCTATGCAGAGAGGTCAGAGCTCCTGGGGTATTTTGCTATTTTAACCATCACTCGATACATATTTAGATTTATAAAAAAAAAATAACCACCCGTCTTTGACCTCTGTAGGAAAGAAGTCAAACAAAACAATCTCTCCTATAGCAAGTTTGGTCCTAAATCTGTATTTTAATACTAGGGATCCACTTACAAACTGAACCAAAGGTTCAGTTTACTGACTGTAATTTTCCTAAGTTGTTCTGCAAAACTTGGAGAGTGAGACACAAGAAATTTTTTTCCTTACTCATTGAATACTTTTTATTTTCCTTAATGTGGACTGGACATTGTGGAGCTAGTTAGAGTAAGTCTGCAGGAATTAGACCTCAAAACTTAAATACAAATTTTACTTATTTCAAAAGTATAAAGACTGATTTTGGCCCATGTCTTTACCCACCAGTAGCTGGGTTTGTAACCACACAGTGTCACTCTGTCCCATGGAGACTTTGCAGTGTTTGTTTAAGGCTCACTGACATTATTATCTTACAGACTAGCCAGTGATGTTCCCTGCTTGCAGACATCAGCTGTGGGCTGGTGCTAGAAGCATCATTAAGATGTTTTTGCAGAACTGAATTCCCACTGGGCTGGCAAGGCTGTGTGCCAGCAGCCTGTCTGGCCCCACAGAGTGGAGGATCTCCAACATGAAACTGAGTTTCATACCTAAAGTATCAGCCTTGAAGACAACCACAGCATCCTTTATTTAGAACTCATTTAAGATAATGTTATTAAGTAATTGGGTGTTCAATTTTTGTTGTTGGGATAGGATTTTTATCAAGCTCGTGTAGCTGAAGCACACATGGGTCACATTTATAAATAAAAGGTATCATTGCTGGGGTCATGTAGATCTTGAACAGCACCCAGCTGTTCACCGAGGTGCAAACTTGCCAGGCAATATGAACTTCCAAAGGTCAAAGGAATGGTCAAAGCCTACCAAATTGCAACATTTCTCATGAATAAAAATGCTCCAATGTATCAGTTGTCAGGAATTCAGTGCCTAATCTGTCCCATCATTGACTGGAGTGATAGGGACACTGTAGCTGGAAGGATGCCATTCTGGGAAGTTATCACATATAGTCTGTAAATCAATTCTTGAAGATTTTCAGCAGTTTTGTCTAATCAGCTCTTTCATTGCTGTTTTGTTTTTAAGAAATCTTGTGACTTCTGCTCCAGTGATCTGGCCAGACCCAAGAGTGAGAGGCTGAGAAGCTTCAAATCAAATCAGATGTGAGAGCTAAATAAATTGGGGGGTTCTTGGCAAGACTTCTCAGAAACACAGAAACAGATGTAAAAAGAGGCTCAGAAGGAACAGCAATGCCTCAGCTGCTCCTAATGAGGGTCCCAGAACAGAGCTGGTTAACCCTGCTCAGGGACTTGCAGGCTCCTGGGTAACCAGAGGAGAAGCTGAATAGCAGTGTCAGCACACACAAGAGTTAAAATGGCTCTTTCCAACCTTGTGAGTTGCCACCACATGCTGCTGGTATTGTGCTGTGGCATGTATTGCACAGCCCAGCAAGGCTACTGTCTGTCTTGTGAGTTCTTGTGCAGCAACCATGAAACGATCAGTTCTGCCGTTTTTGGCAAAGCTTAGCTAGAGAACATGCCTGAGAAAATGCAGACATGCATGGACTGTCACTGTCACCAGTGTAGCCTGTTTGGTGGGAAATTCAAGGTGTATGAAGGGCTCTAGAAGAGTAATTTTTCACTGATGTCAGATTTTGGGCCTGTCACGCTGCACCAACAGTGCCAGCAAAGTCTTTACTGAAAGGAAAAATACCAGAAAATATGTCATAAGACCCTCCCCAGAAGAAAGGTTGCTCTGAACACTGGTTGGAAAAATTCCCATGCACTTCAAGTGCCTGTGGTTATATTAGTCATGCAATGACGAGAAAATAGTCTGCTCTGGGGGCTATGGTGGTGCCTGGGAGAGTGGGATGGAGCTGGCTTCTCTCAACTCTTCCACCTTTCCTTTCCAGACCAACAACAAAAGGGGGAGAAACCACTAACAAACATGCATGACAGCTCAGGGCTTAGCCAGGGAAGCTGATCTGTTGCTAAAGCCATGCTGAGGATGGCAGGAGAGGAAGACATGCACTGGTTATTTTCAAGTACAGAGAAGCAATATTTTAGCAACTGTTCTGAAATGCAAACAAAGAGAGGTCCACTGCGTAATGTTTCCTGGCTTTGAGGTAATTTTGTTACAAAAGCAAGTTATCACTTGTAGATTCTGTTTCATTCCTGATTAACCAAAATCCACACTGCCTGCCTCTGAAATACTCCTCCTTTGTGACTCTGTTATTGCTAGAATATTTAAAAGAGAACTCTTGACTGGCATGAAAGCTCTTTTCTTGCCTTTTTTGGTAGCGTGTCCTACTACAATAATTCTGTCGAAACACAAACAAAGGGCACTTTCTAACTGCTAAGTAAAAAGCAAAACAAAAAGCATAAAATATTCAGTGGGGTAACCCATTCTTTAAAGATTGTATTTCTGAGCATTGTGTCATGTTCTGATATGAGTGGTAATGCCCTGCAGCTCCTGTAGTGATGAGGTTTGCAATGCTGATATCCAGCAAGCAGGTAAAGAACTAAATAATAATGTAAAATCTAACCAAAATTGATCCTTACTTTTGCTGAAGACGAGGCATTGGGGTAAGTATGTTCCACAACAGTGGCTCACAGACCCATTCCACTTTCAGGGTATAGTTCCCATGCCAGACTAAGCCTCACATGGTGCCCCAGCCATCAGTCTCCCTTAAGCTGGAGGGGCTCAGCAGGCTGGGGGAGACCCCAAGGAAGAGAAGCATGGAGCTCAATGTAGTGGTAAATTAGGAATGGCAAAACTTTAAAGATTGTGGTTTCTTATGGTTTCTAGGAGTCCACTTGCTCCATATTAAGCCAACACTCCGAAAACTGAGTGGCACTGAAAATGCATTTTTCAGGGGGGAGTTAGACTGCCTGGAAAAATGTTGGCCACCTGTAGTAACAAAAACAACATGCTGCTGAACGAGTCCCGGGGAAGTACCTGCAGAGCTGAATGTGCCCCATAGTTAGGAGGGTTTCCATGCCTCTGCGTTCCTGGGCAGAGAGGAAGGGCTCAGTATGGACATAGAGGATCTCAGTGGAATGCAAGGCAGGTCACGAGCTGCAACAAGGATGGTCAGATGGTCAGTGGGAGGTGTTTAGTGTTTCTGTCTCATGGTTTTGCAAAGTGAATTTAAAGTATCTTTATAAGGAGAAGCTGAGGTACTTATAATCCATTAAATTTGACAAGGAACATTACTGGGTATAATACTGTTTCCTAGTGGTTTGCTGGGATTAGAACCCTTGTTGTAACAGCTATTCCTATTTGTCTTGTTATCCTTGCTAACCCCTGTTAATCTCCTCTCCTTGTGTTTATCCCTGCATTTCTTTCAGTTAGCACTTGCAGCATCCTGTGGTATTGAGGAGGAAATTTGGACATGAAGTTGCACAGCAGGGAGAAAGTTCTCTGTAGTAGTAACAAGCAGCAAGAAAAGATATGCAAAATTTAACTTCCTTCTTGCTTCCTTACCCTGGGCAGGCTGGTTCAGATTTTATCTCCTGTTAGGCTACAAGAACTGCAGAGGGAACATGGGATACCAAGGGATTTAGCTTACAGGAAACAAAATGTGTTTGTATTAATTACTTAGTGCTCAAGTGTGTTAAAAATATTTATATAACAATAACAATCTATTTCATAGCTTTCATATGACTCGCTATTTCCAAAGACTCTGTTAAACCACAGTGCTTGCTGGAGTTTCTGACAGAGAGGACAGCTTGTATGTACATTAAAATGGATAGGTTGTATGCAAATAGACATTATATTTTCTGGCAGAAGTCCCAAACTCAGATCTAAAACTTGGGGAATTGATGAAGTTACGCATCCTTAGCAGAAACTTTGGGAAAGATTGTCTTCAAGGAAGGCTACTTCTGCTTCAGCTTGTGGTACTGCAGCCAGGGAGAGCATCTGCAGATACAAAGACAAAAAGCCACCAGCACAAAAAAATTTGCAGGAAATCTGCAGCTCTCTCATGTAAGTGTGTTTTATGAGTGTTCAGAACTGCTCTAAATCTTTCCTTGTCGAAGTGGAGTCTCACTGTTGTTGAGAACAGCTAGAAAATAAATTACAAGTAAACCAAGCTGTACCAAAATTAAATGCCAGCTGTGCTACATCCTCACAGATAATATAAGTTTGAATTTCTCATAGCTGCGATGCATGTGTCTGAGGCAGCTGGACTGGCATTGACCTTCTTTGCAGAAAAAAACCCAAAACAAACAACCAAAAAAAACCACCAAAGGAGGTGGGGTTGGGGGGTGGGGGAGAGAAAAAACCCATTCCAGATAACAAGACCGCGGAGCAACTTGTTATTTGGAAATTGGTTTCTCACCGAGCCGCTGTGTCTGCAGTGGGTTGAGCTAATCCCCAGTCCTAAGCACTAGCAGGATTGATCTTGGCTGAACTTTGTGACTCTTGTCTGTCATGCTTAGTGGGAGAGGAGCCAACAGTCCCTAAAATACCCATTTTCCCTGTGTCAGGGCAGTTGCCCTCCATCACTGGTGTGAGCAGGACTCCTGCTCCTCGCATGCCGAGCTGCTGGTGATGGGGTGAGAGGAGAGTGCTGGAGCCTGTACAGCAGCTGTGCACATCACAGGGCTCCAGTGCTGAGAAGTGACTCAGCTGAAGAGATCAACTCTGGTTGGACTTAAAAATAAGAATGAGGGAAAAGTATGAGAAGTACGTTGAACCTCCAAGGCTTGTCAGCATAGACAGCAGTCTGACCCAGCCAACTGGCTCAAATCAAGGGAAAGCAGCATGAGGGATTGTGTGTCTCTAGCTTGCGTGTGCAAAGTGATCAACCCAAGCAAAGTGGTTAATAGACTGCTAAGACCACAGAACTTAGAAGTTACGCTGGTTTAATTAACACAGCTCTTTATGCCATAACAAGACTTGCATTTCTTGAAATATATGTTTGAGACCTTGAGCAACACATCTGAGAAGCTACAGATTAAGAACAAATGTAGATCTCCTTGGAATAATTACCTTGTCTTGTGTGCACCTTTGAAATACTCAACACCCTTACAACCTTTTCTGTAAAGTTTGTGGAACTTCATGGCCCTCATTACTAAAGGTATTGAAGTCATTTTATGTGGAATCCTTTCTCCGCATCACTTCACACTGAACTTGCATCAACTCCATTTGATTTTATGTTATTTCTTGACAACATGACCCAAGTCCACTCCAACAACACAGGAGAGAGAAAAGGTCAGAACCATAAATTTTTGACCTTGCTGTGTGAAAGTAGACATTACATTTAAATTCCTGTTACTAATGGTTGCTATGCTTCATGGCAGTGCATGCAGCGCAAAAGGGCACCAGCAATGACATCTTTCATCACTTGTGCTAAAATGCTCTTCACTTGCTGCCTCTTGCATGGGGTGCCAGTGCAATGAGATGTAAATGGATCTGTTGACAAACAGGTTAAATGTCAACGCCCACAATGATATGTTGTTAATAGTAAGGGCACAAGATATTACAGAATTGTTTAAAAGGGGCAAGTGCTGAAAGGTGAGCAAAGTTGTCATCACCGTTATTTACTGTGTGAGTACCATGGTTGGACTGCTGGCTCTGGTTCAATACAGCCCTCATCCTAAACTCCCTTTTCTTTCTGACAGCCTCACTCCAGACTTTGGGGCTGATTGCCCACAGCCTTGTGGTTCCCCTGTCAGTGTTGCAACGCAGCAGGAAGTCTCAGAGGACACACACGGAGGCACCAAGCCCTCTTGGGACCAGTAACTAAGGACTAAAATGCCTTCTGCTTGGTGGAAGCTGTTCTGGGGGATGGTGAGAGCTCCTAATAAGAGATGTTAGATATTGTGCAACTCAGGGCAGCTATTAGATGTGACACTCCATCTGTGTGCTCTGACTTGTTTGCTTTAGAGGGAGACTTTTTAATCACACTGGTATTTATATTATTTTGCAATGTCTTTATAGCTATTCTGAGTCTCCGTTCAGGGCAGAGAGTCTCTGTTTTGCTAGGCACAACTTAATGCTGTTATTCTCACTCGATTTTCTTCTGTAATAAGCATCTCGAGACCCTGAGAGTTGCTACTAATGGAAGCAAACTGAAAACTTTCCTTTCTCTAATGCTGAAATGCACAGGGTTTTTTTATGGGGAAGGAGCTGGAGTGAGCAAGTGCTGCTTGTTGCCACTGTGCCTCAGGCAAAGGAGGAAAGATCCTACAGAAATATGTTAGAAACACACACAGACAAGGTGGTATTTGTAAATGACTTGGTGTCATCCAGACAAAATAGTTTGAAAGCAGAATAGGAATTAGACTAATGATTCATTCTTTTAGTAAAGCTGTATAACATTGTTATGTTTAATCCACAGCCATGCGCCCATGTCCCATGAAGGTCTGCTGTCTTGGGTGATGTGTAAACATGGTGAGGTATACAATGGGCAAGATTAGACTTATTCCAGTCAGTTTTTGATGAATAAATATTGTGATGGTACATTTTAATGATGTGAATGGAGAAACTATCCCATGAAAGGGTGTTAATATGAAATAGCCAAAGGGAAAAGGAACTTCCAACAAGATATGCACAGCCCTGAAATCAGTGTTTCCTGTCTTAAGTTGATGGATTTGTCACTTCCTCCCTTGGCTCTTTCCCAAATGTAGATGCCAAATGAAACAAAAATAATAACCACAGATTAAAATCTTCCTTGAGAATTAGAAGAATCAAAAATCTCCATGCAGAGAATTAGCAAAGTATCTCCAGGAAAATTTAATGTCAGCATAAAGTGTAAGAATGTTTCTTACTAGAAAAAGAAAATATTTTAAATAATAAAAGGAAAGCATAACATGCAAAATCAGCAGGAACTGCTGTGGAAACAGGGCTGGGTTATGGCTCAGTCAGGTATCATCTTAGATATTTCTTACAGCTAATCCTAAAATAACTACTTATTCAGCTAAAACACGCAACTTTGAGACAAGAAACCAGGGGAAAAGTGAAAATGACTGATAGAGAAGAAATAACAATACATATACTTGGTAGTTTCTATACTTTGGTATTAGTGGGAATGCTCTATTAAAGATATTTTCAAATATGAGGATTAAGTATTGGTTTGAAAAAAAGTAAAGACCATTTGCATTCTAGAGTTAAGCAATGGAATGGATCTAAACTTTGAGGCCATAGGGCAGAATGTCACCTCACTCCTGGGGAAACCTTTCCTTGCTACATCTTTTCCCTAATGTCAACTTCTCTGACATTCCTTCCTCCATGTCCATAGCTTTCATTCCACAGGAGGTGCTGGCTGCAAGTGTGACCCAGACCAGCACTTCCTTAGTCCCCAACAGAAGAAACAAGTTTCATGGAAATATCCCAGACACACTGGATTAGGCTACATGGCAGGTACCACTGCTCTGCTTGGCTGGCTCTCCAAGCTCTCTGCATCCCAGTTTGGATGTAACCTCCAACTCCTCCCGGCTTTCTGCTTCCTTTTGCTTTTTCCCTATGTTATTCTTAGGGCTCCTTCTTTTTGCTCTCTAACAAGGCAGTTCCATCTGGCTCCTTCTAGTGCTTATTGTGTTTCATGGTTTCCTCATGTGTCCCTCACAGTGTGCCAGGTAGGAACATACATGTACTGGACAGCTCTCTTATTGTTTGCAATAAAAAGAAAGAGACTATTATATGGCCCTTTTATATGAAATCTCTTGCAGGATTACAAAGCTCTCCCTGCTGTGGTGCCAAAATGCTCTCACTCTGCCCCAGGCTGTACATCCCTGCATGCCCCTCCTCACTAATGGCTTCATCCTGTAATGAAGGAAATACCTGGAGACTGTCCATTTATAGGATGATGTTTGAGTGCTCTTTGCTTCAGTATTGCATTAATTTTTCTTCTACCTACTCCTGGTTCTCTTTTTCTTTGCTCTATAGTGTTTTCCATGCTTTGAGCCTGACCTTCCTTTCTCTGCCTGTTCATCAGTCCTGTGCTTCTTGGTCAGGTCCTGCCTCTTGACAGTTTGTACAACCTCTGCTGAAGTCCAGGATCTCTCCGGTCTTTCCTGCCCTCTCTTCTGCCATTTCCTGGGCCTCTCAGCAGTCACAGAACATCTTCTTCTGGTTCCAACTAGCTGTAGCTGTGAATTTAAGAATGTCTCTCAACCCCAGTAACAGAGGTAAATATTTATACTGTGTTAGCATTTTAAGTGGTACGCAGGTATTACTGAATTATTGCACAAACTCAAAGGGAAGCAATCTTTGGCCTGACAGCAAAAGTTGCTGAAGGTGGGTTCAGCAGTGCCTCAGGGCAGATGTATCAAAGGGTGTCTCTGCTGTGCTGAAGAACTCTGTCTTTTCAAGTGGGAACTTGTGAAACTTCTGTGTACCATAAATTTACAGTCTGTGTTCTGCTCTCCCGTCACTGTGTTGCCATACAAATCCCAGTCAAATAATAAGCACTGGTTAAAGAACATCACACATTACATGAACTTATGTAGACTACTAAGGTTAACAAAGATTTAACTCCTCAAAACAATAATATCTCTTAGCTCTAAGACCGTAGTGTGAACTTCCCCAGGAAATACCTCATCACCTTCTGCCCTCAGTATAAACTCTGTTTCTTTGATGTTACCTTCTCTTAAATGTATAATAACATGTGGGTGTTGTTAGAAAATTCAAATAATTGTATATACTGGAAGACAGAGTAAAAGAGAGCAAGCATGTGAGAAGCTAATCCCAGTGGGGAGCTCAGGAAGGAGCTCAGATATGGTGATGGAGCATATGTTTCAGAGTGGGAAGGATAGAGTAGCTGAGTGGCTTGCCAGGATGGAGAAGAAACTTTGTACTGATGTGGGAAGGGACTCCACAAGGTCTCACTCCAGGCTCTTTGCTTGGCCAGTTTGAGCAATTAAGAAGAGAAACCCCTTATCTTCCTACCAGAACGGGCACCATTCAAAATAAGACATAGAAACAAACACAGTGTCATTTACCACGGTATAACCCTAAGGTGAGGGTTGACATAACATTATTCCTGAAGTATTTCTTCCTGGTCTTCAGCTCTGGTCAAGTGCAAGGCCCCTTAATGGTGACAGCGGTAACTCCAGGGCTTGATAAACTTGTCTTTATCAGTGGAGCCAGAACACATTATTAGCAAATGTGTATGGATTCTGTGTTTTGCTGCAGCACATGTTTGTATAGCCTTTTCTGACAGTTAAAGATGTGCTAAGTTTCCTTGACAGAAAACAGACATTTTAATAAAATGGCTGCCATTTAACTAGAAACTCCTGGGCAAAGCTCTGTGGGAAAAAGTTCCCATGACCTTCAGGGGGGAAGAAATGTTTGTCTTTTAATAGGGCTCCATACTGTAAAAAATAAGTCCTTACTCTGCAGTATCCATGTTTTTTTAAGGGCTTTTAGCCCTAATGATGCAACTCCTGAGGACCTGCATATGCCATTTGCAGAAACATATTGCTAATTACACCAGTCTTTCAGATTAAGGAACTTTGAATTATTTTGGAACAGAGTAAGACTGAAGCAGGATCTTCTGTAATGCACCTAATTTCATTACATTACACATTTTAAACCTGAA
The DNA here is from genome assembly GCA_013399225.1 of Rhipidura dahli. NCBI lineage: Eukaryota > Metazoa > Chordata > Aves > Passeriformes > Rhipiduridae > Rhipidura > Rhipidura dahli. Next base: position 428,335 of record VXAC01006147.1, on the reverse strand, counting down.
ATGACAAATTCATATTGATTTATTTACCCATTTATGCTGCTGACTGATAGTTTTGTGTGTCTGGTAATTCATGCTTGTACTTTGCATTGGTTTTGTTTTGGATCATATCTGAGTTCACATTTAATGTATTTATTTTAATATAAAGCATGTTTTACAAAAGTAGCAGAACCTGTAACCCAGATGTCTTTATTCAGTGTATTCTGTTCATGCTTTGAAGCATGAACAAGGGTCACCAGCTTGAATTAGGTCCTTATTCAACATTGTGGGATTGTTTATGGGCTGCACATGTCACTGAGCAATTGTAAGAAAAAATTTATTTATGAGCTGCCCTACCTGGGAGTGCTCTCCAGTGGCAAGACGAGAAGTGAGCAATGGGAACTGAAGTTGCAGGGGAAGTTGCACCATCTGTCTTGAAAGCAAGCCACAGGTGAGAGGTAGAAAAGGGATGAAAAGGGGCATTCATAAAAAGCTGATTCATCATTAATCTGCTTGTACTTGAACACAGAAAACAATAGCTTATTTTATGATAAGGTTCTGCCCTTCCAAAGCTTCATTCTTCCACTTTGGCAGGGAGAGTGCACTGTACGCCATGAACTCGAAGAGATAGGCTTCATTTCACCAAAGAGCTTGTGCTCAAAGTCCTCTTTTTGTCTGTGGTTGGCACAGAGAGAGAGTTGGTGTACTGGGCAAGCAAAAAATGAGAGAAGCTCTGCAGAGTCCACCTGGACCAATGGCTCTGAAGGCTTTTGTTTGTGATAGCTGGATGGACAGGGTGCCCACCCCAGCCCTGCTGGATGTGAAATCTGTGCAGCTCCTTAGGCAGCTTTGGATCTGAGCTCACCAAGGGTCACTGCTCACCCCTCCTGCAGTGGCACTGCCTCTCTGCATTTCTAATTCAGTCCCACAGCCTTAATTACCTTCATGTTATATGGCCTGTGGGTTTGTGCTGCATGTGTACCCACCCTGTACAGCTGAAAGTCAGTCTGGGTTAAAAATAGCAGCAAGTTTCTTTTCCTTGCACATGTACAAATAAAAACAATTTTGAACTGAAAGTACAACACAGTCTCTTCTCCTTGGCTTCTCTAGCAGGGGTTTTTGCAAGCAGTGTGCCTTATCATGGCATTTGTGGCAACCACCCTCAGTTTTCTGCAGAAGCAGCAGCATTTCTCACAACTCCATGAGCAGGATGCTCAGCTGGCCCCTGGGCACAGACCCCACCCTGAGGTGCTTACAGGCTGCTGCACTCATGAAGAGGGAGCCCATTGCTCTGCAGAGACACCTTCACAGTTGCTCTCCTGGCAGAGCACAATTCCACACTTGTATCCTGGGCTCCCAGATCATGGCTTATGCCAATGTATCATAAGACTTGAATATAAGTCACATACATGCTCATACAGTAAAGTAAGATAACCCAAGAGGGATGAAGTTTTTCTTTAGGCTTCTAGCAGCTTCAGAAAGGAATCCTTCTAGAAAAAGGAGGCCTGTACACTTTTTGACGAGCCTGCTTTCCCAAGGAAATTACACTGATGTGGTTGCACTCCTCCTGTCAGACTCCCTTCCTCTCCTCCAGCCAGCACCTCTCCAGCTTGTGTGCCAGCTCAGACAGGTTGGGACAGGATGAGGGTCCCAAAGAGGCTCTTTCTCCCTCCCCGTCACATGAGCCCTGGGGGCTGCACAAAGGACTATGATCCAAGTCAGTGCCTGCTCTGGGGTAAAAGCCCCCAGTGGGTGTTCAGCTGTTACTCAATCCAGTTAGATCACTTGCTGGCAGTGATCACTTGCTCATGACTCTCTGTGCAGGTGAACACCAGATACTTACACCAGAAAATATCTATTTCATTCATGGGTCATGAGGAGGAAAGGGAGAGTTGGCTGGACTTTATATGGTGACATCAGGCTGCTCAGCTGCTGACTAAGCTGGACTTTCTGTGTTAGTGTTCAACAGGGAGGAAATCACAGCACTTTTCCAGACTTTAATTGCAGAGCAATTAAAACACCCCCCCCCCCCCCAAAAAAAAAACCTCCATTTTTCATCACGTTTTTCACACCTGAAATGAGAATTGCTGGGGCTTGAGGCTTTGCTAGTTACAACATGATAGTGTTGCAGACCTTTGTTTTTAGATGGAAGCCAGGTAGAAAAATGGCATTCATAGGAGAAAATTTCTGGCTCAGTATATAAAGAGCAAAATACTCCCCTCCTGCACTTGATGGCAGGTTTTCTTGCAATGAATCCTGTATGCAGGGGGTTGTCTTTCCACTATGTGTGACATGGGGACCTTTTGGTGTCCCAAAACACCAAAGCCAAATGGCAGTATGGACCAGTTACTTGGGCCTGTCATGGCACTCACACAGGCAGTGCAGAGGAAACAAAGCTGCATGGCTAAAATTGGGTCTGAGCACTTTGGGCTACTCAAATTACCTCTCAGGTAAATTCCTTTCATGACAGTGGGTGCTGGGGTATCATTCTTGTCCTGTCAAGAAACATGCCCTCAAAGGTAGGCAAAAGAACTTTGCACTGCTGAAAGCAAGCAAAAAACTGTTTTGTGTGGTAAAACTGAGGGTAGTAACAATTGTTACTTGACTTACTGTAAACACTACAGGAGAGGCTCTTGAAAGGCTGTTAGTGAACTTGCATGTTTCACACAACTTCTTGAAGGAAGGGAGCAAAAATAGTCAGCAAATTCTTTCATTTTTTGTTCAAGTCTTACTTTAAAAGTTTAATGGCAAGGCAGAAAAGATATAAAGCAGTATAATTCCATGTACATATCGGTTTTTGTTTGGTTCCATCAGTCATCACTCATCTCTCAGTGCAGGCATTGCAGGAGATTCTGTGCTAATGTGCGATAACAACCCATGGATGATGGAAATGATGCCAAAGTGAAAGGAGGAGATATATAAGGTATAGTCCACTTAATGAGGTCTGTTTCCTTCCTGTGTAAGCCTTTTAAAGAAATTCCCTCAGCAGCTGAACACCTGCAGATGCAGCTACATTGTCCATAGTTAGATGTGGTCACTGACATTGCCCACAGTGCACAGCACCACTGCACAAAAGAAATTCAGCAGCAGTGCATTGGTCTCAGTGACAGCTGGATGAGTGGTGACCTCTCCAAGCCTCTATGAGAGGCAGGCTCATTACATCCCTTATAGCTACAGAATATCCCCCTCTTCCCTTCTTTTCCATTGTGTTCTTGTGAAGAACTTCTCACAGGGAAGGGCTCAGCTGCACTGAGAGTGATTTTTTGCTGACTACTTCATGAAGATAAAGCCACAGCTGCAGCTACAGAACAGAAGAAACATGGCAAACCCTTATCTCATTATTGCTGTTATCTGAGTTCCATCTCTGGATAATAATTATTCCCTAATAATGTTTTAGCTTGCACTTTGGATCTTGTTGTCACCATGTTTGTATACTTAAAAGAAACTTCTGTTAAAAAAAGGCTTTTATTGCACCCTGAGCTGCCCACAGACTGCACAAGACTCTTTTTCCAAAGAGCAGAACCCTGCTGCTGATGCTGAGTTGCTAGCCCAGGAGCTGGCTACAGAGTTGGAAAAGTGTGCATCGCCATTGCTCCTCCCAGAGCCATCAGGGAAGGAAGTGAGGTGAGAGCAGGAGCAACATGACTTGATTTTTCAAAATCCAGGTTAATCTTCAGAGACATTGGTGAGGAAAAAAAAAGCAAAGAGGCTTCCAGCTTGCATACCACCTGAATATCATGTGGAGCCCATCATGTAGTGACATTTTTTTTAATTCTAGCTGCTCTGAGGAGCTTTGCTGCTGTATTTAATAATGAAAGTCCTCAGATTTCCATCCAGAGGACTTGTGTTTTGATAATCTCCTCTACTGTTTCCCTAAATCCCCTTCCCTCTGTAATCAGACCATCAGTCACTAAAAAGGATCAAAATTGCCACATTTAAATACTATTCTTCTTGTGAGAAACTACCATCTGATCAAAGATTAACAGCATGAAATATGTTTCTTGTTTTTGCAGTAAACCTGCATGTCCCTTGTTGTCGATCCAAGTTCATAGAGTTTATTTTCAAAGCAAATCTCTTGTTTTCCTTTCACCAGAGAGCTGTTATAAAGCCAGCTATTGTTATTGTAGAGTATAACTTTATTTTTTTAGCCTAACTACTAGAAACAAATGGTTTTCATCAGGTAAAAAGTCATAGTATACATGCATTATATAGACAGGTCCTGAACACAACAAGCAGTTAATGGTTTTTAATTAAATAGAGTGAGACAGGACACTCAAGGAGTGACCCAGGGATTACTTACAGAGGAAGTTTCTCTTATGACTAATAGTGACTACAAATAAGGTGGGGTATTACAATAAAATTCTACTGCTGACAAAAATACTAACAGTAAACGACGACAGAGCTTTCATGTGGGACTAGAAGAGCATCTGGAATATATTAAGACTGTAAAATTTCCCTTTAAGTGTGGGTTGCTAAAGTTAAAACCAACCACCCAGAAACCATGGCACTCAGAGAAACTCAATATTTTTTTTCATTAAAAATTACTTAAGGAGATTTACATCTTCTCTTGGTTGACATTGTGATGTTCTGCTTGTCCAGACTTCGAGTCCTGAAAATATGCATGTGATGAGAAGGAGTGGAGAAAAAAAATTGTTTCAAATACGTCCTGCCTATGTTGATCTGGGAAAACAGCCCCAGTTCCAGGAGTCCTTCGGCAATGCAATCAGTCAGATGCTCTCTGCAACCACTCTGTGCAGATACCCACTGCTTATTAAAACCATATGCGAAGCTAATGAATTATGGATCTAGAAATGCAATATAAGCACCAGATATTGACAGAGATAAACAGGAGTGCAGTGGGATGTGCTGGGAGATCATTACAGAAAACAGGAAAGTTTGTTTTAAACAAAAGGATAGCATGCTTAAAGGCCAGCATCGAAGCAAAGTTCCTGTTTCCCAGCCTCCTTTCTCCCTGTCCCCGGTTCTTATGACACCTCTCACTGCAATCTTGTCTTAACGTGGACTGTGAGCTCCTGGAGACAGAAATTACCCTGTGACTTGCATCTATTGCATGCAGCACAAGAAGTGCTCCTGCCTCTCCTGGATCCTCAAGTGGTGTTTGGGAGGCAGCTGCAGCTAAACTGGGGAGCTCCATGTCTGCAGCTGAACTGCAGAGCATGCACAGTGATCCTGGGAGGGCACTCAGCTCCTTGCTCTGTAAAGCTGCACCAGCCAGTCTTGAACCACCAGGAATTAGGAATAACTAGCCCTTGTGTATAGACACACATTTTCAGAGTAAAACTCATATGATTTTAGTTTGAGCTACACTGGGAGCTCCCAAAAGGCAAGTCAAGGTTTGAAGAATGAACTGAGAGATGAGGGCTGGCAGTGAACTCCTGCTCTCAGTAAACTGCAAAGCTCCTCAGAGCAGAATTCATTTCACCTTCCAGGAGGCTCCAGGTCATGAAGACCCAGGTTACTTCTGCCATATCTTTTTACTTGCTCTAGTGACAATAGAAATAGGAAGGACTTGTTCTCAGCAGTTCTTTTCCAGCAGCTTGTGCTGAGTGAGATGAAGTCCACCCTCTGTGTTCAGGAATCAATCCTACCAAAGAACTTTCTTGCCCTATGTATTCTACCCTAAGGCACTTCCTGGCTGTTTCTGGAGGAGGCTTGGTGAAGGGAGTGCAGCATAGCTCAGCACAGGAGGCCTTAATTCACCATCAGCATAGCAGTGGTTGGTCGTGGTATCTCTTGGAGCAAAGGATCCCACGACGAAAGACATTCACAAATACAGAACAGAAAGTTGGTCTAGAATAAAAGCCAACTCACTGGGTGGCCTTGGTAAGCATCTTATGCCCCAGCTGACTATGTTTTTATTTCCACTCATGCATCTTTTCCTCGGAACAGGGGAAGGGTTTTACATGACTTTCCTGTAAACCTTCAACCCAAATTCCGATGTTGAGCTAAGAACCCATATTCACAGATCAAAGAATTGTGTTAGGAAGAAGAGATTAATCTTCTCTCTCCTCTTCTTACCTCCCTCCACCTCCCATTTCCTCTCTCTTCTGACCATGAGTTTGTTTGGGTGAAACATTCAAAAGTAGCTACTAAAATAAGATCAAGTTTTTCAGAAACTGGCAAGGAACATCTGTCCATTGAGGTCCTTACAGAGTATATCTTTTTGGCATCCAAGAGAGAGTTTTGAAATGCCAGCCTGCACTATTAAGAAGGACAAAACTCCATATGTGTCTCTGTCCTAGGTTACAACAGATGTATTTAAGTATTCTATTACCACCAGCTGTGGGCCATTAGCTGTTATCACCTGCTAATGACCCACCCCTGATAACAGACAATGGGCCATCAACAAACCACCACATGACTCATGGACTTATCTCACCCTATTGTGAGATGCTCCACCCAGGAGGGGGGAGCTGGGCATTCCCACCTGGATATATGCTGCCCTTGGAACTGCCTGGCCTCAGCCCTGTCTGCTGGGTGACCAGAGGACAAGAGCCACCACAGACCTTCAGCTGGAGACCGGACCTTCCATCGCATCATCGCTTCAACTGGACCACTTCATTTGGACTGCTTCCACCACCCCAATAGGGAATCAGGTTGTATCTGACTTGGTCAGTGCTTTTTCCTCATATTATTTCACTTATTTCTAATTTTTCCTATTAATTTTAATCCTGACTTGTGGTCTCCCACTGGTTTGTTTTCAAACCAATACAGTCTCATCTCAGGGAAATCTGAAAGTCTTGATCTACCCCACATCTCATCCTACCAAGAAGTTGGTGAATGTTATTAAAGCCAAACCACAGAGAGAAAGTCTGATCCTGGATATATTCTGCAAGAAGGAAGATACAGATATGTATTGCCCTGAGTACCAGTCCTGACCACCCAACCCAGTTTCAGGGTTTGGTACTTAGGGAGTGGCATGTGTGTGTAGGAGACAAAGAAGGGGAGCTGGAATAATCCACTAATGTCCTCAAATTTTCCCTCCTATCAGTAAGTCAGTTCTGCTAAAGGCAATGAAGGAAACCTGCCAAATATAACAGCTAAACCAAACACCCTGAATAACATAATATTTAGGGAAAGTTGTGTGTTGGGGCCAGCTTGTGCCAGCTGCCAAGTCTGCAACCACGAGAGGCCTGGGGCATGGGGAGGTCTCCAGGAAAGTGCCTGTTGGCAGCCAGGCACAGGACAAACCCCCTGCCCCTGTGCAGATACGAGACCGTGACCCTCACAGCTGATGGATGGTCCTGCTGGCAGCATGGGGGGTTCAGTTTCCCTCCCTTCAAACCAGTGGCTCTCTGCAAATGGAAATGGAGGTAAATGCTGGTGACTGTCCCAGGGAGGGATGCACGGTCTTGACGAGGAGTGGCTTTGACAAGGCCTGAGGCAGTGACTCCACCAGCAGCTCAAATGGCCTTAGCAGGAGCTCAACATCAGGATGGAGTGAAATACGGCCTTAAGGAAGTCTTGGACCCACTAGGGTCCCCTGGATGTCCATTGGAGATGAATATGGAAGTTCTTTTCTAATACATCTGCTTTAGGATGAGTGCAATACAATTCCCTTCCCTGTGCTTCTACAGGGACGTTGGGAAGGATGCACGTCATGACACAGGGGTGGGGGAAACCTTGAAAGAGTTGAGAAGACAGGATGTGAAACATGCAAAGAATACCCCATCCTGCCTGTTTATATATACCTGGGGCCTGATTTGGGCCTACAGTGAAGCTCTTTCACCCTACATAAAGATGGCATTGCCTGGTTACCCTGGAGGGAGAATTTGATTGAGGAATTGTGTGTGGATGTTAGCAGGATGACCCCTGCTCTTTTCCTGGTGGCAGTGAGTAGCTCTGTTCCCTGAGGACTTGTGTGCCTTTGCTTAATTCATGTTTATGGTTTAGTGACAAGTAACTAGGCAAAATTTTACTGGCTAAATACCTAATTTGCAGGTAGGTTGATTTCTGCCCTTAAGCTCAATGAAATCCATGGATTTGGGTCTACATGATGTGCTCATCAGCTACTTCTCTCAGCCAGTCTTGCTGTCCTTGGCATTGGAGTCTCCTGAGAAGCCTGGGACTTGAGGTCAGGATGTGCAAAGCTAGCAGTGTCTCGGGATGTGTAGTGGTGATTTCTTCCAGTAGATGTGAGCTTTGGAGCATACTGAGCATCTGTTCTCCGGAGTCAGGCCTGTATAAGCCGAGCAGACACTTATCCAAGGGTCAGTCTTGCTGGCTCCACATTTCATGTGAGCTCTGCAAAGCTTCTGCCCCAGACAGACCTTGTTGGGGCACAGCTTCTGGGGAAGGTGCTGCTGCAGCAGCAACAGTATTCACTGTACCTCATAAAAAAGTTTATCTGCTTATTTTTGATGGTCATCTCTTCTTTTGATGGTCTAAAGAGTCATAAAACAGCTTTTACAAACTTCACAAATTCTTCCTAAGAAATCGCCTTAATTTTTCAGTATCTGAAAGCCTCTTCTTCCCATGGGGCTCCTGGGAGCCATTGCAGTTGTTCCTGTCTTGCTTCTCCTTGCAATTTTCTGCACACACTCTCACTCATCTGCTATTCCTGCTCTCATTTTTCTCTTTATGCCAGGCTTGAGCTGCAGCTCACTGTAACAATATTTCCTCATAAGGCTGTGCTTAAAAAGTGAGAGCTTGTATTTGTTGGTGCTGGGTGGTGGTATGTGAGGCTGCACAAAGGAAAAAAAAAGTTTGAGATGTTTTTGAAGTTGCTGTCATGAGACAAAACAGGGCCCTCATTGCTAAGTTTACTTGTGCTTGGATATACCAGAGACTGTTCAGGCTCTTTAATAACTCTGCCCTGGGAAGTTTCCATCACCTCCCTTCCCTTCCTTCCCTCCTGCCAGCTCTGCTTGCTGCTGGAGCTGTGCACTTTGGAGGGACTGTGGGGAGAATCACCCCCACCCTGGGCTCTGAGCAACCACTGCCACCTTGCAAAAGCAGCTTCTTCAGCCCTGTTTGTCACACAGCTGTGAGCACCCTGTGCAGTCACAGCAAGGCTGCATCTGTCTTCCTCCAGGGAAGAGATCCACTCAAACTCCACAACTTTAAGCATTCCAGAGGCTTTGTCCTGGCTCCAAGCAATTATAGTATCCATGAAAATGAGGGGTCTAATATCCACTCAGTTCAGGGGAAGCTGTAAAGAGGAAGCACTAAGTCCCATCTCTCTCAAGGGTCAGGGGGAACAGAGGCAGAGGAAGGGGCAATGAATTGGCCGCTGCACCAAACTGAGCTTGCTCACTCCTTATCCAGCCTGATTTGGAAGCAGAGCTTAAAAACTGTTTGCTTAGGAGGCTTGTTATAGCAATGAAAGCTAACTCTGGAGTTACGCTGAGCAGCAGGGCAGAGGGTAAAACAATATTTTATCCGTGAGTTAAAACACTTTCACAAGGGTAAAGTAAGTCATCTGCTCTGTCAGCAACTTGTCAGCAGGGTGGGATCATTCTGTGGGTGCCCTCGGCTGCCTAGGGTGGGAATGCTGCACCTTTGGGTCATCAAGTCACCCAGGACACCACACCCCTCACCCTCTCTGTCCCCTGGAGACCCTGGTGATTCTCTGGGGTGAGGAAAGGGGATTATTTTACCCTCCAGCCACTCCTAGGGAAAAGAGCTCCATTAAAGCCCTTAGAATGTAAGACCTTCTTTCCCCACATACAAAGTTTAGAGATGTGAAGTTGTGATTCCTGGAAACTGGTGTCTTCTCCCACAATAATTGTGTGGACTGGGTAACAAAGCATTACTAGTATTTAGGAGAAGACTTCTTTTGAACTTGGAAATGTTTGTTGCTTCTCTGGCCAGCTGTGCTCCTATTTGAAATGAAGGAAAACTCTCTCAGACTTTTAGGCTTTGGTATTTCTTAGTCCTTCCTTTTTTGTTTTTCCCTTCTAAAATTTCAGTACCAATTTGCCCTGGAAATAAGATATGCAAAGGAAATACATTTTGGGAAGAGCTGTACTCAGAATATGGGAAAGTGAAGTCCCAGGAGGTGAAAGGACTTGCCCCAAGCCCCATAGGAAACTTGTCCCACACTGTACAACTGAAGAACCTTTTGAACACCAGAACTTTGTCTAAGTTGTAATTTTCTTGTAAATATTTGGGTCTCGGATTTCAAAGTTCAAGCTGGGTTAATCACAAAGAATGCAGCTCTTCCTGCTTTCCATGCAGGGTGTAAAGTAACAGTCTGTGGTGCCCTCCCAGACACCCCACGCATCTGCACAGGTTTCAAGTGACAGCTGGTCTTTAAACTCAGTATCTCACGTACAGATTAATCATTACCTGCCTGCTGTTCTGGCTTCCAATCAGTTCCACTTTATTGACTCAGCCTGGGCTCAACAATGGTTTATTAATCTTGTCTTTGTGTCTACATAGCAGCCTTATCGTGATTAAATAGTTCCCCCTTTTTTATCAGTCAGGGTTAGTACTGTGAGGCACTAAGGACTCTGTTAGCTGGGGCTGCTTGTCTGCAGATTGGAACAAAGGTGAGATCGTTTTGAGGGCTGGATCAAATTCCACTGTGTGGGAACTTTCTCACACGGAGAGGTTTGATGACAAGATGCTGTTGCATCCTGAGGAAAGCATGAGAATGGACCTGGGACACTGTCAAGACCTTTAAGTTGTCCATCTCATGGGGTGCCATCAGAGACTGTGCTGCAGCCCAGCCAGGCTCACAGGGCAGGGTTTTACCTGTGTGGCAGAGATACCTGCATGGCTCAAGGAAGAAAACCTGTTTGGGAAAGTTGCTCCAGATCATTACCCCAGAGCTTGTTCCTCGAAACAGATAATTCAAAACATTTGTCCGAAGGATGCCTCATGGGATAACCACAAGGATTTATATCACAGGGCAAATATTTGAGGCGCATCCAGATCAGTTATTACTGATGTCAGTGTTTTCAATCATCTTTCAGAGGAGTCCCATGGGGATGCCTGCACTGGGAAGCAACAGGAAGAGAGCTGGGGCATGTGGTGCACCCCAGAATGAGAGCTCATCTGCTCTTTCCAGATGCAAGCCCCACTGCAAGCATGGATCTGAGAGCTGGGGACCATGACACAGAACGTCCAAAGGTTTATTTTTAGGGAGGCAACCTGCATATGAGGAGGAAAAAGAACCTATTATTAAAAGTAGAAGGAGTCAAATAGCAGCTGTAAAAACTAAAACTTCTAACAATACAGCAAACAGAAAATTACATTTCCCTTCATTGTGTGGAAGAGGCCAAGCTTCCAGACAGCTGTGGAGGAAATAAGGAGTTTACATTATTTGCAGTGTCAGTGAAGACCAACACACAAATTTCCTGTCTGTCTCCCTCTACAAATTAGCAAAACTTTGACAAAAACCTTGTTTTCATTTTATTCCATTTTTCTGTTTCAGTCGGGAGAAGATGCACCCCAAGCAGTGTGGTCACAGACAGCGTAGCTGAGATAGTGCCATGGTAAACTGAGCAAACAGGAGATCAAAAGGAAAAGGCAGAAATGGCTGTAGTGCCAGAGAAATGCAGCTCTGCACCTCACATTTCTGGGCCTAGACAGAGCAGCAGCTTGTGGGCATGTGTTGATGTCTGTGGTCTCGCAGATCAGCATATGCCATTTACTCACAAACCCAAGCCCAAAGATTTTACAACATGTGTCTTGCCATGCAGAAAATTACCTCCCCCAATGTTTGTTTTAAGTTTCAAAGCACTGACATTAAACTTGAATTATTAAAGAAAGGTGCCCTATTCTGTCTTGATGCTCACTTATTCAGTCTGTGTAAGCAGAAATCACAGCCCCTGTGTGCTGGAGAGTTTTCCATGTCTTCCTGCACTGCAGCATGGGGTATTTCAGCCAGCTGTGGGCAGAAATGAGCCCCACAAGGCTCTTGGCCCTGGGTGGTGGCTGGCATTCCTGCTGCTTTCCCAGCTGCTTCCAGCATCCTGTGACTGATATTGCTGGGCAGGAAAAAAAGTAAACATGCAGAGTCAGCACATTTCAAGTCAGGTGTATGTAAAATGAAGCAGTTGAAAGTCATTAGCAAACTGCTCAGCACGGCACAGGCTTCCTGAAGTACTCTGGGGAACAGGCAGGGGTGCAAAGAGACCCCAGGCAAAGGGCCCTGACTTTGCATTCTCTTTCACTCAATCCCACCACAAATAAAACTAGTATTACCAGCTCATCTTCCTGTCTAAAATTACAACTTTTATGTTCCTAATTTAAGGGCAGCTCCTGCCTGCCCTTTGCCTGTGTTTGAGGTATGCTGGCTGCTGGGTCTCTGGTCTTAGTGTCTTGGAATAAATAGCAGAGCAGTCAGCTGCCCTGTTCCAGGATTGTTGGAGTCATCAGGGAGCATTTCAGGTGACAGAGGGAGGAATACTTCAAGCTTCTTCACTTGAGAGAAAGGAAAGAGCATGGAGGAGCCTCTGAATGAAAAGAGCAGGATTTCACCTTAAGTACTGTACTGTAAATTGACCTAACTCAACTGCTCTCACTTCTGTAGCCAAAGAGATCTCTCCCCTGCCTGAGGAACTCTCTGTGCTTCCAAGAGTGCTGTTGGGTGTTTGTGTATCTGTTGCCCTGTGCAATGGGAGGCATTTTCCATGCACCTCCCAGGGCAGCCCTCGGAGAGGACACCCAAAGCCACTCCTTGTGGAGGTGGTGGGTGATGGCCAGGAGTAGAGGGCACAAGGGGCTGAGCTGAGTGACATGCTCTGGGAGGGTCTGGGAAGAGAGTGCACTAGAAAAAAGACAGAGATCTGCTCTGGGAATGGGTAAAAGGATTGATGGCTCCAGGGTCTCCCAAGCTGATTAACTTCTGGTGTGGAGTAGGCTCATGTGTTTACCTTCTCAGGAGATGAAAAACAGAATGAGGTTTTGCAGCACTCAGATTCCCTGAATTTTTTAAAGATTTTGATTAATCATGAGGCATTTTGGCAGCCTCCTTGGATACTCCATCACCCCCATTTAATCAGTCACCGTCTGAGTGCTTACTCTGCCTGGTCTCAACTGGCAAGACTTCACACCACAGGGGAAAGGGTGGGCCTCAAGGTGCTGGTGGGGCAGGCAGCTGGCTCTGCTCAGGGTCTGTGCCAATATCCCCTTGGTTTCTGTAAGGGGGGACCTCATGACAAATGTCCTTACATGGATGTAGAACATAAAATAACCTTAATTTGTATTCTGTGCAGTCACGGTTGGGTTGTGGGGCTCAAGGAAATAAAAAGAGCCAGACTTCACGGACTTGGAGGCAATCATCATTAAATCTGGGCAATTATTCCATCAGTATTACAACAGTGAGTTGTGAAAGTGTTGCCAGACAGGTTATAAAAGTGGGTTTTCATTGTGTCCTTCAGCTCTCTGACTGTCTCTGCTGTGACAGGTGAATGGACAGTGACGGTCCCCTGAACTGTCTGTGACTCCATTAGCAACTTAATGCAGACCAGGATGGGCTTTCCATGCAGAAGTCTCCACGTGTCATGTTTTATGATCAGAGAGAGGTTTTGGAGGATGTGAACCCTTCAAGCAAATGGGAACACTCTCCAGCCATGTTGAGGGTTTGTTGAGCCAGTTGATGGATGTGGGCCCACCTCCAGCTCGTGCAAAGCAAGGCTCCCTTGACAGGCTTAGGGTGTAGCTATGGCCCCATAAGCACATTGTCCACTTTACACTCTGTAGTTTTGCTCACTGGGCACTGATACACAGCCAGTGCTGAACAGGTCAAAAAAGACAGATTCCCTTTTCCTGTCCCCCCTGCATGGTGGAGGGCTCCTTTAGTCCAAGAAGGTGCTGGGTGGTACCTCTTGTTAGCAAAACAGCTTTTCTTGTGTTTTACTGACATGGCAAAGCTGTTTCTGTACACAGCAAGTACAAATATGATTTGCAGAACAAGATTTTTTCTCATACAGAATGGAAGCTGTGCTTCATTTTCTCTTTTAAACATTTCCTTGTCTAAACCAGGAAAATTTAGCATTCTTCCTTCCAAAAAATGAATCCCAGGAATATGCATAGAGATGTCAGTTTACAGACCTTGAATAATAATATTGGCCACTGATTAGCCTAACAAAGTAAAACCAAGCATGTCGAAAGAACAGGATGAGCATAAATTGGCAGAAGAATAAAGATGAGAGCTTCTACAGTAAAGAAATGTGTCACTTATTTTATGTCTTCAGTGTAGCAGCATTAAAAAATATGTGGTTCCCTGCTGTTTGCAAGGCCATTTGGATTTACTGCATTTGGGAACATCAGGTTTCCATCATCATTGTGTACACATTCCTTGATTTCCTCCTGTGATGATGACTGTGGCTGGTGCATGCACAGTATCAGAAGTGTCATCTGTCTCTTCCTCACTAACTGAAGCAGATTTTCCTAACAATCTTCTTTGTGCACCATCTGCCATGGGGGTATAGTCTTCTAATTACCTGGTTTTGCATTCACATCAAGAAGCTGATGAGCAGATTCCTTTCTGATATATGTCTTGGAGACTGATTGGTGCTGTACTTAGATGTCTAACAGAGTCAAAAGTGTAAAGTGAATTGCAATGTCTTAAGTCCTGAGCATTTCCATCAGAGGATGGAACATGGACTGGCTGAGAACAAGCAAAGCTCATGTGGGAATTGCTCAGCAAGTTGTGTGTGCAAGAAAGCTGTCAGCTGTCTTACTTGCCTCTTCCTCTGTCAGGCATTAGGTAGTCATATCCAACAGTAACTGCTGTCAGATTTTGGGTGCACTATAAGCGTTCTTTCTGCAGTGGTAAAACAATTTGTCCCTCATTCATTGTTTCATTGACATGAAAATAATAATGGTGCAGTTGGTGAATAAGTAGCTGAGACAGTTGCAAGTTTTACACTAAATGGCATTTAGTTAGTTGGGGGAAAAAAGCCTTGTTCAGACAATCAAACATTCAGTTAATGCAAACAGCTTAAACTGAGTGTCCTGGGATCTCTTTTTCTCAAAATTCCTGAGCAACTGAAAAAGTAAACGACAATTTTCTTTAGAGATTTCCCTCTAGGATATATTTATTAGTTTAAAAAATATTAACATTATTAGGGGAACATTAGAGAGAACATTGACCTCTAACTGGAACCAAATTATTATCCAAGAGAACAATCACATGCTCTAATCCTTGAAACCCCACGTTTATTTTGCAGCTACCAGCAGCAGGAGAGGTAAATGTGATATGAAAGACACTGAAGAGATGCTCACTCAGGTTTCCTGATCAGGCCTGTAGCTGGGCCAGACAGATGTGCAGTGAGGCTCTTTTTTTTTTGCCAAGAATCATACAACTGGCACTGATTTGTCCTGAAGAACTCTCAAGCTGCTAGGACAGACTGTCCACATCTGAACTCAACAATGGCAGTGGAGGAAAATATTCCCCTTGTCTAACTTGTTGCTAGTTCCAGCTGTACATTGCTCAGCAGTTTTCTTGTGTCCATCTTTAGACTAGAGAAACATCAAAATGGTGCTCAGCCAGTTTCTCTTAAAAATTCTGAAGAGCCAGTGGAAAATACCTAATGAATAACTTGTGCCTATGTGAATTTTGGTATTTTGATGTTGCCATTTTCCTCATGCTGCTGGTGCACAGCACAGTAAGGGTACAGAAAGTCAAAGCAATGAGGATAAGAAGTAAGAAACAGACTATTCACTCCTCTTGCAGCTCCTCCTGCACAAATACCGCTGTGTCCTCCATTTAATGGCTGATGGTTCTGCCATGCCTGCAGCAACCCAAGCTGCCTCATTCCCTATTACTTTTCATCTGACATGGTGAAATGGTATGAGGAGAGAAGATGATTCTCAAGCCTTAAAAGACTGCAAATATCAACTGTAATACACCATCAGAAGTTTGGGACTTCCCTGTATCTTACCTTGAACCAGCTTTAGCTCTTCAGTCCCCAGTTCCAATTTGTATCTTTATGGGAACCACTGTGATAAACCAGCACATCACAGTGGCTCTGCAGCTCTGATCTAGGTTTACATGTCCAATACGGGAACAGAAAAAGGGGTTTTACTCCTGTTTTAAGTTCTTGGAAGGGTTTGGGCCATGGGACTGTGTGCAAGGGGAAAGTTTGCAGTAAAACAACAGATCCATGATTCCTGGATTCAACCACTTAATTAAACAGCTAGAGGCAGGATTCAGATCACAGATCAGGACACTTGTGCCCACAGGTGTTCTGGGTGTCTAAGGCCCTCTCTGGTCCTTAGTGACCAGGCCAATACACCAACTGAGTAGAGAGGCATTTCAACCAGATGTCCAAATGTGATCACCAAAGGCTCTCCAACTCCTTTCTCTGACCAGATCACCATTGATAGCAGGAGGATAACAGACACCCTCAGCTGCAGAGACACTGCTTTCAGGTGTTTGGCTCTCAGGGCCAAATTCCACCCTGGGATTCACAGATGGACCTTGCTGCCTTCCATGGACAGTCATGAAGAGGAGCTGGAGGCTGGAGCACACACTGGCCACCAAGCAGTGTCCTGAGGCACGACCATCCATGTTCTCACAGCCCAGATTAGCTGTCCATGGGCCTGTTGTTCCCCAGCAGACTCGCAGGTACAAGCACCAGAGAGGTCATGCCACAGTGCAAGAATGAGAGCACCAAAATCTGGAATTCAGGCTGTGGATAGGAACTGCAAAATTGCACCAAGAAAACTGGAAAAAAAGCAGGTATCCATTAAATTAATAAAACATGTCACCCACAATAAATGAGAGCTTAATGCAGATTTGAATGCATCAAATAGAATAGAACTAAATGGAAAAATCAATTATGTGTTCTCCACAGCTGAAATGGAGACCTGGCTGGAAGTCTTCCAACGGAAAATTTTTTCTTGCAAAACACTGACTGTAGTTAATTGTCTTGAGGATACTTTTGGCCTTCAATTTAAAAAAATCAACCGAAGAAAAAAAATGGAGATATAACTTTCATAACATTGAACATTTTTCTATTTGGACATCATCAGTCTTTTTCTTGGTATTATGAGATATAACCTATTCCCAAAAGCTTATTGCAATCAAAGTCTTCATTTCTGTTAGTATAAGATGTTCTAAGGTGTTTTAACCATCTTGTATTTTTTCACAATTAGGATTCATTTGCATTATTCATTCTGGAATGGGAAAAAAACCCTCAAAGAAGTAAAATGTTCTCTGCAATGAAAACTCTAGCTTTTGGACTAGCTGATTACTTTCCTCCTGAAATATCTTTACTTACTGGCTTCTCTTTTGTTTATATTATTGTATATTCCAGTATTGAAATAAAAGCATAGTTGTTGACTAGGACATTCTTCTCACACCTTATAATATGTCTGCATAAGAATGCAAGCAAATTTTACACTCTTTGATATATACCATGTTCCTAGAAATAGTTGTATGATAAACACATGTCTAAGTAACTCAGATTTATTAAGTTCTGCCAGAAGGTTCGAAAAGCTTAGTTATATTATTTGTTGAATTTATATTTATTTTTTCTTTTATTTGTTCATCCCTAAGACTCAGGCTGAAAATTTCCCCAGTCTGTATGGAATCTTCATAAAGACAAGGAAAATATTTTAATTTTTTAATTTTTTGTCCACATTTTCTTTTTTTTTATGGGAATAGGAATGAAAAAGTACACCCACAAGACCTGCACAGAACTTCTCTAACAGAGATTGGATATCTGATAATAAAAAAATTGGAGCAAATGACTGCTTGAGAGGTTCCAGGGGAGGGAAGAAAGACAAGAGGCCAAGGAGAACTGTAATTTCCTCAAGAAAGTCATGATGAGAGTGCAAGGACACACATCCTAATTAGGGTGGTGACTAGCCTGGCTAAAACAGTGGCTTCAGGAGCTACAGGGAAAGTTGTGGAGACTGTATTGTGTGAATTAAGTATAAAGTATGAAAATGTGAAGTAAGGCTGAGGCGAGAGAAAGGCAAGAACAAACCAGGAACAAGGGGACAGGACCACGGTGAGTTTGCAGCTGGTGGTGTCCTGCAATGCTCAGGACACAGAATTCACACAGAGAAGTAGCAAGGGTGTCTGACACACTGACATGGCTGATAGCACACCCGGGCTGGGGGATGGACATGCAGGTCCTTCCAGAGGACACAGCAAAGAAAATCAGAGCACACATCAAGCACTAGCCACCAGGTGACATCTAGAGGAAAAGGAATCCCTTTGATAGGAACACTGGTAGAAAGAAAAAGGCCAGGGAACGCCCTGCTTCACTGCTCAAAGAGGTTGCGACTGTTGGCAAAAGACTTAAATTTATAGCATACTTTTTGTATCAGTCTTTGCTGCAACCAGGTAACCAGTTAGTTAGTTCCATAATAAGGAAAAAGAGGCAAGCCTTTATCTTTAGTAGTTAATTTTAATAGTCTCAATTCTTAAAAAATCATTAGCAAGGAAGTAAATAGCACTCAGCATGGAATTGTCAGAAATAAAGTTGTTTTCCCCCTGGGTGGATTGGAGGCTGTGTGGAGGAGGGCAAGTGGCTTCATTTTAGCCAGGCACTGATTGCTGTGTTCTGCCATTTTCATAAGCAGGGCATGGAAGTGTGGTGTTGATGGAGGGAGCGGGCATCTTTGAGAACAGGCTACACAAATATCTGTGAATACCCTTAGGGTGAAACTTTTAGAGACCAGGGAAAAAATAAGGGATTGCTGGAGTATCTTCCCCTCTGTTTTTCTGTGCTTCTGTGACTTCGCATGCACAGAAATTATTATTTCTTGGGTTTGCATTCTGTTCTTGTCCTGCTTTGAATCCCACGCTGCTTTTTCTTGTCTAATTGACACTGAGCTCAGTGCCTGCTGAATTATATCACAAGTGCTTCTTAGTTCCAAGTGGCATGGAGATCTGACAGCCTCTTTTGCCAGAGGAGTTTCTTTCTTCTTTGAAGTCATTACATTCAATAACACAGGAGACATGACAAGGCAGAGAGGAGGAATTGCAAACAAGAGAAGCCAGAGTCCACAGAACCCATAGCAAAGCTGACAACTGAGCCCAGATCTCCTGGATACCCAGAGAGTATCTCATGTGAATGACTATCCTATTAATCATGGGGCAGGACAGGCTGTCATGAGCCACTGGTGAGCCTTACATCAGCAGTTGCCATCTTCTCTTTCTCAAGTTAAGTGAGTATAGGAGCTATTGGGCTGAGTCTTAATTGTGAAAGCCCACGAATTACTCCTGAGGCTCCAACATCCCAATGAATGCAAAGTTTTGATCTCAGCATTGCAAGCTAATGAGCCTTTCAAAGCTCCCCTCAGGTTGTCTGGAGACACTCCCCAGCCACAGACTTAATTCCCTCTATACACTCTGAAAAATGTAGTCTATTTAATATTCTACCCACAAGCTGGCTTGAGGCTACTTGAAGCTATTGTTTAGGGGTTTTTTTCCGGTCTGTTAATTACACCTAAAATTGGCAAAACTACCATTTCTGATGTAAAGCTACATGTGATGTGTCCCTAAGCCAAATCACATACTATCTTAGCCTGGAAAGCTGGCAGCTAACAGCCAAACACAGCAAAAATTGGGCTCTGAAGGTGTCCCCTGAGCATGTGTAGGCAGCAGCAAAGACAGAATGAGGAGATGCCAAAAGGACAGATCCTGCAGCACTTGTTCAGTTTTTATGGCAATTCTTTGCTCAGGCAAAACTGTTAGTTGTTATAGGGAAGGGCTTTGGAGTGTGGACCTGCAGTGGGTATAGGCAGACGACTCCCTGGGGAAAGATCCTCTCTGTGCCACCTATTTATGATGGAGATGCTGACACCAGGTCGTGCTGCTCCTCACCCCACCGTGTGAGGCAGGTGAGAATCCCTGGGGTGCCAGGGGCAGCCAGCAGCAGGGGCACCCCCGAGAGCCCAGCGGCGCCGGTGCGAGGCGGTGCTGGGCTCAGGAGAACCCCGGCCAGCGAAGGTGCTGCCCTGGCTGTGTCACACACACCCACACAGAGCACAGCGTGGGGGAAAACAGTGCTGAGCTGAGCCCTCTGCACGCCTCTCCTCACACCCTGCACCCTCAGCATCGCCGGTTCAGAGAGGCCAGAGGACCTGGCAGGGACAGCTGGTCCCAGGGAGACCCAGCTCACGTGGGAGAGCTGTCCCCATGGGAAGCAGGATCTGTTCACCAGGGCTCTGTGCCTCTGCACATTCAAATTAAAATGCAAACAAGGCTCCCAAAGGCAGTGCAGAGTCTGACCTCCTGCCGTTTGTGCATCCCAGCCTCAGGGGACAGAGAGTTTTCACCCAGCGCTGCCCCGTGGTGCCTCAGGGATGGATCAAGGGAAGGCCACCACCACAGCAGGTCCCTCGTAGTCATGTTCACTGTGGTCAGGGGAGCCAGAGGAGAGGAAAAGGGCAAGGACTCAGAGCTGGCCATGAGGTAAAGGCAAGGATGGCTCCAAGAACCTGCTCTGAATTAGCCACCACATGTGGCTACCAAGGCCTTACCCATGGGAGACAAACAGCCATGTCTCTCCTCCCCGGGGTGACAAAGCTCCAGCAAAATCCACACAGATGCTTGTGAGCCTTTCTCTTGCAGCCCACAACAGGAGGGACAGCTCAGGCCTAAGCAGCCATGACTTTTAGTTGCTGCAATAAGAACTCAGAATGGAAAAAATCTAACCAGAATGGAATAAAAAATATTTTCATTTTGCAGAGTCTGAGGTGATTTTTTTTACTTTTTTTTTTGCATTTTGTGGAATGTTTTTGAAGTATTTAATCTTTCTGGTAGTTTAGCTTTTAGTTTCTTGTTCGATGCCAAATATAACAGACTAAGTGGTGGCCATAGAGTGGCCATAGAGCACTTTTCCCCACTTTTTAACTTTTCCCCTTGTTACCCTCAGCTTTCAAGACATTATAAAAATGTGGAAGTTCTGAAAATTTACAGAGTGGCAGAAAGAAAATTAAAAGAAAAGTGATGAGTGGGGAGAAGAACAGGGGTTATTCAAGAACAAAAGATCAATGGGTTCTCATTTGGCAAACGGGTGTTTTCTCAGGAATCTGGACAGACTGAATGGCAATCACAGGGCCACCCTCACACAGTTTGTGCAGCCTCTGACTCCACTGTCAGTTCTGCTGTACAGAGGCACAAAATGATTTCGTGGCACAACATTTGTGCTTTGATTACAAGTGCACTTCATGCCATGTATCAAAGAACTCTGAGGCAACTTAATTTAGCCAATTAGTCTGAGAGCAGGGCTAGTGAAGTCTCTTACATAAACATTTCAGAGCCCATGCAATCCATTTCCATCTTTGCACAAATAAACCTCTCTCTTCTGTAAAATTTTGCACACAGAAAGAAAATTGGCTGGAGCAAATCCCTTGGTAGAAGGGCTGCTTTCTGCAGCTACTCAAAAGAGATATTTTACAAGCAAATCTATAAAGTTGTGTGAAACAACGCTCCAGCCCCACCAACAAACCAGGGTGAGCTGGCTGGCTGTGGAGCAGTGGCAAATCCATGTGCAGGGGAATGGCTGGGTCAGCAGCAGCCAGCGTGGTGGCAGTGCCATTCTGGGTGGTCCCTGGTGGGTTTGGGGACACAGCTGGGCAGGCACTGCTGGAGGGCTCGCAGGGGACTGGGCAGCCTGGCAGTGCAAAGCTGCTTTCCCAGTTTGGCAGCTGTGCTGGGCTCAGGCTCAGGTCCAGCTTCATGCTGCGGTAGTTAAATTGCAAATATAACAGAAGTACAGAATTTAACCAAAAAATGTTACATTTTGCTTTTCACCTTAACAAATTACTCAACAGAATGTTTTGTTTGTAGAAAATAATAGAAACTTGATCACTGCCTTATATTAAAAACTTGTCATTCCCATGCCACCCTTGCATGATGCAGGATTGAATACATCGTGACCTGGCAAATAGCAAGGGAGGGGAAGAGGAAAGGCATGACAAAGGTGTCCACATATTTGAGCATTTACCTCTTACTGAATGTATCTGGAGCAGCAGTGTTCCTTGGAAATAAAATAATGTAAGAGAATTTACAGGACAACATCTGTTTTAGTGTCAGAATTCATTAGTGAAGAAAAGGGCAACACAGGTACACCAGGGGGATTTGGAAAATCTGAGATTACAAGCAAATGTGTCATTCAACATCCACTATTTTCTGTTTCTTGCAACTTTGCTTGACAGATGAAAAGAATTTGAGTCCAGCTAAAGAGTGTATGTGAGGCTTAGAAGTATTATGGTACTCATTATCCTTCATGGAATCCTCATTAATGATTTGTTCTGTGGCCATATAGAGGATCACAAATGCAATAAAAGTGGGAAATACTGAATTAAAGCAATGTCTGGCAGGGTGATGTCATCTATACAATAAACAAATGTCAATGTGGAGCTGTAAATAATCTCTTTATCCTAATCTTGAATTGATCCTATACCAGATGTACGCACACTTCATGAAAATTCCTTAGCTTTGAAGAAAGAGGACAATAACCTGTAACATGAAGTTACATGGATATCTGTGTGTGTGTGTGTGTGTTTCCTCTGGGTAGTATATGTTACAGCAAGAGGATGCAGGGCTGTTGTCTGTCCTGCAATCGATACCTCTGTGCCAAGCATGACACACTCCTGTGAGCATGCTGACCACAAGGATCACTCTGGGCTGGTAAAGACCTCCCCAGTGACAGGCAGGTCCTTAGAAGCATAGAAAAATCTTTATGAAGAGCATCTCATTTAAGAGAGAGATCTGAGCACACCTGAGCTTTCCCTCCCCAATGCAAAGTGAAGTACATTGAGATGAAACATCTCGTAAACATACGGCTGTGCTGAAATACCAGTCTTGGGCAGCTAAATCCATAATTTTGTTCCAGACCTCTTTTTAATGCTGCTTATAGGAGATACTTCTGTCCAACAGGAGCTTTTACATTGTAATGATTGCATTTAAAAAATAAAAAAATCCATTTCATCAGTGGAGCAGCATCTTGGGGCTGACTCAAGCCAATGAGAATCTTTCCATTGACGTCACTAAGCTTTTATTCAGGCTCTTAATCTGCAATCAATCAACCCTTAATATTATTCCATGCAGAGCTCCATGCCTTCGTTTGGTGATAGAAAAAGATGAGATCAAACACTCGTCCCAGCTACCAGTGCTGGCAAATGAGCCTGGGTCGTGATTGCATTTATAGAGGGCCTCAGCCAGGAGTTATCCCAAAATGCACTGTTTTGCCTTTTCCCCCTTGTGTACATTCCTCCAGCTTCATGTTTTGGCTTTCACGCTACACTGGACTGCTCCTGCTGATCTAGGCTGGAGAGCCTAGTCCTGTGGCATCCTGAGTGCTGCTGGGGACAGCTAGCCTGAGCCATGGGCTGTCTCCAGGGGCAGGCAGTGTGTCCCAAAAGCAGGCTCTGGCATGTTTAATCCTCCTGAAGTAGCACAAGGTATTTACTAATGGTGCTGAGATGATGCTTGAGATTGTTAGGGGAAAAAAAAGGCATAAAACTCCTAATCTTCCCTGGCCTCTCCCAGCAGTGCATTCAGTACTTCTCATTTAACCTATCCCTCTGCAATGGCCATGGCTGCACTTCCTCTGCACAAGCTGCCAGAATAAAGAACATCTCTCAAGGGGTTCTGATGACGGGGACTTTATCTCTTGTCATGTTCTGGTGGTCTTTCTGGTATACTTTCATCGTGTCTTTTTTTAGAGGAAAGAGAATGGGGCCCTGGTCTGCTCCTGCAGGGACAGTTGCACAGGATGATATACAGCTCAATGAATTGCACACCCACTCGCCCTCCAGGACTAATGATGTGTCTGTAAAAAAAAACAATTTCCCTCATTCAGCAACAGAAAAGAACAGGACAAAATGCAGGGCATTATCGGAGGTGCCTAAAAATGGTCTGTGTAAACTGGATGTTGAGAGGTTGTCTGGAAGAGGAGTGACAGAAGGGAAAGCTGCACACCAGAAATAATTTCAAGCACAGGCAGGTGGGAAAATGCGCAACAGTGACTGCAGAGGTGCCAGAGATGGTGAGGTCCTGGGTGGGAATGGTGGCTTGCTTCTTCCTATTGCAAGTCTGTCACTTACATTTGGAAATCATTCAATGAAGCCTTGGCTGTATTCAATGCCCAATTGCCCCTGAAAGAATAAAAATTAACCAGCAACCCCATGAGGCCAGACAACAGGGAAAATGGCTTTAACTTTCAAGGACAGGAAACTCAGGATAGCTCTTGGGGCTAAGGACAGCAGAGCTACAAGTACCCACCTATACCCAAAGGTGTCAGAGTTTTTGTTTTATCATAAACTGGAGGCCAGATGAACAGATTTAAAGGATTACAGAGCACTCAAACAGAAACTGCAGGTCCAGAGAGTGTCCACATGTCTAAAGTAGACCAGGAGCAGAGGAGGAATCACTTCCATGTCTCTCAAACTTTGGTCTCACAGATCTTGTCCACGCTGACTCCATCATTCATGCCACAGATTGAGGAGTGAAGTGTGCAGTCGGACAGGAAAGGAAACTGCCATGGTCAGAGGGAGGCAGGGCTCAGGGCTGGCCTGCTCTGCTAGCAGACAACAGCTTTCTCTCAGACCAGGGGACACACACTGCCCAGGATTGGTTTTGTGGACTTGAGAGGTGCAAGAGTCCCAAGGACTGAACTGAGGGTCAGGGAGAAAGGAGAGGAGCAGCTAAATTCAGAATCGTGCTTGAACTGTGACACATCTGGGTGAGGATAAAGATGGTCAGGGATCTCTCACAGGAGGTTTGTATGGTAAAGAACCTTACTGTATCAGCAGCTTCATTGCAATGCTAAAGATTAAATACTTGCCACTTAAGACTTAATTTGAGGTGAAGCCATAAATTAAATTTTTCTCATCTCTCATCATTCATCTTTTCTGGGAAGGTACAAGCAGATACAAGTCACAGCTGGAAAATGAGGAGTAATTGATGGGGCAGCCAGAGGGCTTTGTTGTAGCCACATTCATTTAGTGCTTGTCAACTATGCCAACAACAGCGAATAGATTTACACACATTAGTAGCACCTTCAGGATAATCTCTTGCTGTGTAAAATATGTGCATGTACCCTGATACTACAGATTCTGCAAAGACATGCTTTATCAACAACATGGAGCTTTGTTTCTGAATTAATGCTGAATATTCCAGGTGTTCTATAAGACTTAAGGCCTTTGCACTATAAATCACAGGAAAGCAATAATTTCAGCCTTTCACAATGAGAAAGCTTGTTCTGGGAAATCTTTCCCTCTCAAAGGCCCCCTCTCGATTTTGCGTAGTTTAGACTTGCAGGTCTCCCTAATTTTCTAGGCCAGAATTTACAGGTAAAAACATAAAAACCAAGTCTCTGTCTTCAATATTTGTCCCAAGTGTGCATATAATATAACACTAGGGCAATGATTCTCGGCCAGAGGGTGGGGTGAGACCTTTCCTTTTGTGACTTAGGGCGACAGGAAATTAAAAGTTTGGGCAGAGAAGGGACAAAATAGGATCTGTGTAACATTGTTTCTTGCATTGCTCCTCTCTGGCCTCAGGGGACCTGCTGATAGCCTGACTCGGTCCCAGGGTTCCTGCCATTTCAGGTGTCCCTGGAGTCCTACCTTCTGGACATGCAAGAAATGCAAATGTCAGTTCACAAGACACAGTTTTCTTCCTCTCAGCACAGCAGGAAAAAAAACCTACCTGGAAAATGTCAAATTAATATAATTAATGATTCTCAAAAACTGAGAGGAAAAAGTATGCAAAGTATGTAATTGTACAAAAAATCATGATGTTTAAATCGAATTGTTTGTGTCTGATTGAACAGCCTGTATTCAGAGGTCCTACTGCCAGAGAGGCCAGCCTTTCTTCAGCATTGTAAAACTATTAAAAATGGATGATACCCTGACTTTCCAACCTATAAATGCTGCTAGGCTGACTGCAGTTGAGTGAATCTGGTAAGTAAACAGCTGCAAAGTGCTGCTGGTTGAGTTGGAGTTCAAAATCTCTCTGCTGTGCAAACCAGAGCTCCATCATAGAAGAAGGAGAGGGATCACAACCTGCCTGGGAAATGCAGGAGGGCTGGATGGACTCAGAGCAGCCAGGCACGAACCAGGCTGCGCTACCTGTGCTGAACCTGCCGCCCTCGGCCGCATCAGCAACACCACTTGCTGGGGTCAGCTGCACCATGCAAAAGATTCTGAGGAAAAAATCATTGCTGAGGCTCTGCAGAAAACTGCCTTGTTCCTGACTCACTGACTAACTAGAAAAAGAAGAATTAAAAAGTAATCATCTATCTGGGTCAAATGCAGGAGGAGGATTACAGTGCAGTGTCCAGAGCCCAGAGGTACCTGGACAAGCATTTCTGCAGAGGGGATTAGCACAGCTGGGCTCATGAGCTGAGTTTCCAGCTGTTTTGCTTTCCCCATCTCTGGCCCCCCCATGTTGAGACACCTGCAGTAAAGCTCTTCTAGCACTGTGGCCAAGCGCCCTGGCTCCCAGCGGGGCTTCTGCCTCTGGGCAGAGGAGCCCACAAACCTGGGGTAAACTACGATTCATTTTGACCCTAAAACTGATGGCAGGGAGAGAAACAAGCTATTTAACTGGTCCTGTCCCGTCTTTTGTTCCCAGCCATCAGTAGGTGACTTAAGGAGGATTGGGGTCGTGCTGTTATTCTTCCAGATAAATGCTATGACGTCCGGGCACTCCCAGCTGGCAGCTCCTTTGGATTGCTATTATATTTGCATATTTTAAGCTCAGGAAAAACAGCTGACATCACAGGCTGGGTACTTTCAGCAAATCCCAGGGAAGAAAAAGAACCAAAACCAAACCAAAACCAACACAGGACTGTCTAATAAAGGTGCCCTTAGAAGGTGGCGATCTCAGCATGCTGCCCACTGGGCCTGGGCAAGGAGTGGCACTGTGAGATGGACACTGGCTCCAGTCTGGCAGGCAAAGCTGGGCCACACCTGCAAAGCCAGGGGGCACTTGCTGAGCCCCTCCAAGCTGTGTCCTAGCTGAGCTCTCGGTCTGGCCTCTGCAGGCCCCGCGCTTTGCAAAGGCAGGCAATAAACTCAGCGAGCATGTCAGCACAGCCTGGAGGCAACCAGCAGGGAAACAGCCTCAGGTCTGGCTTGTTCACTCTCTCTAAATATATGGGCAGTGACAGGTGTAAAATTACACCAACCAAGCAATAACTCAGACCTGTTTGAGTGCCAATTATGTGTCTTTTTACAACACTGGGCCTCTGCCTGAACACATCATTTAGGAGAAAAATATGTTGTAAAAGTGTATTCACTCTAAAGAATGCTATAAAAAATGATTCTTAATATTGGTCTCACTTGTTTAATCTTCAATCTTTTCCTCTGCTCCTCCCCCATCTGGGGATAAAGGAGCTCTGGATGCCCTGTGTTTCATGCACAGTCTTGTTAGGTTAGCGAATAGGCCATTGAAAATAAATATACATAAATCTTAGCCATGTATGGTCTCCAGACGGGGAGAATGGCTCACAAAACCCAGAAAGATGACCACCCATAAAAAAAGCTGGACACTGTTATTTTGGTGTCAGGGGCTCAGGCTGCACAGCGCAGGCACTGTTTACAGAGCAGTCTGCTGGCTGAGCACGCGGGCTGGGCAGGCAGAGCAGCGCCCGGGGCACGGGGTCAGGCTGGGTCATGGGCTGGGGCTCCTGATTGCCTCCAGAACTAAGAGTTTAGCCCATCTTACTTGGTTAATATCAACTAAAAATGAGGTGTAGGTGGTGGGATCCTGTCTCTAAAACACTCGAGTGTGGGTACTGTCCTTTGCTGACAGGAATGCTTCACTTGGTGGGTGGAACCACAGCCTGCTCTGCAGCCTGGGGAACTTCTGTGGGCAATTAACAAAACTCTTGCAAGGAAGAAGGCTCCAAGAAGATAGGCAAGGATGACATCCTCATGAAGCTCAGAAAACCACCCAGGAAGTGACCACAGCTGTAGTGCAGGAAGCTGAACTTAACGCAAAGAGGACCAGAGGGTGGCCTACGTTTTAGATAAACAGCTGTAACTGTTGAGTGGGTCAACTGATTGTGAACATGGCCTTTCCTAAAATGATTAACAGGTAGTATGGTCTTCCTGAGCCAGCCACACCTGCATGGGGGAAACTTATTCATGGTTCAGCCCCACACAAAAGTCTAAAAGGCAACAACATGGACCCTGAAGAGAGCTATAAGTCTGAGCTGCTCTCAGCCAGTAATGGGAATCATGTTTGTATTGCAATCCAGCTGAATATCCAGCTTGCTTTATTGCGTTTGCCTGGTGATTTCCAGACATTGCTGTATTGATCTGTTATATCAGAATCCCATGCAATGTCAAATACCTACTAATAAGTAAATTTGATACTAAACATCAAACCCTTCTTGAATGAAACATCTGAAATAACTTGGCCAGAGGATATTTGAGTCATGACAATTCTACACATTGCCCTCCCCAGGAGACAGGCTTAGGAATTGATTTCCCAAGCCCTTTGGAACATGTTACTCCTGTCAGTAAAGCTGGCTGCATATTCCTGTAGACTGTATCACACTTGGTGTCACTGCAGTTTCCAATATTTCCCTGTAATTTCCTGGCCTGCAGATGATTAAGGCAACTAACATGAAACCACAACTTCTTTGCAAACTTTCCAAAGCACTGCATAAGCCTCTAGAAACCCTCTCACCTTCATGCCCCCAGCTTTCTATCCAGGTTCTTCTTCCCCATTTCCTTATCCCTTGGGTTGCTCACAGTCACCGATGGGACTCAAGTGAGCAGAAAGTCACGTGCTTATTATGATTATTCATATTCTATGCTGCTGATGGGGGAAGGTTGAGCCCGTATTCTTGAACAGAAGCATGCAGAATGATTCAAAGCATTCCCATGCTTTTATTTACACATTTATAATTATATTACACACAATAACAACATCTTATAGTGTGGTATTATAATGGTAAAATATTTGAATATTTTTTATTATAATATGTAGTGGTGTATTTTTGCATTTAAATGAGCAAGCTTATATTGTTTAGCCAACCAGTGTAAATACAAGACGAGAACCCAGAAGCCCTAAACTAGCTGAAATGTTTCAGATGAATGTGGTAGAGCTTCGTCTTGTGGTACAGACATATTTATAAGGAATCATTTGAGACATTCTGCTGATAGACAGTTTTCTTTTGCTGACACTGTATTCCTCAGTCTGCAGAAGCTGTTTCTTTCCTTACAAGTCCTGCTTTAATAACACCTCAAGCCATTTAAAATTCCACACTGCAAGCACCGTCAAGGGGTGGAGAGCAGCGTGGAAGTCAGAGTGAGGAGAAGGCAGCCAAGTCTGGGGCTCACAGAGTTGTTCCTGTGCACAGCTACAACGAGAGGCACCCCTTTTGGTAAGGGAGCCACAGAGCAAGGCTCAAGGGCTACACGTTCCCATGTAGGGCAGAAAATGCACATTTGTTAGCACACAGAAACAATCTGCACCAAGCCTCAGACACATATTCCCTGGGCTGCTAGCTCCTGCTAGCTCCTTTTAAACTGAGGTGTCTTGCATGTGAGTTCATGACAAAGCCATGACAAATGGTACCCGCTCCACTTTGACCTTCTCAATATGCTCCTGGCCTAGGGCTGCCTTTACCCTTTCTTAATTCACTCCCAAAGTCCCAGTTCACAGCAACCTTATTGCAGCTGGGGATAAGAAGACGCTTCCAAACTCTTGAGCATTTTTGACCAACATCACAACCCTTCCTTCCCTCCCACTGCTGTCACCAAAGACTGAACTAGAAGTTTATTTTTTTAGGCCGATTTATATTTCAAACTTGGGTCAATAAAAGCAACAAAGCTATAACAGACTCAGTGGAGCAATCAAGCATTGAAAGATGTTACTTTTTTCCACGTGAGGAACCCAGCTGTGAGGCTTATTTCTCTCCCAGGCATTGCAGAGGGAAGTGGGGAAGAGTTGGGGACTTCTGGGTTTGGGACATTTAGAGTTCTCAGGACTCCATCAGGTTCAGATGTAGCAAATGGGTGGGCAGTGGCACTGAGTATCTTTTAGAAACATAAAAACATACAGTCAGCACAATGGTCCAGCGGTTCTGAGGCAGTTAGCAATTAAAAGCCCCCTGGGGGAAAGCCTCTAGTAATTGGTTTATAGAACTGATCAAACTGGGAGCAACATCAAAAACCAGATTACGAGAAGGAAGGAAAGTGCACTTGTGAAAGGAGATTTTAATTACTGTAAGAGGGCAACAAAAAGGCTGCAATAGCTGTCTGTCTTACCTGTCTGCCTTGGAAAGGCCAAATCCTGCAAAAACATCACCACAGATATGTTCTGCAGGATGTCCTGGCATCTGCTTGGATCTATTTGCGGAATACCCGATGAAATAATTATGTGTTTCAGGTCTGTAGAGAACGCCGGCATTAGAGACAGTACAAACTAAAATGCCTTTTATTCAAAAGGGTTTGTTTGCCTTGTTAGTGAGATTGGACCAGCAGATGGTAAATACCAGCTTGTAATACAGTATAATGCAGTTTGCTGCAGAAAAATGTAACATAATTTAATGTGAGTGT
The DNA here is from genome assembly GCA_013399225.1 of Rhipidura dahli. NCBI lineage: Eukaryota > Metazoa > Chordata > Aves > Passeriformes > Rhipiduridae > Rhipidura > Rhipidura dahli. The sequence continues at coordinate 397,894 of VXAC01006147.1, read as the reverse complement.
AAGGAACCAATCAGTCAGAGCAATGAGCAGGGAAGGGATTGAGAGTATTACAGAAAAATCATTGAAACCATGAGGCCAGAACACAGCTGCAGTAATAAAGTCTGTCATAAAGTGGAAGGGACTATAAGAGGGGACTTAGTGTAGATGGTATTAGCCAGAGCCCCATCTGCTCTAAGCCCCACACCATGTAAGGGAGATGTTAATGGCTCAGAGGGGCACAGGGCAGCTCAGGCTGAGGGCACCTATTCTACTACCAGGTTTATGGGGAGGAGGTGCCCTGTGTGGAGGCTCCAGTGTTGCACAGGATGCTGTCTTACAACAGACAGGGAAGTAGGAATGGAGCTGAACCCAGGTTTGTAGCTGCCAGGTCCTCAGGTCGCTACATAGAGAAAATTTCTTGTGTTCTTTGTATGCTTTCTGTTTAATTGCAAATAAGGCCCAAAAAGATATTTCGTTTTTTGTGTGATCAGCCTGCAAACCTGGACCCTCCCTGGTGCCTGGATGTCAAGCAAGCATTTTATGGAGGCCCACAGGTTAGTGAGCTTACATTTCCTTAAACCCACCTGCCCCCAATGGACCTTTGCAGAGAAAACAATCAGCTTCCTCCAATCCCACAAAACCTGGGTTAGATTTCTCAAGTGAAATAATGGAAGATCACTGAATTATTTAATACCATTATCATGATTTTTTTTGGCAAAGTTCTGTCTCAGATGATTGTGAAAAGATTCACTTTAAATGTGAAAGTCAAGCTGAGGTTGCCCTCTTTGTGTCTCGTGCCCAGCCCCAAACAGCCTGAGACCAGGCTATGCTGCATTACCCCTGTGTGGTGCATGTCATTGTACCCCATCCCTCCACACCAGGCACCCTCTTTGTCTTCCGTGGGACTGCTGAGTGATGAATGAGTGCAGAATCTGACTGAGCAGGAACTAATGAAGTTTAATACTGTCTTTGGCCAGACACAGTGACCACCACTTGATAGCTGAAGAAACGATTGCATTCCACAAGAAACCATATAATTAAACCTACAGGAACCTCCACATCAAACACAAGTACGTGTCACTACCCCAGATGAAAGTACACATGAGGCATAGAAGGGGGGAGAGTTTTTACTGCCTTTCCTTTACAAAGGCTTGTGTGTTTCAGAAAGAGGCCGTGCAGCCAAGGGGAGCTAGCAGAGAAGATGTAAAAGAAGCCCTCAAAAAACCCCATCCCAATAGTACAGTATAAGAAGCTCTGCAAGAAAGAAAGGATGTCTGACTGGGTTAGAAGTGTAAAACAAGAGATTATCCCCTTTTGTCTGATATTTCCTGTGATTTGTGACCAGTGCATACCCTTAGTGCATTAACAGATGTGTACTGAAAGGACTTTCTCCATTGCCACTTTTCCTTTTAAAGGAAATAGTCCACTATTCCTCGTTTGGCTAAAAGCTTAGGGTTAAAAGGGGAGAGCAGTATTGCTGTTGCCTGAGATTCAAGAGTGCAACTCAGCCTCTCCACCATTAATACAAAAAAGGAGCATGTGAAAAAAATTCTTGCCATTGAAGTCACTAGACCGGTATTCTGATTTCACACATGGAATATATCTGTTAAGGAAGCAGATGCCAATTTTATACAGGCAGTCTTTAGAGAAAAACCACACTTTAAATAATGAGGGAGCGGGGAAGTGCATCAAAGGTTGGAATGAAACTTCATGTTACCATGAATAAAGGCTCTGGATGCATTCAGAACAGAATCTTTGTGATATTCTCACAAATAAGTTAAGTGAGCGTGATGGAATTTTGCACACATTAATTCACTTCCCTGAAACACAGAAACACGAGGTGGCTCTAACCTTCTCCCTCCCCTGGCCCCGGGCCAGTCACCCAAGCTCACACCCTGGCTGTGTCACACAGCACAGCCTCAGAGCCACTCTTGGCCCAGCTCCCCACCTTTGCCAGCATGTTCAGCAGCCCTGGTGACACGGAGCCCGCTGCAGCTCCTGTGGCATCAGGGCCATCACAACAAGGCAGCCCCCACAAGGGCCTGAAAGGGCCAAGCCAGCCCCACAGGCAGCAGGAGGGCTGGATGTCTGTGCTGCTGGGGACACGACTGGAAGCAGTGCCGCAGCTACAAAAACTTCCTCTGGGCCTTCTGATCATGGAACCTGCAGTCTGCCTTTCGTACATCCAAAGTGCAGAGGGGTTTGGGCATGGGGGATGGATCCAGTTACGGCATCTTCATGCTGGAAGGGTGCATCCCTTCCCACCTCATGCTGCCTGCGTATGCAGTGGGTTTGTTCTCTCTCCTCACTCACCAGAAGGAATCCATGGGTGTCAGCACTGAAGCTCATTACAGCTGCCAAAGGCAACAGAGGTGGTCTTTCTGTGAGCAGTCAGATCAGTTTAGGTCTGCTCTACCCCCAGCACATCATCATTTCCTCATCAGATGTCCAGCAACGTGGCTTGAAAGGGATCCCTACAGAGCTGGCAGCCTTTAAGGGACTTTTATTTTTATCAACGTACTTTGGGATAATTACTCCAAACTATTTCAAATGAAGTTTAGAAAAATACCTGCGGTCTTTATTTTAACCTCAGTCGCTAATTTGTAGCAGTTCTTGGATCAATTGATCCTTGTGAGCTGTAATAATCTTTGATCTGGCATAGGTCCTTTCCTAAGGAGGCTCTGAGAAGAAGCCCAACTCATTCCAGGACCAAACAAAAAGTTGTGTTCTGAAACACCATTACATTCAGACTCATTTTGAAACATCTGCATAATCCAAGTACAGATCAAAGCCTGGATGCCTGAAAATGTTCCCCTGACGATGAATGTAGGATTGGATACTGAAGGATCATATTTCTGGAATCACTTAGGTTATATGCCAGAAGGAATTTCACACATGAAACAGATCAATCAAAAGCAGTCTTGAGCTCCACTTTGAGTGATGTAGAAACCTCTTGGTCCTCACCTGGCTGCTGCTACTGAAGGTCAGTGCTGGAAGGGCCTCTGGAGCCAGGACCGGAGCCTTGGTGCTGGGCTCTTGGGCTGAGCTGCTGGCAGGGCAGGGACATGGCTCTGGATCAAAGCATCCCAAGCTCATCTGAGCAAAGCACTTGAGTCAAGGAGCTCTCAGGCACAGCCTGACCTTGTAGTCAGACCTTATCTTTTATCATCCCAAGATATGGACCTTATCTTGGGGTGCTGTGCTGACTGATCTGCAAGTTACAACAGTTAAGGTAATGAAATTCTTTCTTGTCAGTGAATTTGAGAGGCCTTTATGCTGTTGCTTTCAATGATGACTAAGACAGGAGTTGCTGTTCATGAAGCCCAGGTTGGTAACAAGCTGCACTGTAAGGAATATTCCACTCTGGGGACAAATTTTCAGGGAATGTTCAAAAAAGAATTATGTTGGACAGAAATTCCACTGCCATCTCAGTACATATAACTACAGATCCATATATATGTATGTTAAGGTACATGCATAAAAATAAATTGTACATATAGATATATATAGTAGTTATATATTTGCAGTTATTTATAAAAAGCTTTTCCCACTAGACTAGTTCAGTGCAAAAGATAATGCTCTTTGCATTGCATTTGCTTTAACTTTCACAACAGAAGGATGAAAAAATAATTTTCTTTAGAATTTGAATATGTTTTGCAGGCTTGTTTAAGCTGCCTTTTGTGGCCCACCCAGTTGCTGGAAATGGGGTTCTGTCAGACACAGGATGTTAAAGGGTACTGTCCTCATCAATGACAATCCCAGCACAATACTCTAGAGAACAATGTGAAGGCGTTGTACTGTGTAAGCATAAACCCAGTATAAGTAGATTTAATGGGATCTTCCCCTGGCCTGAATACAGACTCCTTCATCATGTGCTGTAAACAAAATGCAATCTATTTACTTTACCTAAATCTTATCAAGGAGCTCAGCCCACAGTGAAGATGTGGCCACTTCATGTAGAAATCACAGATGAAGAAATTCTCTTCTCCCAGAAAACAGGCAAAGAAAAGTCAGTGTCCTTCCTTACTTTGATGGGAGAGCTGTGCCCTGCAGCTGACCTCCTACACTCATCTGTTGTTGGGAAGCAACACTGATGTGTGCCTGCATTTCTTTGGGAAGCAATTGTGAGTGTTACTCACTATTGCTAGGTGGATAAACACAGGTTTAGGAACCCAGCTTAAAAACTGGCCTTGGGACTACGTGTTACTTCGGTTAGAAACAAGAACTTGGTGTCATTAAAAAGAAATTAAAAAGAATAATGTTCACAAAGCAACACCTTCCAGTAGCTGAGAAAATGTGTTGGCTCCCAGCCAGCATCACTCACTCTGAAGCATTTTCAAAATAAAGGGTCATTCATTTAAAAGTATTGCTCAAGAGCAAAGCAGTGAAGGTGAAGAGTCAGAACCCTCTTTGTGCCAGGGCAGTGGTCTGGGAACATCCTGCCTCCCCTCCTCAGTGCCACCAGCTGCAGTCCCTTGATCAGAGGGGACAGCACAACTCCACAGTGATCTGAGGTGCAATGCCCTGCAAGCCAGGCCTAGAAACCTGCAGCCTAAACAGCCCTGATTTTTTCAGGGTGATGTAAACCAAAGTGAATTCCAGAGGGAACTGCAAAGGACCAATTTTGACTGAATGTTACACTGCCTGTGATTTTCTGCTTTGTATTTTTGGACAGAAATTATTCATACTAGGGCAATATCCAACAGACTGATTTATTTGTAAAATTTCATACAAGTGATTAAATATTAGATAAACACAATTATCTCTCAACTGGCTTATAAATAGATATCTCAGTTACTGCACTGCATTCCAGGCCCCAGGGACAGCCTTAACTAGCTGATATGGACAACCCTATTAGGAAAAGGTTTTGCCATGGTCCTGATTGTAATTGCTCTTCAGCTGAAGAACATTTTTGCCAGTTTATTCTTGAGAAATAAATGCAAAACAAATTTGTACTTGAAACAGAAAAAGAACACCATGGGGGAGGTGGGCAAAGAGGGAGGAAGATGGCAGGGGGAGTGAGAGAGAAAGGAAGGGAAGGAGGGAGGGAGGGAGGAAACAGGATTAGTAGATATTCACCCTTTATTTCCGTAAGTAATTCATGAGCAACAAATTTAACCATAAAAATGTCATTGGAACAGATTCTGGGAAACAGACCCCTACCTAGCATCAGTCCCACTGGGGCCTCCCTCTTCTGATCCTATCACAATTAGCAAATAGCAATACTTTGCTATTCAGCAGAAACAGAGTTGCCCTCGTAGAGGGCACAGACTTCCCCACTTCAGAGGGCTCCAGAGGTGAGGACACCCATCTCTCTCTGTAAATTGGTTCAACGAGGTATGAACTATGTTTGTTGGTTTAAAATTTTTCTCCTGTTTTTGCACCCAAAGGCCACAGCCAGGCCTGAAGCTCCTGTTTTTGGATTCATTTTTTTCTTTTGAGAAGAGTTACAGAAACAAAGATAAGAACAGGCTTAATTTGTGCCAAAATGATCTGCAGCAACAAACTGAGGCATGGTTACAGCCATATTTATTGGCATTCCAGAACTGTGACTCACATGGAATTAGCTCCTGAAGCAGAACAATGTGAGCTGAAGAGGTTTACACTTGAGGCATAAACAAAGCAGATGGATTGAGGATCTAACCTGCAAGAGATCATATTTAGGAGACGATTGGTGCACTACAATTTTGTTAGTTACTTGACTCTCTCTTTTTCTTCTTTTCTTCCCCAGCATTAAGGGTGAGGGGTTTGGGCAGTGATGTTAACCTTTAATAGTCATCTTTCAGATTTAAATGGCTAACAGCAGTTACCTTGCCTTTGTGCATGTTACCTGAGTGTACTTTTTTCAACTTGCCACTAAGAGAAAACGTGAATATTCAGTGACTAAAATGAGGAAAAGGATTAGGCCATGAATTACAGTTTATCCTCAAGGAATTTATCAGGTTTTTATTCAGATGTCACCTCTAAATTCACAAAATCCTCTAAGGACCAGGCTCATATGATGAATTCTGCACATGGTACCACTCACCTTACTGGGGCAATTGATTAAAGATTCTGGCCCACCTCTTTTACTGCTAGAGTTCATTCAGAGTCTGAGGAGCAGGCACTGCCTTTTGAAAGTTCCACAACAGCTTTCCATATTTTCTTGAGTCTGCACTCCCAAGATTGTATCCTCCATCTCCATTCACCACCCACCAGCTGGAGGCTACTGGCAAGTTTATATAAATGTAGGCACTGTTTTACATGCAGCCTGCCTGATTTCTTCAGGATTCAGCTCATTTCACTTACAGGGGGCTAAAAGCTGGTGGCTGCTAACGGGGCAGAGCTCCAGTGAGCCGCTGCTGCAAGCACAGAACAAACCATGTCCTGAGAAAGGCACAGCTGAGTGGCAGTGATGCCCAGAACATGCTGGAGGTAGAGCAGATGTCAGTAGCAGGAGGCAGAGTAGGGCCAGAAATCTGGATCAGGCCTTGGAACAGATGGCTCCAGGGGCCACAGCCCAGAGTCTGTCTGGATATGGTGGATAAAAAACCAGCTCAGAGAAGAGCCAGAGCTGGGACTGCAGCAGGGTGAGCAATGGCCTCTCTGTCCTGTTGTTACAGAGTGAAGTGCTGCATTAATACAGTTGCTCTGGAGAGCAGGGCATGAAATGGGGTCGTTTTGCTTCATTTAAGGGTGGGAGGCATTTCACTTCTTGGAGGTCCCTTTTTCTCCTCCCCCCAGCATCATCTCTGTGCGTGATCCAGACTGGATTCCAAGTGGGAGGAAGAAAGGAAACTCACAATTATTGACTTGCTCTGCCAAAGTTTGAATAGATTCCTTCTAAAACAAATGAAAGCCTGTTTAACTGGCCTGGAAAACATGAATGTGAACGACATTATGTACTGCCCTCTTTGTAACTCTATCACACTGGGAGATCGTTATAGCAAAAGACAGGACAACATTATCCCAAGCTGCCTGAATTATAAATCCCAAAGGTTCTACTACATTAAAAAATCCCTGGGTGATGGCAAAAGTTGGTCTCTTTCCCTCACCTAGGCAGGGGACATCAACTTCTTAGCTCAGCATCTCATTAACTTTTGTGTGTCTGCTTTCTTCCTCTGCCCAGCTCCCAGCTGGCGTCTGAGGCTTCAAAATATTTAATGCAGGAGAAACTCGAGAATTCGGAGTAGAAACAAAACTCCTGACACCTTGCTTGTAATTTGCCAGTCCTTTCGAGTCCCAGTCTGAATGGTGAATCAGCAGAGGTGGAAGTATCTCCTTCACACAAAGAAATGATCTAGCAGTGGAAATCTCCCATGAGCAGACAGATGCAACCTTTCAAGATGAGCACTTCCACCACAAATGAACTTAAATACATTTTTAGAACCAGTTGTTGATCTGATTGTATTAAATATCCTGGTGATGTCACAAAATTTATTCATTTTTTACAAAGGCAATGAACCTTAAATGCCTGTGATACCGTGGACTAACAGCAGCCTCAGCACAGGCTACTGGGCAGGGGCAGAAAGGTGGCAACAAACCACCTTTGCTAATCCTTTTAGCTCAGTTCTCAGCCTACCTGGTCTGTGTTTGTCTCTGCACTAACTTGTGAGAACCAAATAATTTGACAACTAGATCTCCAAGTGTAGAGCATGAAATAGCTCACAAAAAGGTCACTACAGTGAGGTTACAGTGAACTCACACAAGACAAATGGGGCACTGCCACAGCATCAAGGTGTAGAAAATGCCTCGAAAAGCTGAGAAGAAGCAGGCTTTAGAAGGCTCCACTGGAGACAAGCTGTGCTCTCCAGAGCACACACACAGGCAAGGATGCCCAGTTATGCTGTTGCTAATTACCAGTAGATATTTCTGGCTTCATGATGTCCCCAGACATGATCCCTTCAGGGTTACACTAACATCAGACATTATTGTTGTGGAATTTGTGAGAAGGATTGAGAAGATGAGCATGGGCTTTTTTCTTCTTCTTCTTCAAGTCTTCAGAAACATATTGGTTGAAAGAGGTAAGTAGGAAGAGCACACAATTATGGCTCCTGTCTGCTTTAAGATAGATGCAAACTATTAATGAAAAAAACCCTCTAGTAATTGCAGTGGAAATATTTAAAATTGAATGTTTCTTTTTCATCAGAGAGACACTCCAGTCAGCCACAAGCAGTGGAAGCAACTCCCTGCAGAGAGCTACCCCATCCCACGAGCTGTCAGTGTCATCAGCTCAGGATGTTTCTAGAGAAGGACCCTGCTTTGGAGGCAGACTGTAACTACCTGCAATGCTCTCATGAGTAAGTTTTTAGTTGTTTATTATACTTCTTATTTCCTTCTGGGATGAGGACCAAAAAAGCAGAAATATCACAAGGAAAAGTTCACTTTGCAGGGTTTCTGGCTATTCCCAGAAATCAGAGAGCTGAAAATTGTTATGTGAGAGAGTTTTTTAGTGGTTCCACATCTGCTGAAATACGGGGTACATGTAATTGCCAAATAAACATTAGCTTTCAGGTATTTGGCTGAGCTCAGGCTCTGAAAACTACAAAAACTATCCAAACCTGCTTCTGATTATTCTTTTTTTTCTGAAGGAGGACCACATAGAGAATAGAGGCATGGTCCCCAAAATGGATGCAACTGAAACTTCTTTCAAGAATCACACTTTCTTATTACTCTCTCTGAAGAATGTTTAAAATAATTCTCCAGTGCTTTGTTTCATCTGAGTAAGTTAGAAACCAAGACAGTTCAAAACATTCCTTCCTGCTCTGTTTCTAATAACTTGTACTTTGGAGTAACAAATAATTCATGGTGATTAGGTAATCTATGGAATCAGTGTATCATTGCACCTTTTTTGAAACATTACTGTGGGGAAACAAACCTCCACCAGCCAGGCCATCAGTCAGCTACCTGGCTTTAGGAAGAAACTTGTCTTGGGCAGCCTAACCTTAGACTATCTACTTACAAAGCCACTTGCACATTTTTCTGAAATATCTGGCATTAACCACTGTTAAAGAAGAAGCTAAACAAGATGAATCATTAACCAAATGTGGAAAATAAAGTGTGATTAAGGTGCAAGTGTTTCCCATGCCAGCTCAGTTTTGTGTCAACATTTTCAAGATCGAGAAATCTCTCAAAAAGACATTAAGGAATCTCTCAGAAGTTCTACAAAGCTCCTTCCCTTTTCCCAACTGTCTTTTCCAAAAGAGATTCAGACAAGGTCAAAGCAGGTCCTACTCAAGCTGAGTGCTGACCCTGCTCACGGTGCCAGCAAGATCCTCTTTTCCCTCCTGTCTCTGGTTCACAAGCTGTCATTATCTTCAGGCCAATATCAGCTATGAAAGCTGAATTCGGAAAAGGATCTGGTCTTCTTAGAACACACCCAGAAACTAAAATCTCCATCTTTCTATTCTCTGACTTGATTTACCATGTCACTTTATGAAACCATTTAGGGCTCCTCTGAGTTAGGCTGCTAAGAGTGTGGGGATGGCATTTCCATCCAAGCTTTACAGACTGTTTTACAAATTCTCTGTGAATGTATTTTCATATTTGAAAAAGAAGATAACCTAACAGGAATTCAATGGGAGTTGAGTAACAAGGCCTCCTTATCTACAGAACAAACATAGTAGGAGGTAAAGCAGAGAAGTGAAACCTCGTGTCCAGGATCACAAACTGGGTTCGCAGCAGGGAGATGGGAATAAGCCAGGTCTCCTGAATTCAAGGTTAGTCCATAGCTCTATTTGCAAATTTCCAGAAAGTGAGTTAATGAACCTGCTAACTGTTTGTGCATTCCCATCATCTTAGCTCTCTCCCTGGGTACATTCTGCTGTGTTAACAGTTTGACAGCTCCAGTCTTGAAATTGGAAACCAGGGAAAGCCAGTGAGTTTTAAACAAATCTTTAAGTGCTTCCCTGTCATTATACTGAAAAGGAGCTGTCACTCGCTGCTTGGGCAGTTCTGCCTGACACATGGACACAAGTGACTAGTGCCTGTGTACAAAGGTAAGTGGCACCCAATAAATCTCAGACTACAAGGTGCAGGCTTGAGATAACTGCCTAGCAGAGCTACAGATGCACCATTCCTGACAAAATAGATGCACATGTATGAACAAAAGAATTTATTTTTCTAGAAGCTGATAGCAGGCTGTCTAACTGCCTTGGAGGCAAGGCTGTTAATGCCAGTCATACCTGGATGTGTAGTGACAATACAGAGGAATCAAAATACCCCTGCTTGGAGTTAAAAGCTCTCTGCAGAAGCTAACTGGGCACAAACTGGACTTGACAAGGTACTTGGCCTGGAGGGTAAAGCTCTGGAGAGAACAAAACACTGACTGCAGGTGGGTCCACTGGGATGTGGTATTGAGGAATTGTTAGCAGATGGCTTTCATCTGTGTATACCAGGAGGGATGTAAGGAGGTTCCCCTAGTGTTTCTCAGCTCTGTGCCCAACTTATCAAGGAAAACCTTGGGATAGAACCCCTAGAGTTTCCTACAAGGAATCTGCTGTACTGTTTCAGAAAAAAATATAAATTGCTCCTCCAAGTTTGGCAAAAGTGAGAAACTCCATTGTCAGGGCTGAGTAAGCTTCTGCCTTTCTTGTAGTCCAGAGGCTCGCTTTTTCTTATGGTTCAACTCCAGCCAAAGCACACCTGAGACTCTCAGTTACTGTAATGAATATTATAGCAATACCCCAAGCAGAAATTAGGTCCCCACTGAATGGTGTGCTGTCCAAATGCATGCAAAGATAGAGTTTCTGGCCCTAATAACTTGCAAGTTGAAAGAGCAAACAATGGTCAAGTTTGTGGGATATAATATCAGAGACAAATCAAGGGAGGGAGTGATGATAGATGCATGGCTTGTTAGCTCCATTTCTTTCTGACTCATTTGCTGTACTTATATTACATAAACCTGGTTTCAGGGGATGTCATGGGGAAAATATTATTGAAATAGGAGACAAGAGGGACTGTTGGAATAAGAGGAAAGGTGGGAGCAATTCAAGCCTATTAGTGCACTCAGGACTCTGAGATGTAGGAAGAGCAAAAACAAAGGAGCAAAAGATGAGCAAGAGGAAAAGCTGAGCTCACTCATCCAACAGCAGCAGAGCAGGAAACTCATGGCTCCCCTTTATTCTAAGAGTTCATTACTTAAAACAGTGCTGGGTATCAGCCTTTCCAGTTTTTTTCTTTGCACAGTTGTTAGAAGGGGTCTGTGCTGCCTCCTCTCCTGGTCTGGGAAAATAATCAGCCAGGGAAGGGTGCAGCTTGCCTCTGCAGAGCCTTGAATAGACTGGCCTTGAAAGTGCTATGGCTGCTGGCACAGGTTCTTTTGGTGAAAATTCTCATGGAAAATCAGGCAATCTCATGACCTTTGGGCAGAGAAACCAGGCCTTATTCTAACCCAAAAGCCAAGACAGGCTGAGTATGCCTAAAGCTTTTCAACAAGGAAAAAAACAGAGAAAACCAGAGGATCAAAGTCTTGACCTGAGTCTACTCTCTCAGCCCATTAACCACCCATCTTAAGACTTACTGTCACCTTTTCAGACCTCAGATGAGGGCCCTCCATCCTCAAAGCCCTAGCTTTGAGCTCAAGTGCTGTTGGTGCTCTTCTTCCCATGCCCAGCTCTCTAATGTTTTAAACCTATCAGGAGTCTCATACATGGTGGTGACATTGCAACTGCTGCTTACAGGCAGGATCACTGCCTGGGTAAGGTGTTTCTCTCATTCTCCAGGGACAACAGTCCACTGCAAGCCATCTTCAGAGAAAGTATCCTTTACATCTGATTCCTTTTCTCACCCTCCTTTAATTTCAAGGTTGCCTTTCATGCTGAACAGGTGGCAAGCATCATTGGTTACTTTGCTCTGTACATCACTTTTGTGTAGTAAAGTTCATTTACGTGAGTCCATATGCTGCCCTTCACTAAGGGGAAATGAGATATTTCTGGTGTCTTCCCAGAACATGTTTCAGCTGAGTGTTTGATGTTCCAATTCCACATCGCAGTGTCAAAACTGTTTAGTAGTGTCCCTTGATAATTGTAGGATTTATTTGGTGGCTGTCACCATGATAAATAGTGCTTAACAAGACTTAGTGGGAATACAAACCACATGAATAGTTTCCTAGTTTTATCAGGGTTTAATTGACAAATGATTTCCAGAGCTTGTTTCTGACCCTTGTCATTAGAAATAATGGTGTCTCCTTAAGCCAAAGTTTGTCCTACATTAAGGTTTGTCTGTAGCTACAAATCTAAAATAGGCAGATGAAAATTAGAAACGAGCTAATCTGCCAGTGTTTCTGTATTTAAACTTTACTATCCTTTGAAGTCAACCCACAGGTATTTAACAATACTGGCTTCCAGAGAATATAAGTACTTCCCCAGATAATTATCATTTGGAAACTTCTGCATAAATTCTTTTTTAAAAGAAAACAGGCAGAGTGACAAGGCCAACAGGAGGGAGAAAGAAAGAAGAAAAAAAGGAAAGAAAAAGAAAGAAGGAAAGAAAGAGGAAAAGAGGAAGAAAGAGGAAGAGAGGAGGAGAGGAAGGAAGAAAGGAGAAAGGAAGAAAGGAAGAAAGGAAGAGAAAGAAAGAAAGAAAGAAAGAAAGAAAGAAAGAAAGAAAGAAAGAAAGAAAGAAAGAAAGAAAGAAAGAAAGAAAGAAAGAGAAAGAAAATGTTACCATCTCGATAGCAAGGAACTAACAGAATCATGCACGAGGAGCCTTGAGGCTCTTTTTCCAAATAAACTAAGCAGCTGGAGCCACATTGCTTTGTCTTTTTCTTGGGTGTGGGTCATGCAAATCTGAAATGTTTGGGACATAATGGACATCTTGCACATATGCACTTCAAGAGCATAACACACATGCAGCAGGGCAGATATTAACCATAACTGCACTTGCTGCACACTCACTAGAGCAGGAGAGAAGTCCTGCCTTTGTACAGGGCACCTGGGAAGAGTTTCTGGCCGTTAGCAGCCCAGCTAGCTACATATGTTAGTTCTAAAATATAAAACCAATTTATATTATTATAGTTTCTATAATATATTCTATTATTCGATAATAGTATTTCTCTTAGTAATTTATATAATATATTTGGTTTGCTCGCTGGGCGTAAATCCAGAAAACCTAGAAATGTAGTCAGATTAAGCCACTACTAAGCCAGCTCAGTGTTGGCTTCCTCCTTGTGCCTGTTGTCCCAGTAGTTACATCTGGTCTAAATGGATGGGAAAGGACTCTTTCCCACTGGTCCCCAAATGTGCAGCAGGCCTGTGACACAACTCATCAACAGCACTTCCTTAAATAAACAATTCAAATCCTGCCACATGTGAAAAACAACCCCATACCTGGCAGAGGTTCTCTTCTCCCCTGCAGCTGATGTTGCAGTTGGTGGTGTCACTGATTACGAGGATAAAATAAACACACATCAGCTACAGGAAGAGGGTTGGCACCGCATCAGCCTCAGCACACGGATGAAATTTTTGGGGTCGGGGAAGTTGTTCAGTCCTCCCTCCCAGCAGCACAACAGACACCAGCAGGGAGCTGAGACTGTCATTTCCCAGTTGTCCCTCAAAAACGAGCACCCATCAAGGGACTGTCTGGAAAGCACAGTTAACTTTCTCCACTCTGCAGGGAGCGGGTGAAGCGTTTGGGAAGGAAGCCAGCAGTCAGCACTGACCACAGGCTTGTCAGGGCTCAGCTGACTCACTCCCTGCTGGCAGCCTGTACTCACAGCCAGGCAGGGAGCAAAACTGGCTGCTGACCTATTTGCAGAAAGACTGGTGGGACAGCAGGCACTCACCCCAGCCCTCAGGACAGTGCTCTCTCCTCGCTTCAGTTCATAACTGGCTTGATTTTTGATTGATGCCAAAACTATGGTTTTCTCCTGCAAGGGAGGGGAAGGATAAAGCCAGGTGCCAGATTCTGCTATGGCATTTTAAACAGTTCCCGTCATCATGGAAGTAGGACTGGACTCAGACAATATCCTCTGGTTTGAATATATAGTTAAGAATCCTTTGTGGAGAAAAATCTGCCAGTCTGCCTTGGTGCCATTCTACTGAAACCTAAGAGGAACCAGTATTTTAATTGCATTCATGTCTTTTATACTCTGTGTTAACTCTTTGTATTTTCTGGCAAAAAGAGGCTCAGTGCCCTAATTTTGATCATACTGTCATTGCCCTTCCCTCATTGAAAGGCTTCAGAAATGTATGTGCAATTTTTAACCCTGCGTACACACTCATTTCTATTTTTAGATTTTATACAGTTTTAGAGTAGAAATACATTTTCCATCCAGCTTTAAACCAGGAGTTAGGAAGCTGCTTCTGCTATCCACCTGGGCTGGTATATGGATTGGAGTCTTAAGTCTCTTGAAATCATGTCTGCTTTTGATCTGGTTGCTGAATCTGGTTCTTGTCCTTGTTAAATTTGGCTGCCTCAATGGAGTAAGTCACTCTTCCATGGACCAAATGACTAGAAAAGCTGGTTACATTTTTCAAGCAGTTCTCTTTTGAGATGATCAGATTACTGCAAATGCATTAGAATTTACACAAATAGAAATGTATTCTAATTTCAATGGCTTGGGATTTTTTTACAGCGGCAACACTAAGAGACTGCAGAAAATGTGAAAAATACAACATCTGTTAGTAGAGGTATACAATGGTTGGGAGGCTGGAGCACATGACTTAAAAGCAGAGGCTGAGAAAATTGAGTTTGTTCGACCTGGAGAAAAGAAGGCCGAAAGTGGGGATCTAATTTCTGTCCTAACTAGAGATTGGGTAGTTTTATACAGAAGATAAGACAAACTTATCTTAGAGGTCATCAGTCAGAGGGGCAACGAACTGCAAGAAAAAAATTCTGATTAGGAAAAATTCCTTGAGGGCAGCCTAACACCAGAACAAGTTGTCCAAAGAACCCTTGCAGATACTTAAATCTCAACTGTATGAGACCCTGAGCAACCTGATCTAATATTGAAGCTAGTCCTGTTTTAAGCAGGGGATCAGACCAGATGACGGGAGCTCAGGAGCACTTTCCAACCCAAATTGTGCTTTGATTCTATGAAAAATGTTGGAACTAGGTACCAAATCAGACACAAGGGGACAGGTATACCACAACTTGTGCAAGAAAAAAAAATTTTTTTAATTGTTTCAAGAAGTGGTTAGTTCTGCCAATACAGGAATATAAACTACAAAAAACTTACTTATTATAAAGTTCTTTCATCTTTACTGGTTGTATCTGGATTGCCATGTATGACAGCCTAAGGCTCATGAGGCCCAGTGGCTTCCTAATGAAGCCAAGACCTTTGCAAACTTCTCATTACCATTTATCAGAATCATTTCTCAGCTCCATATCACATGGGTTAGAGAAGATGCTCTTGAAGGACGTGTTTTTGTTTGTTTTCCATTCTGGAATGCATAGATCTGTATTTAATCAATCACAGAATCCACGAGGCTGGAAATTCACTGGGCTGTTTCTGTTCAGACTTTCCAGTGATACGTCTGGTGAGGTGGATGCTTTTGCTGCATCCACCCAGAAACAGTGACTGGGCCCACAAAAGAAATGTCGGGAATAATAGACACATTCTTCTTCATTAGCAGAGCAAAGGGTAACTGTAACACACCCCGGGGCTGTGATAAAGCAGACATAATTTGGGATGAAATAATAGAACTCAAATCTTTATGGACATGGAGAATTGAGTGCTATATGATCATTTCTCTCTCTAGGGCATGCTTCAGAAGTGGGGTTGGACCAAATATGTGGAATAATTCAGGTTGAACTGACAAGTAATCACAAATTTAAGAGTTCAATATGTGAAGTAATTTCAAACCTACTCCAAGAAACAGGTTTGGGAGGATTGGGTGAGGGTTTTTTTTGGGGAAAATACTTGTCTGTAACCAAATCTGAGTTAAGCATTTTGTCTAACTCCATTCTCATAGAAGATCTGGAGAAAGAGACACGTATGGATGTCAATTCACTTGATTCAAAATATGTATGTGTTTAAGATGGTGATGCTTACAGCAGGTCAAAGAGATGCCTACAAAGGTTTCTGTTCAAGAATGCTGAAAATTAAATATTGAGTTTGGAAATAAGGAAATTATTATGACTTTTTTTTTCTCTTTAAAAAAAGGTGCTATTTAAACAAGAAAGTGTTTTGATGTTAATTACAAAATGAAACTGGGGGAAAGAACTTCAAAGAACTATTCTGCAGTTTTTCTATTCATCTGCAAAACAGAAAAAAACCCTATTGCACTGACTTTTGTTCTACAAGTCCAATACCGTACCCGTGTGTAGGGTTGAGTCAGTATTTGCACAGCAAGACAAAACAACTTCTTAAGTAGCAAATAGGGTTGCTAATAAGCTGAAGAATGTGTTCTGCTAATCTGTAGTATTATTAATCTGTTGCCTTATTTAGTATTTCCTCCAAATGCTTGTAGTCACAAATTTTCATACATTTTAGAAAAGTAATTATCCTCTAGAAACAGAGTATATTGCAGTTTTGTATTTTTTTCCACTGATTTATGATTCTATTTTAAATTTAAGAGTCATCCAGTCGAGGAAAAACAATAGTCGAGAGTACAAACACACAACACAGATAACTGTGTGGAAATGCTCAAAGGAAGCTGTTTCAAAGAGCCAAAGGACTGAAAATTATTTGTGCAAGGTATTCCACAAAGAAAGTAGGTGAAAAGCAACACTAAAACATTAAAAAGCTCAATTCACATTTTTCCCTTTCCAAAAATAATGGTAAATCCATAACAAACAGTTCAGCCAGCTCTAGACTCAACTGGGATCTGATCCAGTCATTATTTTGGTACTTGAAATCAAAAGGGATTTGATGGGAATGTATGATAGATTATTTTCTGCACATTTTTAATTGGGTGACTTCTTCCCTTAAAGGGCTCCTAATTTTTCACACATGTCTCCAAACATTCTCTGCCAATATTATATTCTGCTCAGATGGATTTTCTGTTAGAGAAAAATTTGGCAGTTACAACTGTTTGGCCAAAATCCAGTAAATTCATATGGGAGGAGCCAGCAAATGGAAATGCTTTATGTAGATAGTATGTTAGTTGTTCATGCATCCAGATTTACACAGTCTTGGAAGAAACAAAGTCAAGAACTTTATTTTGGTTCCTTTTTGTCTTTGTAAAAAGAAGTTACGGTAGCACGGAACCTTCCTCCTAATCTTTGCAGCTCTCTCTCTGATCTTTTGTGTAACAGAAGTTACCCAGCTGTATTTACTATTGCCTACATATCTCTTTCCCTTTGTCCATCTTAGTGCCTGATCAAGGCACTTTTAGAAATTAAAAGTCATTTGGTCAGATGGCTTGAATTATCAATACTCTTCCTAGGCAGGATCAGTAAGGTGAATGCCTTAAAATGTTACATCCTCCTTAGATATTCTGCCTTATAATCTTCTGAAAAGTGATTTAAGAGAGTGTTACATCCTCCTTAGATATTCTGCCTTATAATCTTCTGAAAAGTGATTTAAGAGAAAGAAATAATTTGCTAAATTTACTTGAAAAATAGAAGTCTCAGGCTTTATGTGAATAAATTGTTCAGAGAGAGAATGGGTTTTCAAGCTTGTAGATGAATATTTAAGTAGGCCAGTAATGAGCAGTTGAAATAACAAAATGTCTAGGGGTGATTTTATGATAATAATCTATTCCCCTATTGTCTGCTTTATGCCCAGAAAGTCCCATAGCTTTCAACTGGGTCCAGGAGAGGGGGGAGAGAAGCCAGGTGAATTCTTCAGCATGGTTTGTGCTCAAGGACTCACACACACTCACCCACGTCCTCACCACTGCAGAGCTGAGGGAGCACCTTCCTGCTTTCAGCCAGCCTGTGAGCCGAGGCAAGGAATTTTTCTTGGGAATGTAGCACTGTGGCTTCTTCTTTGTCATCATCTTCTTATTATTCTTTTTCTTCTTCATCATCATCTTCTTTTTCTTCTTCTTCTTCTTCTGCAACTTCTTTTTCTTCTTCTTTTCTTCTTCTTCTTCTTCTTCTTCTTCTTCTTCTTCTTCNTTCTTCTTCTTTTCTTCTTCTTCTTCTGCTTCTTCTTCTTCTTCTTCTTCTTCTTCTTCTTCTTCTTCTTCTTCTTCTTTTTCTTCTTCAGGAACTGTTCAGCTTTGCTCTGGTCCAAAACACCAGAACATTGCCAGGAGCCCACGCCGCAGCCCAGAGGGGAGGTCCTGGGGTGCAGCACCCCAGCTCCAGAGGGCCTCAGGAGAAGCTGAGCAGGACTTTAAAATTCCACGATCTTTCTCCACAACAGGAAGGTTTATTATCAAAATTATTCCTTTTTTTTCTTTGCCTGAGTGCACCTTGCTCGTTAAATAAACAGGTTTTTTTCACTTTCCTCCAAGAAATTCCTTTCAAACCTGTGGGGAAGGGGCTGCCAAAACCTGCCTTCCATTAGAGGAGATGTTCATCTCAGAACCTTTCCTCCTGATTTGTCTCAAACCGAGACACACAGCTAAGCGAAGCAAGGCAGCTTTAAAAGGCCCCAAATGGTTACATTCAGATTCCATGATTTTAGGAGTGATTATTTTTGCCACAGATTTAAACAAAATCCATCTTCTCATTCCAGTCTGAGGAAAAAGGTGACCAGAAGAATGGCTTATACCATACCACTGATGTCTCTTTGACATAACGGTGTCTGAGGGCAGACACAGGCTCATTGTTGGAAAGCTCTTGTTTAGAACTACTTCTGTTACAGAGACTGTTCCAAGCATGCTTGAGTTACTGAGGACATGCTCATAATAAAAATCTGCATAAGTTATTTCTTCTCACAAGTTTTTTTTTCCCTTTATTTCTCTCCTGCAAGTTTGGGTTTATTTAGGTTAAGGTAATTAACCACTATTTCCCAGACTAAAGGTTCCACAGACAAGACTATGGCAGAACTGGAACTTCTGTTTCACAGGAAATTCTGACATTTTGAAACACATCCAGGTTTGGAGTGGGAAAAAGATCAGAGAATTCATAAATTCATGTAAAAAACATGTTTAAAAAAAGTCATGTCAATAGAAATATACAATTTTGTTAAAATTCAATAAAATATCAATTTAGTAATTTGTTTGTTTGCTTGCTTTTTTAAAGAATAGAAATTCTTCTGAAATAGGAATAAATAAGAAAAATATTATTCTAAGACTTTTGCAATGAGCCTTAACCAAATTTACTTCTACTAAGCATGAATATTTCCAATATGAAATTTCCACTTTGACTTATTCCCACTGATGAATCAGCATTTTCAAAACGGAGAACATTTAGAAAAGGTTTGCCCAGAGCTGGGAATAGATTGGGAAACTGCTTCAAAGTATTCTTTTGTTTCTGTTTTCAAACAAACTTTACTAAAAAGTACCGTAAATGTTACATAATGTTCTCCACATCTTGGCATACTTCACACCTAAGGTAGCAGCACACTCACCTGCTGATCATCTGTCTCAATGGGACTGGAAAGGAGTCTGCCCTGGAATCACCTTCTTGGCAGCAACCAGAACATCTCCTCAGATGCTGATGGCAGCAGCAGGACTTTAAAAAAAGTGGCTCCTTTGCCACTTTGTGCTTTTTTTGTGCAGCATCAAAGTCCTTACAAAAGTCGAAAACAGAACTTCAATTCTCCACAGCTTTCACAACTGCTCATTTTCACTCAGGATCCCATGGTCACGAGGCAGCAGAAGATAGGGCTGTGGATATCTGAACAACAAACTTACTGACTCATTGACCCCATCAATGAGATGCTTATCTATTATTATTGGCATTACTTCCACTGGGAAGAATAACTTGGTAGCCTTGCAAAAGTACTCTCATTATGGTAGAGCTGAGTCTCTCCTAACTTATCTGAATTTTCTCCCCTTCTGCTTCTGGATTCAATTTGATTTGATTTGTATGTGATCTGCACATGCACAACACCATAAACTCCTTCCATTCATAGGTGCAAATGCTGTCAAGGAGAAGTAGTAGTATTGTTTTTCTCACTGCTTCTAGCATAAAATGTAACATTTTATGGCTTTGTCATGGCTCAGTGGGTAGTAATGAAATATAATTATACTCACATCAGATTGGGAAGGGTTATCTGCTTTAGTGAGAAGGATTAAGAAGACTGTAAGGAATTGGATCTAGGTGTAAACACAGCTGACACATGAACCCAGAGAAGCACAGGAAGAAGATCCCACCCTACTATAGGTGGATGCAGCTTCCAAAACAGTGAGCTAAGTCTGCTCAAGCCAGGCCAAATCTGTGAATCTACAAGCAATCTCACCCAAATGTGTTCATTATATAGACCTGTGCAGCACATTTAAAGCTCCTTGAGTTGTGACGTCTTTGTGGCAGGTACTGGCTTTCTTTATTGGTTTTGGACAGGCTTCAAGATCATGGATTTACAGATTATTTGAACACACTGAGACATTTTAATTGGCTAAAATGCAAACATTTTGCAGTTAATGAGGGGTGGCTTTAGAACCTGATTTTCCACTGCCTTGTACCTCATGTAGCTATTAGTTCACAGCAGGAGAAAGGTCTCAGAGTGCAGTTTGGCACCTCTCTGCTTATGACCTTCCCATGACATTAAGCCCACTGAGCTTTTAAAAACCTCCTGTGTGGCTGGTTCTGTTCTCGCTCTTCCACCCTGTCACAGCAACATGATGGGGTTCAGAGTTAGTGCAACTGGTGTCCAGGGATTTTCCCAACCTATTTCCAAGGTGCTCCTTTGCTCATCTCCATCTTCAGCACCAAGATTTTTGAGTGTATCAATGAAGACAGATTTGTTGCCAGATCCTGTTATATTCCAGCCTTTTAAATTTTTTTTATCCCCCCGCTTCTCCCTCCCCAGCTATTACAGCACTTGGTAGAACCTCAAATATTTGAAGAACATGAGAAGCAAATCCAGACCCTGAAATACCAATGTCTTTTGCTAGAAACCTTTGTCAATCACAGCTTGTGAGGTCACTCCTCAGCATAAATCTGGCAAAACACTTGAGCTTAACTTAAAATCTTCCACTATAACAATTTTATATTGAGTATTACTACTGTATTCTTTGAGAGTTCTCAAATACTGCAGTGATATGTTCAATGTGGGCATAAATAAATAAATAAAATAGAAGGCAGAAAACAATTTATCCTTGATTTGAGGTATTTTAACTGTTGTTTTGGAGTATGAATTTTATGACTAAATAATTTCTGATTTTTACAAAATTATCATCATTATGGAAATTACTCCTTGACACAGTGTCAGTGCTGGGATTAATATGTTTTCACATTTTGCTTTTGCTTATTACCAAACACAAATATTTGGCAACAGTACCTCCAGGGCTGGAGGAAAAGTGAGGGAAACTCTCAGCACTGTAAAATTAACTTACAAGCAAGTCTTTTAAAACATTTTTTGTACATTCTGCCTTACTGCCTACAATACACTGGCAATATTCTGGATTGCTCTGGAAATGGATGCAGTGGTTCTCACACAAACTGTGTACAACCAGAGACTGAGTTTTCAGCTGAAAGACATAATAACCTCCATTTCTGTGGCTGGGAGTTGTAGGTGATGGCCCACACTGTTGATCCATTTGATCTTAGTACCTGAGTCATGTTGTAGACAACCAGGGAATACAGAAGAGTTTTAGCAAAATTAGTTTATACTCTAGACAATATTTACATCCCACAACACAGTGACATTGATGATGTTTTTAGTATGAAACATCACAATATAATCATGGAACAACAAACTGCTAGGTCACCAAAGTACTCTCCATATCACTAGGTAGTAAATAGGAATTTACTTCATAAAATCTGTCTTGCTATAAAATTCCTGCCTTAAAAGTTTTATTTAGACCTAGAAGAGGTTAGGGCATTTCATTATAAGAAAAAAAAAAATCTCTGTTTAGCATTTTGTTCCTTCATGAATTCAGTTTGCTGAAAAAGCTCTGAGTTGTACAGAGCGTTACTTGTTTAAATTAGGGCTTTCCTATTCAAATAACCTTATTCTATTTCTCTGAAAAGTTGCTTCAGGCAAGCCAAAAATGAGATCTTTATTTCACAGATTAGATGTGGCCTGGAGGAGGACGGGTCCCATGCAGCTTTTCTGAGACAAACACTGCAAGTGAGATTGCAAACATTTTCATTCTTGTAGACAGAAGTCACTCTAAGCTCCAGTTTCCCCTCCTACAGTTTTTCACCCTTTGATGTGGATTGCCTGTAAGAAGTGTCTCCATTGTTTTCTGGGGGTTTTTTGTGGGTTTTTTCCTAGCCCCTCTCATGTCTGTTGCTAACACATGACTTTAGGATGGAAAATAAATAATGAATACACTATTAAACTGCAGGATCCTAGTGAAATATTGCAACAAACTCAGGCTTCCCCTGGGAGTGCAAACATTAATTATACTTTATGTTTATCTGGCACTGGCAGCTATAAGACTTGGGAAGGATTAATTTTAAAAGATTGTGTTTTTCACATATTTCTAACTATTTGTAATTGCAGAACTTCACGGGAAATCTGTGTTTAAGCAAAAGAGTGCTCCAGAAATCTTATTGTTGCTAGTGGATCGTTCAGGACCATACATTTCCATCTCCTGCAGTCACACTGACTCTTGCTCTAGCTAATAAGACCAAGACACAGCTTCATGCAAAGAGCATTACTGGATGTTTGAGCAGTAGCCAGAGCTCCCCCATAAAGACAATGGGTCATGGACTTCTAATTCAGTGAGCCACAATATTAAGAAAAGAAGGAAAATGTAAAAATTTTCAAAGTTGTGATTTTTCCAAGGTGTTTTGTTTCATGATTAAATTTATTTCATAGTTTTGCAGCTCTTTTAAAAATAAAACCAAATATAAAATTGACCTGACACTTTCAAATTGAAGGTCGAAACATTCCACTTAAAAATATCACCATTAAACATTTAGTGTTTCTTATTCTCCCCCTTCTATTTTTCCAGTTGAAGCAATTAAGAAAATTAAACTGACATTCCCAAATACTGTTGTCCCCTTGAATACAACTTGCTTAATGACTTGACTATGTAAAATAAAATCCTTTTTACTCCAAAATAGTGCAAAAAAATCCTTTCTCTAAACTCAAGCAATTCTGTAGCAAAAGGACTCCCAGTGGGAGCTCTGCTCTCATACTGTCCCATACAAGCAATCAAAGTTTGTGCACACTGAAGCTGCTCAAGCTCGAGTTGCAGATGTTTGCAAGTAAAGACCTTGCTTTCATACAAGCCTTGCAAGAAAGGCTAATGTATGTTAAGATTTTGTGAGTGAACTGCTTAAAGTACTGGTATTTTTATTTACATAGTTGCTTATAAATTGAATATTCCCTTGAAGTGTTGGAAACAGACATGCAGCCCTTGCAGAACTCCACCTCTGTGGAAACAGAAGTTGGAAGGGCCATGGACAAAGCAATGAAGTGGTAAGCTCAGTTACACAAGTGTAAGGACTTCAAATAAGGAACGTGCAGGGTTTTTTTTCCTCGTGGAAAAGTCCTGCATTTGAATGGACCCACACATATTCTGCTTCATCTCTTGGCTGCCTGCGTTGTTACAGAAAGCCACAACAGCCTCCAAACTCCTGCCACAGTTACACAGCTCCTGGAAGACTCAGGAATTCCTTTTACATCCCTTGCATATTTCGAAGCCATTAACATTAGAGATTACCATCTCCACTGTGCCACAGGCACATGTCAGGTAAATGACTGCAGCGAGTCTGTGCAGGGGACTCAGCTTTGTGCAGTCACCGCGGTGCCCCCCAGGGCTGGCCGGCTCCTTCACAGCACTACGGACCGTGGATATTTGATGCCACAACTCTCTAAATTCATATGAACAGCAAAATGAGATTGCTAATGGTGATGCTCCTCGTCATTATGGAATTACTGTTCTTGTTCCTCTTACATGTTAATTGTTTTACGTTTTAATACCTGCTGTAAGACTGCTGGATGGCACTGGAAGTGAAAGCTGGGGAATGACGCTCAAAATCCCACATATTATTCTAGAAACACTAGAATTCTGTATTTTGATAACTGTGATCTCTATGTGAGGGGGGCTACACCAAATTATGTGAATAAATTTCTGTGACAGACAGGCCCACTGCCTTTGCTGAAAGCTGTGTCAGTGCCAGCTACTTTCTGAAGGATCTGTACAGAGGCTTTCAACTTTCTGATGTTTTTCAGATGCTGTCAGTAGCTGAAAGGTTCATTCAGCATGACCCTGTGCTCCAACACTCTACTGAGTTCAGTGGTTTGGGTGCAACCTCAGCTGATCAGCTATAACAGTCTTGCTGAATGTTATGATGGATTCCAAAAAAAATCAGTTTTCTTCTAGGTAACAGTGTCTCATCATGGGGAGACATGCAAATAAGTAAATAAAAGGTCAATTTATTTGTATCAAATAAATACTCTGTAGAATTCTATCAGCATGTGAAGAACAGAAATTCACCGTAAGCCTGGCACATCCAAATATCAGAGGTACAGTGCATAAATTACAGTTAA
The DNA here is from genome assembly GCA_013399225.1 of Rhipidura dahli. Classification (NCBI taxonomy): domain Eukaryota; kingdom Metazoa; phylum Chordata; class Aves; order Passeriformes; family Rhipiduridae; genus Rhipidura; species Rhipidura dahli. The sequence goes on along the minus strand of VXAC01006147.1, from coordinate 373,485 downwards.
TCTGACTTTGCACAGTAAGTGGGTTTAGTATGGGTTGTGCAGTTCATCTGGGCAGCATATGTTCACAAGGTTTAACACTGTGGAAGTACTGCAGACTTTGTAGAGTTGATCTGCAATGCACATGCATGTGTCTAGGATTTCCAGATATCCAGCAGCCCAGGCAGAGTTGCTATTCTGGTGAGACTGTTCCAGACAATTGTCAGCATTCTCCAATTTGTCCCCAACAAAACTGCCAGGAATGTAAAAGAGCATGTCTGGTAAAAGCCAGATATATGGTAGGTATGAAAAACAAAATTCCAATCATATATATCAAACTTTTATTGACCTTAAACCAGTGCCTCAGACTAAGTTGTCTCCTCAAGACCTGTAAGAAATAATATGTGTTAAATAGATGCTAAATAAAGAAATTAAATAAAAAGCCAAATTAAAAACCAGCCAACCAACCAACCCCAGTTCTACATATAGTTCCTAAGCAGAAATACATGGCACCACTGTCAAATCAGAAAGAACAGGATAAACCATTTATTTCAGTGTGTGTGACTCCCATGTTAACCTGAAGAAGTGAACCTGCACTGGGTATCTGAGCACTGCATTTGTTCTGCACACAGCTGTGACCCTTTTTCAACCTTCTTTCTCCTTCAGAACTGAAGTCACTCACTCCAACTGTGAGCAGGAAGGTCCTGAGAAGTCAGGTGAGCACAGCAGAGCAGGTCACTTGAAGTCAACATGTTCTGGGCCAGTAACCCCATTCATTCACCCAGGATTCCTTTTCCATCAGACACTGTCTAGTGTTACTGGACTTGGTATTGATTGCCAGGAAACTTTGACATTTGGTTGCTGTTGTTTGATGAAAGCAGCTAATTGGAGTGCTTCCTCTGAGGAAAAGCTTTTACATATGTGGAGTCCTTTGTACCTGGGCATATGTAGGTGATGCATTTGGAAAATGACATAAAGGAAAGCTGTTTACGTGTAGCATAAATGCAACTAACTGCTCTTGCTTTGCTAAACATTCACTTATAACTTGCAATTCAATTCCATCACCTGTAACAAAATACCCGAGACAACTGTAAACTAAATGTCAGCCCTCTTTCTTCTGAGAGAAGATGCCTTTTTCATTCAGCAGAATTAACCAACATACCTTACTTTAAAAATTTTTTTTTTTTTGGGGAAATACTCAGAGGGTAGGGTTTTTAAAGCAGTGTTACAGAACCTCAATTGAAAATAATATTAAGTGATTCAAATGGAAAGGACTGAAAAGTGGAATATAAATCCTGATATAAGACTTCAGATGTTTTTACATACAAAGATTTTTTTAACCCTGGTACTCATCCATGTTATACAGAGAAATGAACAAGCAGAATCAGAGACCAACAGTAAAACACAAAAAATATATTTCTATACTGTGCATGAAATTGAAAACAAATCATATGCTACAGCATAGTTTCTTAAAACATCTTTTTGCAAAGTCAACAGCTTCTTGGTAATACAATTTAGGTCATGAGCATGTTTGTATAATGCCATGTGGGCCACAAACTTTGTACTCCACCTATAGAAACTGCTGTCCCAACTTATCCCAACTTCCTCTGCACCCCCCATTTTCTTTTTTTTCCACTGCAATACTTGCAATAGGACTTACTCCAAAGTTCTCCACAGCTCCTTTTAGAAAATACATAGGAGTTTGTACTGAAAGCAACTCCTGACAAACAGGAGATTTTTTGGGGATTATGTTGCCACCCCCTCTCCCCATCTGCCCTTTCTTTTCTCTTTATTTTTTGTTGCCTATGAGATGGATGGTTATTATCAGTTTATTATTACTGCTTTTCCACAGACTTTCTCAAATGTCAAGTGAATCTGATCTGGAGTTCAGGCCCATAATTACACTGGACCAGCTCCAGGAACTCGTAAATAAATCGGTGGTGGCTGCTATGGTTGCCAGAGCTCTGTCATTCTGCTCTTCTGAGGGTGGACAGAGGCTTTGGCTCTTTTCTAAAATTCTACACTTGCTACAGAGTTTTTCACACCTTATTTTAAAAGACCCTAGGCTTTCTCACTCTAGTTTGGCAAAGTTTTACCACAGGCACAGGAAGCTACTAGCCTGCCACACTGTTGAATATGTTCATTTAGAAAAGCAGCTGAAATGGGGATTGTTACTTTTTAAAGTTTTTTTCTGCTTTCTCTGTAAGTGGGAACCTCACAGGAACAACCATTATTTCTGTCTCTCTGCTCTGGCCTCTTTGTTGACATTAATAGTTTACACTGGGCTCCACAGTGAGGCACATCTTTCAGTGACAGTGTATCGACTGTGCTCAGCCACAGAGGTCAGCTCCAAGCTTGGCATGAAAGTCCCTCAAGTGCAGAGACATCTGGATTCAAGATCATGGGTTCAGGATCATGGATTCAAGATCATGGATTCAAAAGGAGCAGGCACAGGATTCACTCACAGACCTGGCTGGCTGAAGTCTGAGAGGCTTACTGGTGATTTTAAATGTTACTTTCAAGCCTGTTTCTAATCATGTCAGTGCACATACAGAACAGCATCTGGTTACAGAACTGAATCTCCAACCAGTGCAGGCTTGAACTGAAAACTCTACAGATATTTCTCTTCTGATAACTTTGACACTTTTTTCCTGAAAAAACTTTAAAAAACCCTACTGAAGCACGTCATGAGAGTTGATTCAGGATATGCAACTGTTCAGAACATGGTTCCTCTCCTTCAACCTCACCTGCAATTAGAGCTAGTCCTCCTGTCAGCCATTCAGTGATGCAGATCGCAGCACAGATCACAATTTGCACAACTTGATCTATTGTGGGTTTTTACCAGAAGCTAAAATAATTCCTGAAATCAGAACTAATCCCAAGTGCAGACAAGGCCTCAGACTGCCAACTAGTTCCAAATGTTTTTAAGATGTGAATACTTGTACGCTGCCAATGAGACCGAGGTGACCAATTCTTTTCACGTGGGTCACTCCAAGGCCAGCAAATGGTAACAGCATCTCCCCGGTGCTGCCCTGGCTCACAGACACACCAGTCACATAAAGGTGAAAGTTGCTGGACTCCTTTACTGAGTTGAGTCATTGTGTCTTCTGCAGAGCACTTTTCAAAACAAAGCAAAATACTTTATGGAGTGAAAAACATGGAACTATTTACAAAAAAAATGTCATTTCTTTTCTATATCCCTCCCCAGGGAGTCCATTGTTCAAATAAGTATTTGCTTGTGCCCCAAAGTACAGATGTTTTTGACTTTCATCATAAATCAAACATGCTTATGTCTAACATATTAAAAAAGAGTAGAAAATAGCAGACATGGATTAAGATGGTTGGTCTGACCCAAATTACAGTTCTTCAATACTCTTAAGTTTTTGCTGATTCTTCTGGGAACAAAAGATTAGACAATATCATTGTGCCTCCCTCTCCTCCCTCAGAATTAAAATCAATGTTTTACTCTTTTTGAAATGTAAATTTGAAATAATCATGTATCTGGATCATGGATTAAGTTTGCAGGAGAAAAGTCTCTGGCAGAAGATGGAAGGGACCGTGCCTAAAGCTAAATCCAGACACACAAATCAGCCCTGAGCTAGGGTGAAAACAGAGTTCTGGTTAAATAGGTTGCAGGTTTTCAGTTGCAAAAGTTCCATCAAGAAACCATTCTGATATTTGAAAACAAGTAAGAACAGCCTCATGGTCACTTACAAGAAAAACAAATATAACATTCCAATTATTTTTTTCTCCCCTTAGACAATTTGCTCAGGCCTGTGTTAAAGGGCATTTTTTTTCAGAATCAGAATTCTATCTCTCTGACAATTCCAGTGAGATGGTGCTGCCTCTTTTTTTTTCATAAGACAAGGCCTTTGACAATATCAAATAGGTATGTTGAACAACAGGGCAAATTGTCTTGAAAGGCAGCAGGATAAACTATATTTTCAAGGTCAGTTTTTAATTCATGGCTTTTAACCTTGCTATGATTTATGTTTAACCTCCTCTCCACAGTAGCTTTCTTCCTTCTCTCCTTCAGACTGGAAGGACATGTCTGTGCTTTCTATTTGATGTGGGTTTCATGTATCTGCACAAAGTAATTCATAACCACTTGGCACAAGGCACATGCCCACACCACATCATTATCCTGCAATTAAGAAAATTCTCCCTGCCACAAAGCTATAAAGCCCAGTGATGTTTCAAGCTAAGCCCTCAATATTCATTCTGAATTCATCTAGGGCACAAAGCTGCTGTAGTGCTGCAGACAGGGAGATTTTGTAGTGTGCCTTTGAAATACTAGTTGAATGTCAGTGGGAAATTTTTTAGGTTTCCCTCATCTCAGCATGTTTCCACACCTTAAAATTTTCTCCTGCTTCTCCACACAGACGTCACAGATATAGAGAAGATAGATCTTCTCTGCAACTGAATGGAACAGAAGCATGTATTGTGTTGGGTTCCATGTGTTCTCTACCTGAGTTGTCAGGTTTAATACATTCTTCAAATGATTCCCCCTTTGATTATTCTCTCTAGGTTGTTGGTCAGGCTGCAGGTTGCTTTGTAAGACTCGATCAAGCAGTGCTTGAAATATCCATGTGATTCACTTACAAAATCTTTGATTGAAGCAAAAGACTGAAGTGAAAGGAAGATAAAAAGATTATACCTTCTGGGATGTTTAATATCAGACAGTTTCAATGCTGTGTTTCCCTTTTACTTTGTGGAAAAACACCTTTGCTGCACCAGAGATGAGGTCTACAACATTTTATTTGTGTTTCCTCCACCTTCCTAACGGTGTCTTGATTTTAAATAAGTACATCCGAGGCGGGGAAAAAAAAGTTTCACCCTTTAAATAAAATGTGGTGATGACTTCCCAGCTTCTTCTTCATGTGACCCCAGTAGTAAGGAAAGAGCAGGACATTCACCGAATGGCACCTCTGGACAGCCTTCTCCCCAAAGTCTTCCAGGATCTGCTGCAGCCCAGCAGGAGCAAACTCTTCCACCAGGCTGAGATAGCCTGGAAAGGTGGTGCAAGTTAATAAAGAGAATACTTGTGTGTCTCTAAATGTACACTACAGGGAAACACTGTCCAGAAACGCTGCTAATGCAGGAGCTGCCCATAAACGTAGGCACGAGTGACGCTGCCGAGCCCTCCCAGCCCTTTGCTGCACTGGAGCTCCCTCGTTGGGCCTGGTCTCCTTTAAATAATTAAAGATTCTACTGGCCAGGCTCGGTGAAAGGGACCCAAAAATCTTCGCCGCGCCGGGCGCGGTTCCTTTAAGGCGCGGAGCGGCCCCCGCGGGAGCGGGACCGCGTCGAGTCCCATCCCGCCCGGTCCGGTCCGGTCCCGTCGGTCCCGTCCGTGCAGCGGGGACCCCGAGCACCGTACGGCACCGCACGGCACCGCCGTGGCCGGGCCGCTCC
>VXAC01006147.1:341673-367788 GCA_013399225.1 Rhipidura dahli | reverse complement strand
TGGCGCAGGGTCCGCTCCCGGTGCCGCCCGCGGCGCAGGGGCCGCAGCGCAGCGGGGCTGAGAAATGTTTGAAGGAGTTTTGTGCCCTTTCAGCTGGAAAAGGAAAGGCATCGGCGGCAGCGCGCACGTGTGATGTAAAGAAAGAGGGACTTTGTGATGCCGGCTGGTTGCAGCTCGGTAGGATACCGGGAGAGGCTGATAGAATCAACAGGGCGCTTGTTGAGTGGTGCACAGAACCGCTTCGGCCCAGAGCCCCCTAGCTGGTCAGGAGAGACTGAATGCTCACCTTGGCTTAAACGGGTCAGCAGCGGAGTTCCAGCTTTCCCCGACTCGTCCAAACTCCAGAAAACAATATGACGTTTGGAAAGGTGGGAAACAATGAGGTATTGTGGTTAACAGGAGAAAATTGAGTAGGGTATGCTGATAATTATCAGTGTGGTGCTTGTAGGGTTTTACATAGAGCATGGGTACCCAGTGCTGCAGAGCTGGCTGCTTAATTACACCTTTTCATCCATTCTACTAGTAAAACTTGAAGTCTGATGGATCATGATCATGGATTATGACTTTTAAGAGAGACTTAAGTGGTCTTTCAAAGACTGAGTGTACTCGAGTTTATTACTTGGCAGGGGGCAGCAGCATGAAGCCTGAGAATGAAAATAGGAAGTCAATGTTACTCACTTAGTTTTGATATTGTGTCTTCGACGGTTGTAAGTGTCATCATAGACTGATCCTAGCTCAGATAGCATCTCACGTGCTGAAAGACATTACTCTTGTCCTGGTTGGTTCCTAGTTCTTCTGGCTGTGCAAGCAGTCCCCGTGGTATGGAATATGTTCTGAACAAATCTGGTTATTTTCATAATGGGTAAATGTGTTTCTGGAAGAGTAAACCAAACTCTATCATACTGAAGAATGTTCTTAGCCTTAATTAATTAAGGCTTAATTAATTAAGATTAATAGCTTAACCTCTTGTGTTCAGAATGAAAACAACAGCCACCAGAAAACTGAAACCACTCTTGACCTATTAATGTGGCTAATGAGGTTTGTGACAACAGAACTGTGTGCAGTGTTACTCCATTGAGGTGTCGTTACCTCAGACCTGAAAGTGCTGTTTGAGATGAGGATGTGCTCTCCACTCTTTGGGCTCTCTGGGCTGCCCTGTGTAACAGCAATGGCAGAGGTCCAGCCTGAGTTTTCAGAGAAACAGTCCTGGTTTCTTTATGGTCTTTTTGGAGCCTTCATGAGGTAGAAGTGCTTGTTCTGGAGACTGGGAAGGAATAGTGGTGATGTGCTCAGCTCCTGAAATACAGGCCTGACATCTGTTCCTGCCAAGAGATGTTCTTCCCTGGTGGGACATTGAGAGGCTTGAGATGTCATCCTGTTTTCCTCTGCCCCCTGAGGCTGCAGTAAAAGGGTGTTGGCCTGGTCCTTAAATGCATTTGGCCAGAGGTGATGGTGAGATGGCATGGTGGCATGGACTAGAGCAGATTGTTCTGTTTCAGTTCTGCTTTGTTTACCTGTCTGAAGGCTTTGTTAGATGTTATGGTATTAAGTGAGATGCAGTTAAAATTCTTGTTTGCTATCCTGGTAGGAAATATGCTTCAGCTTTCACTTTAAGGTAGTTGAGCGTTAACTGCAATTCTTAAGGAGCTGTATCCTAGCACGGCTGTGCATGCATGGCCTGTAAGTTTATCTGGACATAAAATCATTACTAACCTCCCTGATACCGGCAGGACCAAAGTGTCTGTTCTGTGTAGAAACTTCTGCAGTCACCAGAGGAAAGTCATGGGCTTTTTCACAGTAAAGCTCTGAACAAAATTCCTGTCTTCAGGTGAGTGTTAGCTCCTGCTAGGTGCAGCCTGCCTGTATTCCCCTGGGGGAATAATTTCACGCCCTTTGTTTCCCTAGAAAATTTATAGTTCCCAACTGCACTGCTCAGTTCTGAGTGGATGCAAACCATGCTGACTCATATGCTGAACTGCAGCCCTGCTCCATGTAAACACAAGCACACTTCTAAAGTATTTAATTTGTAACGTCCTCTGTGGAGAGCTATCCCACAGCTCCTGGCATAATTCCCAGAAGCAGCAGATTCTGGGGTTCTGGGAGTTTCAAAGGCCATTGGTGCCCAGTGGGATAATCATCTACACTAGTTCAGTGTAGTTTATCCTGGCACTGGGACAGTTCAAACTGAACAGGTATTTAATCTTGCTTAAAGCAAGTCTGCTTTGAACAATACATGGTATGTGTATGAACGATCCAGAGCCTGTTGGGACATGGCTGTCAGGAGATCTACATGGAGGGAAATCTTTGTTATGGCAGGTACACTTTGGTGTAGATGTACCTCCTAGCAATTTCTAAAACAACCTCTGTGGGCAGTTACAGTAAAATCAGGAATAAGCTATTAGAAGATTTGTTTTCTTAGTACTTCTGTGGCAAATAACAGTGGTAATTGTTTGTGAAATACCCAAGTTTATATCCACAGGTAAAATGCATGTTAAAAAAAACTTCTCAGAAGTACAGAAACTCACTCCCATTCCTGCACACAAAAATCTTCACTCTTTTAATTGAAAATAAATTACAGTATATGATTTGGCTACAAAGGAGGAGAGTGGAACCAAAAAATTATTTCTAAGTACTCTTGTTTTGTCTGTACCTGCTAAGTACAGTATTGGAGTTTTAAGATAAATATCTTCTCCTCTAAAGCAGTAATTAGTTCAGTAGCGACTAGTTGATAAGAAACTAGAGTTCTTTGGTTCTTTTATGGGTTTTAAAATTTGGGGTTGTTTTTTGGTTATTTTTGTGAGCTTGGTTGAAAGACTGATCCATTACAGTAAGTACAGAGAATAATTTGGGAGAGGTTCAGTGCATCTCATGGATGGTCTAGATCATTCCCATATCACTTGCTTGGGTGGGCTGACTGTCAGTGCATTACCTGTAATTGTTAAACATCATCTGTTTGATGACCTGTGCTAAGCTTTGCTGATGTCCTAACTCATCCCACCATCCTGCAATGTTTTAAGCTTCCATTGTTAATTTTTTATTTTGAGAACAAGATTTTAGAGACACCACCAGAGTAGTGGGATGTGCTCAAAACTGGGTAGGTCTGGGTAGCAGAAGTGGTTCCAAACCCTGGAGAAAAAGCTCCTGGTGCAAATGGGGCTCTGGGGCTCACTGAGGTCCCCTTGGGGGTACAGACCATGGCTCCCACTGCCACAACAAGCAGCACTTGTGTCCATGCAGTGTCAGTGCAGCAGGAAAAGCAAATCTCTGCTCTTACCTTTACAGATGGTAGGATTTGAAGGTAGTGTGCCTGTCACTTCTTTGACTGCAGGAAGGGTACTTGGCATAGTACTGTTTTGGTACAAAAAGCATCTTTTCTGTGAGTATGATTCTAGGCTCAACTTAATTTCTGTCTTTATTAGTATGGGGAATTTCCTTAAAAATGTGGCTTAATTCACAAATGAATTTCACTAGAAAGACTTCTTTATCTGAAGTCTGAAATTGAGGTGTGCAGATGTGTCATTTTGTTGCTTAAGTGTGCTGAGAGACATGCTTGCCATTAGCAGGGTCCCCTCGGTTTCAAGGCAGACTTATAACCCATAATGATGGCCGTTAGTGGCATTTTTCTTTGAAAAGCAAAGGAAGTTAAAAACTGTGTCTGCATCTGTTATTGTTGCTATGACAGCTGCCTTTGTCCAGTTTTAACCATCCTGTTCTGAGTAGCTCCTGACTGGAATTGTAACATTAATGGCTACGGGCAGAGGAAGTAGAAGTGGAGGTCTTTCAATGCTGACTCCTTCACTCAGTCAAAAAATATTTCTTCTGCATTACACTAGTTTTAATCAAGATGCAATGAGTCGAAACATTCCATTACTGACACTGTTTTGGTGCCTGGTGTAATTAGGACTGGTATGGTTATGATATAAATGAGTAGCATGGACCTCAGCACTATTTAATTGTGGTTTGTCTTGGGCAAAACAGATGCTGCTGCTTCTGAGACTTGAAAACTGGGAAGATCTCTTGAAATAAGGTGATGCAATTTTTGTACAAGGTCACGTACAGAATGATGTTGTCTTCAGATGGCAGTTGTGAAACAAGCGAGTGCTTCTTGCAACATGCTATCAGTTATTGCATGAGCAGGCACGAAATAAGGCCCACCCTCTGCCCAGGTGAGCAGTGGGATGTGCTGTCTTCAGCTGCCAACTTACTTTGTACACTGATGTGCAACACCCGTGCAAAAAAGATGTAAAATAGCCTGTGTTTATTCAAACCCTCCTTTGCAGCATACTGAATGTCTTCCCCTGGAGAGGATAGCTAACTTCTGTGTTGTCAGAGGCTATATTAAGTGTTTGTAAATGGCTGTCTTCCTAACGCTAGCTGGAAAATACTGTCACGAGAGAAGATTTGTTGTGAGTTAGATGGCAACCTGTTAGTCTGAGTAACACATTGCTGGAAACTGTTGGTGGTAAAGTAGCAGCAGCTTGGAAAGCTCTGTGACCCTAATCCAGACTTGCTTTAGAGGGTAACTTCTAATACAGAATCTTGAACATTTTGGTCCAGTTGGGGGGTCAGCTGTCTACTTTGGAGATCAGACTGCTGCCTTTTAAGATGAAAGCCACATTTTGTGAATATGAGCTCTTTTTTATCTGCTTGCTGTGCCTTGTCTGAGGGAAGGAGCAGCTGTAGTCCATTCGCCAGACCTGCATTTGGCTGTTGCTGCCATTGTGTTGTGTGTAAACATGTACCATTATTTTGGATCATATAGCACCCTGTTCAAAGGGGTCTCGCATTCCCCAGCTGTTCTGCAACTTTTCCATCTCTGAGCTTGCCAGCTGCTTAATACAGGCAACTGTAGCTGCATTTGTTTCTCTGGTGTTAAGTATTAGTGGAGATAAAATTGACTTGTTAAATGTTAGGTGTTGCAAGCCCCTCTCCTGCTTCAAATGGACTTAAAACAAAAGTAGACTGTTCTTTCTGTATCAAAGTTGTTACAAGTTTTCTTTGTTACTAGTTGAAGAGATTGCACAAAAATCTTTGTTTTGTAGATTTGAAGCAAATATGAAATACAATTGTGTTTACATATGTAGATACGTACATCCACACTAATCCGAAAGAACTGGGTTACAAAAAGGTGTGCCTTAAAGCCATGTCAGCAGCTCATTTGTTTAACCACTTCTCTGAACAATGTTCAGTTTAACAAGGCATCCTGTGCTCTCTTGTCAGCCAACCCTTTTGTTTACTGAATTTGGGAACTTTTGTTTCAGTGGCAGCACTGCTCAGACTGGATGGAAGGAAGGAACAGGGGCTCTGCAGTGTCTTGTATGTGCAGTGAGTGGTCAGCCCAGGTGAGGAACCACAGGCTGAGATCTGCCTTTTCCAGCCTGCTGTCCCTGCCATGGAAGTGATAGGAGGTGTCTTGGAAATGCTTTGTGCAACTGAACTCCTCTTACCTGCAGCTTTGAATCCCTAGCTATCTGCCTGGAGATACAGAAGTTAAAAAACTAAATTCAAGTGCCTTTGGAAAAAGGAGGTAATTCTCTTAATGACTAAAGTTACTACTCTAACCACTTAACCTGTTCTACAATGTCAGTTGGAAACTTTGGGTAAGGAGGAGTGTATCCTTGGTTGCTGCAAAAGATTGCTAAAGAGAGTGATAAAGCAAAGTTTTCAGAGGCTTGAGCTGGTGCCATAAATTAGTATTCCATACTCCTGTAAAAGGGGATAAATCAGGTGTTTGCTTGAAATCATATTTAATGCAGTTTGTATTTGAAAAATGTAAATTTGATTTTTTTGTGGTTTTGCTATTCAATTTATGGTGAAGGAGACTGGAAGGGAATGACTTGTGCATTCTTGCTCCTGGTAGCAGAAAAGGCTGCCTCTGCCCCAGGGTCCAAGTTACCCATTATAACTGGCCTGAATACCCTATTATTCTGAGAGGAAATTTCCAGGTGGCTGTAAATACATTTCTATTTCCTCCACCCTTTCACCAGGGCTGCTCTATCCTTGCTCATTGTAGCTTTCATGTTAAACATCAACACTACCTAAATTATGCTAGGATGACTCTGGCTTCATAATAGAGCCTTGACCTGTAAAAACAAAAGCAAAACTGTAAAAAAGTCTCTTGATTTAAGGTAGCATGTTTCAGGATCTGTTTTTCGTATCTCCAAATAGCTGAGAGTTTGAACTTTTCCATTCTGATGCTAGTATCTTAAAAGAAGTTGGAACAGTCTTTGGCTAGATGCTTGTACTTGTCTTCTGGAAAGTTAATTTTTCAAAGTCAGCGTTGGAGCACTAAATCATTGTTTGTCTGAAATCATAACAGAAGTACAGGCTTAGAGTTTGAAGTGATCATACTAGATACAATGTTGTGTTAGCTGAGCAGAGTCATAGATATTGGATTAAAATGTCTAGTTAACACAGAAAATGTAGAAATGAACGTGTATTTTGGATTTAATAACTACAGGTATGAACAGTTCTTTAAAAAAGAGGTAACAGGAGTTCTGTTTCAGAACAGCAGATTGACCACATTTCAAAACCAGAGGAAGACAACTGAGTGTGATACTGAGGGCATGGAGAGAGAGATAGGGAATGGAGGAGGAAGGTTAGGGACAGCATCTTAACATTTTATTTTTTTAAGTGCTGCTGATTAATTCATAACGCCTTTGGAATGAGTTTAGGGAATGGACATAAAGGAGATTGGGAGATTTTGAGAAGTAAGAAAGTAAGGAAGTGTTGGTTTCTCCTCAGTTGAACAGAGGAGGAAGACAGTATCTGATTAATAAGCAGTGTTCAATTATTGAAGGCTTTAGGAAAAATAAATATTTCTTTCACATAGAAGGTGGTGGGAAGTGAAATGAAAAGACTTTAAATGGCCTTAACTTGCTTAAACATGTTTAAAATAATAGAGGGGGGAAAAGAAGGATTACCCTCTCAGCCACCTGCAAAGACTGTTTTTAATGAAGGTGGTGGGAATTTTGGGAAGGCATAAAAATAGAGCATTTGAGAAATCTTTTTGTTAGGTGTTTTTCTTTCTTTCTTTCTTTCAAATGAAACGTTCTGCCTGTGTTTTTAACTTGGCTTAAATTTGCTCCATCCTCTACAGGGGAAAATATTTATTTTAAAGTTTCCTCTAAACTTAAATTGGCTTCCCAGCCAATTTAAAGACATGTCTGTCTGTGTAATACCTTCCAACTCCAGGAAAGCTGAAAACTGTAAGGCTTAGTGGAGGAGGAGACCTTGTTGATTGCACAGGAGAGCAGCATTTCCAGCAGCAGAAAAACTGCTGTTCTGAAAATGTAGCTTGAATTAATCCCTTCCACCTTTGTTTCCTTTTGCTGTTGTTAATGATTTCCTTGGCTCAGCTAGTGGTAAGTGCTGTTGTGCCTGCCTCACTCCTGAACTGATTCTCTTACTGCTCTCTGGGACTAAAAATTGCAATATGTATCAATTTAAGATGGAAATAGAGCAGTGGGAGATAGAGCTTCTTCACTTCTTCACAAGCAGCAAGTTTATGAGAGTTATGATCTTTAACTTCAGCACTTAAACTTATTTCTCTCCAGGGTGGTCACTGCAGCTCTTGGTGTGGGTTGTCCTGCACACCGATGAGTTTGGGTGCCTGTTATCTCACAGGCTGTGTGGCTCAAGTCTCTGCCATGTGTGTAGCTTATCAGCCATGTGCTCGGCTCCCCAGAGACCACTTACACAAAATTGTCTCTATCACTGGAAAGATTCAAGGCTTTGAAAGAAGTTTGCTTAAGCAAATGTTGCAATAATGAACAAACTTACGAAAAGAAAACAATATATCTACTGAGGTAATATGTGTCAGTGGGGATGTGCTTAGTGAGGCTGTGTTGTGCGGGTTGCCTGTTACAGCTGCCTGTGTTGTGGATGCTTTGCCTTGTTCCTGTGCTGCAGCGAGGCTGTGCTCTCCTCTGTAATCAGCATTTAGGTGCTAACTGCTGGAAAGTACCAGTACTGCTGCTTCTTCTCCCACCTTACTCCACAAAACTACTTAGCTGAGTTATTCCTGTTTAGATCATGCTGTTGGCTTGGGGCTTAAACTGCTTTAGTCAGAGCATTCTGCCATTTGTGGTTTAAAGTGTATGCTGTGACAAATACTGCTTCAAAGGAGCTTGAACAAAACTTGACCCTTGCAAAGCTCAGAGAGTAAAGGCTCTCCAGAACCCTGTAAACACCCCGACCGTGGGATTGCACCAAGCCTCTTCTGGATGCTCTCCCTTGTGCCCATCCTCTTCCTTCCTGTTGTATTGCAGAGTGCCAATAGTTGACAGGCAAAGGATTCGTTTTTCCTGAAGTACACTTGTTTGTCTTGTCTCTGTAATATTTGTTGCATGCCTGACTCGACATCTTGCACGCAAATACTTTTTTTTATACTGTTTCTGTGGGTTGGCAACAAAGTAATTGTGGCTTCCTACTGCAAGCAAAAACCTGGTGCATGGAACAGAATTGTTTATATGGATTCCTGGTATGGAATGGAAGTTTAATTCTTTTCGCTCGAAATTAAATTGTTGAATAAAATGAGCTTTGAATTTAAGTGGCCCTGAACCCAGCTAAACAATTTTCTAGGGCTTACATTAATAAAAGCAAACTATAGCACAGATAACTACTGCTAGGGATGCATTTCAGGCTCTTAAAACTTGTGGTTTAAGAGGGGAATGCTCAGCCTATGCTTCTGTAATAAACTTCATATCTGAAATGCGCTGTGTGGTGTACCCTGCTGGGATAGTACAGCCACAGATAACTTGAAGGGATTTGTGTGGGCAGGGAGAAGGCAGATGAAACATTCTAGGTGAGATATAAATTTCCATGGCCTGGTTTGGGAACCTAACCTGCCTTGCAGTAAGAGATAAGAGAGGTGCAAAAAAGAAGTTACCAGTGATTTTGTTCCATCTGACCTACTGTTGGAGGACCTAGCAGCCTTTTAAAAGAAGTCTTTAAAGCAGTATTTGGTTGAACATGCTTTTTCTAGACTCCCAGGAGGTGCTTGCCAGCAAGGAGCTGCTGACATCAAAAGCAAAACCCCAAAAGGCTCATGTATGTGTGTGAAGTAAGGAGGCTGGGAATGAGAGTGGTTTTGTGCTGAACTTCAGCTGAAAGATCTTTCCAAATGCAATAAAGAAAGGGAGCACCTTCATTACTGCCTTCAAAAATTATGATGACTTGTGAGATTCTTGGAGTAACATACAAATGAAGACAGTATCCTTCCAATAAAACAAATGTTACTTCATTAAATGTTTCTTATGCAAAGACCAATATGAGAACTTAGAATCATGCCAGTCACCTCTGAAACAAAGCAAGTAATCTTGGTGTTACAGAGGTTTGTTTCTTAAGGAAGCCCTGAAAAAACTTTTTCCATGAACACGTTGGTATGAATTGGCATTCTTCCTTGCACAGGAAACCACAAATTCTTATTGCGGAAAACTTCTAACTCTTGTAAAACAGTCATTAGTTTTGTGTATTAAATGTGCAGAATGTTCTAGTTTTTTTCGTGTGGCCTCTGGAGAGCTGCTCTAAGAAATGCTTTTCTTGCGATAAACAGAAGATGACTTGCTCAAATGTTTCCAGTCACTTGTAGTCACTGTGCATGCTGCTGGGGCTTGGATACTTCTCAAATGCCTACAAGCCTGAAACCATCTTTATTGCTCAATTATTTTTACCCCCTCAAGTCTGACAGTTGCAGCAACTGAACATGATCCCTGTATTAAATACAGCAATATGTTTGATGAGTTGCTTTGTTAGGGTTTCTGCAACCTGTGCACTTGAAATTGCCTTTGGTGGTGGGGCAACTCCGGGAGCAGCGTCACTCAGTGCACACACAGAGAGACAGACAGACACAGACAGAGAGACACACACAGACAGAGAGACACACACAGACAGAGAGACACACACAGACAGAGAGCCACACACAGACACACACAGACACGCTGTGCTTGTGTGTGCTCCCTGAAACACCTGTGTGCAATGTCACTGGCACTTGTACACCTCTAGAATGTCATGTGTTCTTCAGGCTGGGAGCTTCAGGTTCAGGTGACTGGAAAAATTGCTTCTATGACTTCGCTGAGCATCCCTCTTTTTCTTTATGCTAGTCTTTTTCAGTCTTTACCTTTGTGATCTGGTCTTATCAACCTCTTTTTTTTTTCCTTTCCTTTTTTTTATCCCCATTCTGGAGTTGATATGCAAGCTATGATCAAACTGCACATGAAGTAAAACCCTTTCTTAACTAAGAACCACATCCTTAGTTTTTGTTCCTTTCAAATACACTATCAAGAACTCAAATTACACAGCACATTATTTTTTCATTTTTTTTAATGACAGAAGAAAGGACTATGGCTGGGGATGTAGCAAATCACATAAGCTAGCAGTGATAAAAGTGTTTGTTTTGGTATGGTTTTTTTGCCGTGCAGGCTACTTGTTTGAAACAGATTTGTCATATCTTCATCAGTGTTTTATAGTTTCTACTATTTTGGAGTGTTAGCTGGGTTCTCAAGTACTGGAACGTTACTGCTGCTATTTAAGGCAGGACATCTGTCATGATGTGTCTAGAGTCTGATTTCCCCAAGCCTGAACAATTCTTGTCTTTATGCTCTACATATGTAGCCATTGCTCTTTCTACAAGCTAAAAATAACAGAGAGGTTAAACAACTTGTTGAAAGTCTGTAATTTCTGAGAGCAGCAACTTGCCAGTAGCTGTGTCTTGTGTCATCTGGACAATGCTTTGGCAAAGTTTTAAGAATTTGCTAAACTAGGCCAAATTAACTTTCCTTTCTGGTCAGGCATAACTTTCTGTGCTGGAAGGATGTGCACAAAGTGCCTTCAACAAACACTGTTTACACTGTCCCATGCTGCACACACCAGCCCCAGCAGCATCCTCCTGGTGTCCCACCCTCGCCTTCCTGCCTTGCTTCTGGAAGTCATGGCTTGCATATCTGCTTCCTTGGGATTTGGGACTTTCCCCTTGCAGTAGCCTCAGTGTTAGCTGCCCTCTCAACTGTGGTTTATGTTCCAGCAGCTGTTTAGTTTGCAGACTTCTGCTGTAAATACTATTTGCAATATTATTACAGTATTATCAAGTATTCTGGGCACAGGATATTGAAGCTGCTCTGTGGAGCCTCAGAACCCTTCTGCAGAAGGGGCAGACTCTTTTAATCTAAAGAAATTATTCCTCTTCTCCCACTGAAACCCTACTCTGAAAACTCTGTTCTAGAGACAGTTTTAATGAGCTTTGAAACCTGTATCACAGTTTTCAAAACAGCCCTTTTATGTCTGTGACCTTGCAGTAATGCCATTTTTGGGGATGAAATTTTGTGACTCTAACTCCTCCCATTTCCCTCTTTCCTTCCTGCTCCCAGCTGTATGCATGTGCTGATTATTCTGGGATGGTTTCTCTAGTCCACTCCAACTTTGTAAGCTGCTTCATCTCAGGTTCTGGTTGCTGTGTCAGCATGTCAGTGTCTGCTGTTAGTGAACCAAGGAAGGTGTCAGACCTCCAATGCATGTGGGAGCTGGCACAGAGGGGACAGTGTCAGACTGGACAAAAAATATGTTCTCTGCACAGTTCACTTTGCCTAAGATGGATCCGTGGGTGAAAATGAGTTTTCTGATGGCACCTCTCAGTTCTGATGTGACAAATTAAAAGCATTCAGATGGAACACTGAAGTAGTGTTTGCTTGAAGCTTAAAATGTTGGAATTGGATTTTTTTTCCTTGTGTTAGTAGCTCCTATGCCACACTATGTTTTTACATGTTGTTTGTGTAAAGGAAGCTTTACACTTCCCAGGGAAGGTTGCAGCTGGGAAAAACCTGAGAGGATTGCAGTTGCTTGGCTCTGTTGGATTGTAACTGTGTATGACTCTTACTAATCTAAAATTGCAGATGTTTTACTGTTCATCAGATTGTAAAAGTGCTGTGAGACTATCCAGCATCTTTTAAAGATAGCCTGAGTTACAGAATTCTGGACTTAGAGTAGTCATGGTGACAGCATGTCTCTGTACTGGTGGAGAAAACTAAAGAGAACGGGGAAGAAATGCTAAGGGAGTAAGGAGATTTGAAATAACTACACATGGGTCAATGCAAACAACATAGGAAGTTTTGGGAAGCTTTGTTAAACTTGGGCTGGGTACTTAAAGGTTTACTAGAGAGTAATACATGCTATTGAACTTGATGGCTTTGGCTTGTGATCACCAGTGAAAGCCTGATTTTTCACCTAGTTTTGCAACTGGGGATTTACTTTGGCCCAAGGAAGATAACTTTCTTATTTGAGTTAACAGGATACAAGTGTCTGGTTGGAAACATTCCCAGCAATGATCTGATTCCTAGCCTTTTCTGTAACTGCTCTGTAGTGCCACCAGTGCCTATTTGGCCACAAAATAGTTATGACAACTTGCATAAAATCCAGGATTTTTTAATGTCTCAAAACCACTTTAATATAGGGTACAAGCTGGTCATTTGTAAATGCTGGCTTGAAACTAAGTAATTGGATTTAACAGAACAGCTTGGTGGATGGTCAGTTCCAAGTGCCCTGGCTTCCTAGGAAGTGCCAGCTGAGTTTATCAAAACTGTTGCTTCTGCCTGTTGGCTTGGTGGCATCCCAGGTACAGCTTGATGAACCCACTGCTGGCCACTGGCCCTGCACACCTTCCTCACTGTACAGGAGTCTTGTGTCCCAAGACATCATCTCCCAGACCAAGATCTCCAGATTATTGCTGGGCTTCATTTGGAAAGGACACCTGAGCTGGCTCCATAGCTTGCTGCAGGTGTTGAATTGCTCCAGTGCTTTAGAGGAGGCTGTGCTGTAGTATCAGTATATTCTCCAGGCTAATCCATGTACACATTTATGACCAAAACAAAATAAGGCCTTACCTTCTTTTACATCCTAACAAAGCTTTTTCTCATTATAAATTATTGAAGTATTTGAGTTAAAGAAAAAAAAAAAACCAACCCAAACAACAAACCACTAAAACAAAACAATTTGATTTCTCACTTCATTCTGGCAGTAGAGGCACATCCAGTGTGTGAGGAGAGACTCATGACTGTGTTAAGCTCCAGATGTGAGAGGGTGTTCTCCATTACAGGTAGATGAAATAAATTTCAGAGCCATCTGGCAATGAGCAGAGTGCAACTGCTTGACTGCATTGAAGTTCACTTGGATAAACAAACCTCTTCACAGGTTTTGAAGAGGACACTCTTTTGAGGAGTGTCCTGAAAATATTCTCATTAGATTTTCTTTTTGGCATTACTGTCTGGTGATCTTATTATCCAAAATACCGCACAGTTCAGATCTGAGATTAAGATTCAAAGTTAATATATCTCCATAGCAAAGTCCATGTTGTTCAGAGATTTTGCCATGTTAATTGTTAACAGAGGTGCTCTCATTGCTCAGCTGAGCTGCAGGGTTTGTTAGCTGAGCACTGCTAACAAACCCTGCAAGCATTCTGTTGTTTAAGTGCTATTTTTGGTGTCTCACAACACCAACATGTTTCACTTAATAGATGTGACATGGAAGAGCCTTATCCTGATGTGTGCTGCTGGAACTTAACTGGGACTGTTCAGAGTATGCTCAAAAATATCACTTTATATTTTCTTCAGGATTATTTGCATCATCAATTACATTCAGTCTATTTAAATGATACACTTACTTTGGTCTTTGAGCACAAGATCTGATTTTATTTGGTCATTCATGGCGACCTGAGTATCGTGTTTCATATTTGGTTTTTGGTTTGGTTTTTTTTAATCCTCTTAATAGCTTCTGTATTGAGTGCTGTTGTTTAGAACAAGGATTTATTTGTGTTTGCACTTGATTCACAGGATTCACTGTTATGCTTCAGAGTATCTTCAGAGTCTTGCTTCAGCTTGTCTACTGCCTTTGCTTTGTTTCTTTCTTGTGTGGTACTATCCATTTCCAAGACCTTGGAACTATAGCTCCCACTCTCATGTATAGGCAAGTCCTCAGTCTTATTCCATAACTGCTCAGTGAAGCCATCTGAGTTTTTATCGAGGAAGCTTGAGATGCTTTGAGGTGTTGCAGATCAGAAGACCATTATAGTTCTGTAAGAGCTCCTCTGTTCTCCAGTGTGGTCACTAAATGAGCATTTTCGAAAATTCACATAGGTGAACAGAAGTGTAATGGGCTACATGAATCCAAAATGTCCCTCATTATGTTATTTTGTTTGAAAGTACATAATTTTTTAAACTTTTGGAGTTCTTATATTTATTGAATTTATTTTTAATGAAATTAATTCCATTAATAATGGAGTTGTTTTCAGTTATGTTGTCACAAGATGCTGAACTTCAGGAGAGAAAACTAAACATGGGGCACTTTTTGAATCCATTGTAAGGAGATGATCTGAATGGGCCAGTGCATGACCTGCTGGTTAAGGATCATGCATCGTCAGTCATGTCTTTCTACCTTGTCTGAGGAAATCAAATGTTTAATGTTCCTTCTGTTTCTGAATCTGGCCTTTCTAGAGACTGTAGTTAGCAGTGACTGTTGTCTTTGGCAGGAAATTCAACTGTTTCTGTTTTGGGTTTTATGTTCTTGTTTCTATCATTAGTTGATTCTTGGGTGTTTGGGAAGTTTCTTTGGCGTGTGTTCCTCCTTAGCTTGCTCCAGAGACTTCATTGCTAGACACTGGCCACATCCAGTTGGTCCAAATAGTCCCGTCAGCTGAGATAACTTGTTTTCTGTTGGAGGTGGATGATGTGCTTGTGCATTTTAGGATGATGCAGAATAACCTGACCAGGAAAGATGTCTGTGGAAAAAAGATGAGGAAAACAGGATTCCTAATTATGTGACCGCTTATTATCTTTAGGGAAAGGGCTTATGGACAGCAGGTATATTTTGAGGGACTGCTTTTTTATTATGAGTCTGCACAGCTTAAATTCTCATTTAGCACTTCAACCTTTGCCTGACCTTCACCAAATCTCCTTCTGTATTTGCAGTATCTTTCTTTTCTGGCCAAAAAAAAGAGGCATGCAAGTTTTAATATGCCATTTTTTGGTTTGTGCAACACTCAGTCATTTTTCCAGCATGGGGAAGTAGTGTGCGTTTGGCAGGAGAGTGTGATTTATGTGAATGATATTGTCTCAATACAGAGATTTTGTCTATGTAGGTAGAGGCCCGGTGAGGATTAAAAAAACCCCAACAAAACTCTTGCAGACTAATTGGAAATACTCGATTTTCAAAGTTCCACGACTATTACATGCAGAGCTGTCTTTTGAAAGTTTTTTTCCCCCTCAATTCTTGAACTGCAGAAATGGACACCTGTCTCTGTTTGGACAAGTGCTGGCAATTTCAAAACTGTAAGTTGTTTTTGTGATGAACTGGAATTTCAGAGGTAACACTGCTGTCAGCTCTGTCTGTCCTTGAATGCATCAAGTCTGTTCCTCTGTGGTCCCGTAGTAAACAGTTGTGATCCTTCCAGTTCCTGGCATGTCAGGTGTTCAGCATCTGCAAATCAATGAATACTTCATGCTGCTAATGGCTTTGGAGTAACTTCATTTAAATGGAAACTGAGCAGTTCCTTACTTAAAATGTGCCCCAGAACGTGTTTGTAAATGTTGTAGAGATTGAGTGATGCATCTGATTTTCAGTATTTCTTGTATATTTAAGGGAGATGATAAAGTATCAAAATTGATGAAACCAAGTGAAAGCTGATTTGTTTTGGAGAAGGAAAACAGACTGACTTGAAGGAATAGTTCTCTAGACCTTAGAGCTTGGTATGAACACTGAAACATGTACTGGCAATGCCACAGACTTAAATTACAATAAAGAGATAACATGGCAGAAAAGTGAGTCAGAGAAGTGAGGTAATCTAAGAAAATCAAATAAAATTCACCTTGTAAAAATGAATTCTTGAATGTATGGAGTTTTTTGAAGAGGTTGTTAAGAACTGTTATCTGCATAATGTAATGTGTGTACTAAAGGAAAAACTGCTATTGTTATGAAGTCAGAACATGCAAATATCTCTGAGTCTGAAGAAATGTTCCAGAAATTAATTTTGAGAACTTGGAAGACAATCTAATAAGCCTGTGTGGAAATCTGCTCCATAACACTGTTAGGTTTGCAGGAGACATTGGTTTATATGCTAATAAAATATCTCTTTCATGAGTTTTGCTACTCAACAAGACTAAGAACACAATAATTTGGTTTTGCAGCTCTTTCAGAAGATATCCTACATAATTGATGCCCCTGCCAAAGGAGCTAAGAGAGACTTTGTAATGGAACCATCTCTGATGTCACATTTTAGTTGTTAAGGAGTTATTAAATAATGAAACCTTTAAATCTAAGATCATATTTCATTTTGGCTAAAATTGGCATTTATTTAATTACAGTTGTGCTCCATTTCTAGGGTGTTTATGGGAAATTTTGGAAGTTGTAATTGTTCTTGCTCAGATAAACAGCAATTGCAGTAGGCAATTGACTGCAAGTCTCATTGGACAGTGGTGTTTGCCTGTGTTAGGGTATGATTTCAGGATGGATGACTGTGACTTGAATTAATGACAGCTGGTTTACAGATATAAAAGGAATCTTCTCTTAGCCAGGTATATCTTAGTCAACTTTGCTGAAGTTATTTGAATGTACAATCAAGTGTGTACAGGGATGTGGGTAAAACTTGGACTCCCTGTCACTGGGATACCCACCCTCATGCTGTCTAGAACATGCAGCAATTGCAACACTTTTTAAAAATTGGATTTGTGGGATGAGCTAGTTCCTGCAGCTAGTGCTTGGCTTTTATTCTGGTATAGCTAATTGATATGTGGAAGGAATTCAAGCTGCAGCTTAAGGAGTGAGTGTGCCTGTGAGGGCTCAAGCCATGAGATTTGCCCTCTGAACCCATGACAGAAGCTCTAACTATAGTCCTTGTCTCTGGCCACTGTTTCTGTCTGGGGCTGCTCTGTCAGAAGAGGTTCCCACTGCTGGTACTTGCACACTGGCCCGTGTCAGAGGTGGCTCTCAGCAGGAGTGCACACTGCAAATAGCACAGCCCCAATTTCTAACCAAAGCCTGGCTGAGCAAGTGCAGCTTAGAAGTCACTGAGATAACATAAACCCAGCACACTTGGGACTGCCCCTTGGCTGATACATGAAGTGGGTGTTTCACAGCACACTCTCTACACAGCAAGGAAGGTACTGAAGACGAGAGTTGATTCCTAGATGTGCTGTAAACCCTGCAGTTTTAATCTGTTTGTTTGTATTTTATGTGAGGATTGATTTGGGATTTCTTTTCCTGCTCTTTTTTCACCTGTAAGTAGGGAGATTCATTTGAACTTATCATCATTCCATCCATGATTTAAATAGTTACTTTTTGCATTAGCACAGGAATTTACCTGGCTGAGAGGGAATTGCCTCTCTACACTGTGTTTAGCTTTTCATTGTCTTATTACCAGCCTTCACTCTGTCATTTAAAGTGAAATATGGTTGTCTAAAACTCAATTAAAAAAAAATCTGCCCATTGTGTAGGTTTCAGAGAAGGCACTTTCCTGCTGCTGGCTGACTGGCAAACTGAACGTCTGCCCCAGACAGATAGGTCAGGAATTTCCATGGAGCCAGGGAGAAGTGAGAGGACAGTCCCTGTGCAGGGCAGG
Organism: Rhipidura dahli; assembly: GCA_013399225.1. Taxonomy (NCBI): domain Eukaryota; kingdom Metazoa; phylum Chordata; class Aves; order Passeriformes; family Rhipiduridae; genus Rhipidura; species Rhipidura dahli. The sequence goes on along the minus strand of VXAC01006147.1, from coordinate 350,189 downwards.
CTGTGCTGGTGTCCGTGCTCTGCACATCCTCGAGCACGTGGAGCAGGGAGGGCTGTGCTGGTTGGGTGCCTCCCCAGCTGTGCTGCGGAGGAGAGGAGTGCTGGCTGAGCTTGCCAGCAGCGATAAGGCCTCCAGGTGGGGATCACAGTAAACACGGTGTGAGAATCACAGCCCTGCTTTCCCAGGAGTTACATGAGGCAAAGATGTTCTTCTGTCACTTGTTCTGCTGGAAGCCTCTTGCTCCCATAACAACTGAATGTGCAAAGCAGTCAAACAGTGGCTCTTCCAGCCTTCCTGGTGTTCTCACTTACGGTACTTGCTTCTGTTTTCAACACTGAATTTCTCAGCACAGACTATTCACTCTGAAAATGTAAAATCTTACTGTAAGTGCTTCTTGTGGTGTAATCAACAGGCATAACTTTCCCTTACAAGATCTGCATATCATGCTTGCTTTTTCTCCCCACTATTTATTCCCTACCCTGCCAACAGCATAGGTATCTTCTGGACAGGTTTATGCAAAACTGGCAAATTGAATGGCAGTGTCCTTGCTTCCAGTAAATTCAGACTATTGTATTCTACATACAGTATTCACAGCTGTGTTCCTGACTAACAAGACTGCTGTTGGCTACAATGAATTCACCACAAAATTGCTCTGATCTAAGGCTTAGGTTATAATTTGAGACAGTTACCTTAAACCAAAAGAACCTAAGTCCATAAGTAAACTATTAAGCAACATAAACTTTTTAATGGCAGAGACAGTTAGCAGGGAACTCTGCAAACCCCACAGGCCATGAGGATCTCTACCACAATTATGTAGTCTACTAAGTGAGTAAAATTCCAGAGCTTTGCTCATGAATAAGACTGGATTATTTGTGATGTGATTTCATAAAACAAACAAGGAGACTAAAGGCTCCAGAGGCTACTTAAGGTTTTGCAGAGGGGTAAAAGTTAATACTTAATTGTTTAAAGGATGTGTGAGGCAATACATGGCAAAGTTGTTCAAAGTATGCCTTAAGAAGTAAACTTATTGTAAGATATGTGCTGAATTTCTTTACCAATATAGCTGTATTTCCAACAGGTCACTTTAGTAATCTATTCAAAATAGCCTTTAAATGTTCAGTCAGGTTTTTGCTACTTACTCTGCTAGATAATATATATTGCTAAATACTTTCTCTCTTCTGTATTCTGATTGTTGTAATAAAGAGAGCATTGCTGTGACGTTTTTGGTTCTGCTTTGATGCTATTAACACATCTCTGTTCTGATCCCATGTACACCATCTAACTCTCCTACCTAAGACAGCTGTGCCAACAGAAGCACTGGGAAGAATACAACAGTTGCACTAGAAAAAAATGCTCCCCAGAGAATGGGTATTGGAGGAGAGAGATGTCTGAGGTGTTCAGCCACAGAGCTGATGGACTTCATCCTAATGGCTTCTCCTGCCTGGTCTTTGGGACAGCCAGCCCCAAAGAGCAGGAGAGATACAGCCAGCACTCTGGAGATCATGGGAAGCTGTAGCTTCCTTTTGGGGTGCCTCAAGAATGGACTGTATCTCCTCCATTTTTTGAGAGAGGAGAAACGAGTTTCATCTTCTGGGGACACCTTATCTGGGGAACATGGGAACATCCTCAAGACTGTCTTGCCTTTTTTTTTTTTTTTTTTTTGGTGCTAGGAGTTTGTCTAATTGCAATAAAGCACTCTACATACTTCTGGTACAGGAATTTATACTTGTCCAGATAAAGCTGTGTAATGCTGCACACCCAGATACAGAAGCAATCACAGAAAGAAACAGCAGCAAATGGTGATCTTGCATGGGAAGGCCCCTTCTGTGCCTGTTCCCTTTTACCTCCATTGTACTGGAGCTTCCTGCAAAACAGACCTGTCCTGAAGTCTCTGCATCAGCACAGATCCCTCTGTAAGCTTTATTTTATTCACTAAGTCTCTGACTCAAAGCCCCTATATAACTTTGAAATTTGAGTGGTGGAAGCCAAAGACTGACAGCAAAATGGGTGTTCTGTAGAAAAAAATTCCCTTCCTTAGACAAATAATCTAAAAAATTGCTCCAGTGAGTTAATATGAATCTCAGTGCTTTCTTAACTTTTTATTATTTATGCTCACCAGACCCCTGTGAAATGGAAGAGTTCCTTTTATCTTAAATGATGGACTGGGAGCTGGGTTATGGGGGCTGGCTACCATGTTCTCACCCACAAGTACCAGCATCCCTTTTGCCCCACTCTGCTCTCCTGACCCCGCACTGAGTCATCTGTGTTTAATATGTACAAGAGCAATTGAATTATTTTTATGGTTGCTGGTCTGAAATGAGTCAGTGCAGGGTCAAACATTGTGGAGCAGGAAAGGGAGAGGAGTGGGAATCTGGCAGCCAGCAGCTGGCTGAGATTGCCATGGAGCCCCAGACCAACCCTGGTGACTTCACCAAGGTCACACAAGTGTCTGTCAGCAAGAAACTGAAACCTCTCTTGTGTTATAGAGGGTGCTGACCACAGGTCTGTCAAATGCAGTAACTGGTAGGAAGTGGCTTTACATGTACTCTACTTGGATTTGTTGTTTGTTTGCAAATACTGATGTGTGAATTAATAGTTGCTTTCTAGTGTGTGCCAAAATCCAAACATACTGAGTTGGTCATAGCTGTAAATCTTCAGGTGTAAGCTGGGTGCATTCCATGAGGAATTCGTAATTAACTTGGGCTAACTTCTCCTTAGAAATGTGATTTTTGTATAGATAGTGATCTGTCAACTACAGCACATTTCTGTTTAAGGACTACTGCCCTTTAATAAAGATAGCCCAGGAGTTAGCACCTGAAACAAATCATTACATGTTATTATATTGCCAATTCGGTAAAAAAAATCATTTGGTCATGATCTGCAGCTGATACTTCATCAATGGTCTAATCCATAATTTAGAGTGGAGCATTTCACCAGTCCTGGGCACACAAGTTGCTGGATGCACACAAATTTCTGGATGCACAGCATTTTGAGCTATGTACATTATGAAAGCAGTGCTGAAAGGAAGGGTATGAGGGCTTAGATCATGTATTCCAGCATCAACTTCTATCCTCTGTTTTTCTGTTTGAATTCATTTGGGAAGAAAGAAACTAGGAAACTTTTTTGAGTGAAGATTTTGGAGGTTAGTGCTGGTTATAAAGCTGTCTTTTTAAGGTTTCTTTAGAAAACTTCTGTTTTTCAAAGTTTCTATAGTAAAAGCCAAAAAATGTTCTGGATGTGATTGTAAGTAGCATATGTGTATTTTCTTTAAACAATACCCTACAGTTAATTCAATTTGAAGGGCTTTCTCTTAGCTCTGACAAATTTTGTCAAGATACTACTTGTCTTAATTTCTGTGTCTTGTTGGTTTCTTTGGTTGGTAAGTTGGTTTTTTTTACTTTTATTTCTTGAAATCAAAGAACAATTGTTGCAGATGGGTTTTTTGGTTTTGTTTCAGTTTGGTTCTTTTTTTTTTTTTAAAGAAGGATAGTATTGGACAAACCTGTCTCCAGCAATCTAATATATTGTCTGATGTTCTTCTAGGAACAAATATATCATGTGGATTTTTATGTCGGAGGCTTTTTAGACTTTTAAAGGTTGGGTGTTAGCCACAAGGTTCATGTGACATGACAAATGTGGAACATCTGTGTACTGGTGCACATCACTGTTCTCAAAGTCATTCCCCTCACCACATGCATTGAATTAAATACAAGAATTTAGAGAAAAAATAGTTGGAAGGACACATTCTGTCAAATACAATGGGAAGGATCTGTTGTGCAAGCTGTTGGAGCTTGCTCACACACTCTCCAGTCATGTACTCCGGGCTCTGGTGTGCTCTGTGCCTCAGCTGTTCCTCCCCTGGAGCCAGCAGAGTGGATTTCTGCTTTCCCAGTTGGTGGCAAACTGTTTTCTGGATAGAAATTAGAGTTTACCGTAAGGCCAAACTCTAAAGGGATTTCTAATAAACTAAAAGGATTTCTCAAGGTAGTTTCTTGTTTGACTGGTGTTTGGGCTGCATGTGAGGTAAGTAGGTGTCTGAGTTGGCTTCCTTGTATTGGAAACAAAGTGTGGCCGAGTGTCTTAAAGCAGGATTTCTCACATTAAAACATGAATCTTATTCATAATGCTGCCTGAAATGATCTTACCTGGGGACTGATACCCTTGTAAATCCTGAGTGCTACTGTTTGTCTCCATGCTATAGCTGCAGTGAGAGTTCTTGGCTGTAAAATAAGTGTGGTAGAGACAAGGAAACAAAAGCAATTCTTATGGGTAACATTTGACCAGAAGCAATTTGGGCCAGAAGCTAGAAGTCCTTGTTCTTCTAGAGTGATGACCAAACTGCAGGAAGGGTTCTGTACTTCATTACAACCTGTACGCTTGGTGCTATCACCTTGGTCTGACACGCAGGCTGCCAGTTTTGGATTGCAGGATACAGTATATTCAAAAATCAGAGTCAGGACAAAGGTCTCAACTTATGTCGAGGTGGAACTCAAGTGTTGGTCTGGTAAAAACCTCACTGCTGTGCAGAAGGCAAGGGGCAGATATTAATAGTGACTTCCTAGTGACTTGTCTGTATTCAGAAGTGGTCTGAAACTCTGTAGGTTTGAACACATCATTAAGTAGTGGGTTTTTAAAGTAATTTAAAGCTATCTTTCACACATTGTCGTTACAGATAAGGGTTTATTGAGTTCTGGTACTCACAGCTAGAAACCAGTATTAAAAATTTTGGTCCTCACTGTCTAGTTTGTCTTCACAGACTCAGATCTGGGACTGCAAATATAAAGGATCTCCTTAAGTTGGTCTGAACTTAGTTTCAAGCATCTACCTCTGAGATGACTTCTGAATACATCCTTCATACTTCAAACATGGCTGTTTTCATGCTGTGCTTAACTCTTTTTGAATTTAATATTTCTGAGGCTTTTAAAATCTTGTTCAAAAGGTAGTTTATAAGAGCTCCTACTCTAGAGTGCATGTAAGACTCTTGTTCCAGCATAGCCACATATGGCAGACTTGGGAAAGCTTGCTCATGCTGAAAATATCACTTCACTTGGAAACAGCTTTTGAATGGTTCCTTGCTTTTAAAGGAGGTGTGAGAAATGGTCTGAAGTAAAGGGAGCATCTCTGGGGTTTATTGTCCAGAGGCAGGCTCATAGGGAGTGGACAGAAGTGGCATACATGCCTAAATAATTTGGGCATCCATTTCAGTTGTTCTGTTCTCTTAGAATTTGCTGTGCTCTAATTAAGTAATTGTTGTCACAAAACTCTAGTTAGCTCATAACAAAATGCAGATTCTTTAATCTTAAAAGTTGTGGGGAAACCATTTTTATTTGAAACAGTTTTTGAAACTAACCTAATTTTTTGTTTGTGTTTTTTGTTTAGTGTTGGTTGGCTGTGTTTTTTCCCTCTTCAAAAGCTGCCAGTTCAAACCAAGCAGCCACTCTCACCCCAGTCTGCCTGGGCTCAGAGGCCACCCCATGTACCTCTGTGAGCCCTGTGGCTTCAGGGAGTGATTGCTATATTGCATTTCTAGCAAAGTTTGTGCTTCAGTGCTGGCTATAGGAAGTACATCTGAGTCAGCCACCCTGTCCACAGGCATTTTGAAAGTCTGATGCAGAATCTGGGGTGATCTAATTGTGATCTGTCTGACACAGGACTTGCCCAAGCTGAGTGTTTCTACTTTAAATGTTTTTTAATTTAGCTTTGTAAAACTGTAGTTAGGAAACAAATCTGTACACTCAGAACGTGTAGTTGTTAAATTCAGCTGGTTTCAAAGAAGTTAAATGCAGCTTTGATGTCAATTACTTTATGTAAACACAGCAGTAACTTCACATCCATAGAACAATTTAAATTCTGTAGCTTCTTTAACCCATGCTCCAGTTTTGTTAAACAATTGAGAGTAATCTTGGGGGGCCCTCCTCACTTCAGTCTGTTTTATTGCATGAAAACATTCTTCACAGTGCTGGGGAAAAAAAAGATAATTTTTCTAAGCCTTCGAAGAGACTTCTGATGTTTTGAGTCTTTATTACACTAGAGGTCAGTGTATGATGGGAGCTTCTGTGCTGTGGTATAGAGTTTCTTGCAGAATCCTATTTCATCAACTTTGAAACCAGATTCTAAGAGAAACTGTAGCCTGTTACTATGGAAAAAAACTTAACGTTGAAGTGTCTTGTGACTTTCTTGGCTAAAGGACTTTTTTGAGCTTCCTACTTTTAATTCTCCTTGCCTAATGAATATTAGACAACTATCAGTAGGAGTACTTTGATGTGGTAAGCATGAATGTGCACAGTCCATGCGCCAGCATGCACCTCAAACATTCATCTTTCATTGCAATACCATGACTTTTGGTTTCATATATATTTCTTTATGCCAGTGTATTCACAGGTGTCATCCTTAGCTTGTGCACTGTACCTATTAAGGGCATGGTGGGAGAATTGCACATGCATCTATTATTTTTAGAGTAGGTGTCACCTTCCTGAGCACTGAGCTGGTAACTTCCAGATGGGTGGCTTCACTTTTGGGTGTTGAGGGAAGCACAGTCCAGTAGGATTTTCTCGTGATTCTTATAGAGATTCTTTCCTCTGGGAGCCTTCTTCAGCTCTCCAGAGAAGTAATTTCTTTAAACATCTGGAATGTGCAAAAGCAGTTTGTTTCTGCAGACATCACTGGGCAGGGGCACTGGAGCAGATGGTCAAACTACAGCAGTGTTGTGGGAGGGGAAATGGGAGGGAAATGCACTGAAGCAGAGTCCTGCTGGCTGGGGCACATTGCAGCTCAAATGACAATTCAAGTAAGGTGGTGGAAACACCCCAGTAGGATGAATCTGAGCTCGTGAATGTTTTCTGTGAGAACTGACTACAAACAAAAGTGCCTGTATCCTGTCCCTCAGGACAACAGTACTTTAACCTGTAGAGTTTTCTGAAATGCCTCAGAAAAATGGAAGAACATGGGATGTTAAGAGTTTACAGGCTTGCACCAATGTAGAGGGTAAGCACAGGCATAGAGAGGAGTTTTGCTGTTCTTAAGTGATATTCTGAGTGTTCAAGAGACCTGGACTGAGGAACATCTTTGTTGCCTTTCTTTTTGGTGAGGTAGAAGTGGGAGGGGACGTAGTAGAAGGAAAACCAGCAGTCTGAAAATCCCCTTTGCATTTGGCTGCTGCCCAGTATGTTGTGTTACATGCCTCTGGAGCATTAGGAAGGATAACACCTCAGCTGAGATAGTGTGAAGGAGCTGCTAGACTCTGGTTTAATTGAACTCTCTGTGAGGATTCCTGGCTTCACAGGAAAGATAATGCACACTTCTGCCTCTTACCAGGTTCTTCCAGGCTGCATTTTTTTTTTTCCTGTAAGAAATGAAAATGTACCAAGACTTTAGCAAAACATCTCTGTGCAGTGGTGTTAGGCTTCATTTGGTTGGGCAAGAGCCTGAGAAGGTGATGGCTTAGCAAAACTGATGTGATGTAAGTAATTAGGCAACAAATAAAATACCCTAAACATTTCTTTTCTTTTCCTGTCCTTTTCTGATTGGAGGGACACAACATTAAGTTGAAACCTTCCGTTTCAATTAAACTCTTCAAAATGTGTTCTGTGTGTAAGAGCTCAGGAACTAGGAGGCTTATCTTGAAGAAAAGAAGGTGGTGTAGGTGTCCTGTAGCCAGCCTAGAGAACAACCTGATGGATCACTGCAGGTTCTTGCAGAGCAGAAGTGCACATAGCAACAGGCTTCCTTGCTTCAGCTGTCAGCTGTTAAATCAGCCCAAATGCTGATGCTATCTGCACCTAGAAGAATATTTGTCTGAAGAAGTGTAATTTGCTTATTCTGCTGAATCAAAAATGATGGATCTTTGTAGCTAAACAGAGATAATTATCTACTAGCCCCTCTTTCTAGTTCATAATTTCAAGTATCCAAATGATATTTTCAGGTCTGTCTTTCCTTCACGATGTACTAATTCTGGAATCTGTCTGTTGTGTAATAAAACGGAGTCCATCAAAAAGGTAAACATTAGTATTTGGAGTGTCTTTTCCTGCTTTTGTTCTAAACTCTCAAAACACAGGGGTTATCAGACATACAGTTCAAGTGGCTTGCCAGGCATTTCCCAGATGAGCTGCAGAGAGAGTGCAAAAAGTTGCAGCCAAGGTCAGTCTTGAAAAGATTAGAATTCAATTGCCAGCCCTCACATGTTGATTTCAGTCTCAAATGTTTCCTGGTAGGTGTCCTGTATTTGTTAGGTCTTATGTTTGTCTTGTCTTGTGTTCTTGCCAAAACTTCTCTATGATTCCTGACACACTATCAAAGAAGAATATAGTGATACAGGCAAATATATATATATAAATAAATATAGATATAAAACTCCAAACCACTCTTGCAAGATATTTCAACTCACACCAGTTATTCAAAGTTCTTTTAAAAGGGTGGGATTTGGCAGGCTTCAAATCTGCAGGCCTTCAAAACTGCAGGACCCCAGTCTTCCCTCTCTTGTTCCAATACACAAATGCAGCATTTGCCAAAAAAAAAAA